>CM053026.1:734395066-734428795 GCA_028564925.1 Lithobates sylvaticus | reverse complement strand
AATGAGTGCCGAACCGCTTTAAAGTAGAACTTTAGGAAAAACTTTTTTTCATTTTGAATGGAGCAATTAAGGGTTATAACCCCTGTCAGTTTATTTTTTGCCATCTGTGTCCCATTGGGGAGATTTCCCTTCACTTCCAGTCTCATAGCCAAAACAGGAAGTGAGAGATAATCCCCATAAATTAAAAGAATTCCTTGGGGACCTCCAGGTCACAGAACTAGTGTCTCCATTGGAAAATTTCCCTTCTATTAACTTTTTGGGGACACCCCAAAGTTTGGTGTTTTCTTTACTTTTGATGATAATGGTAAACAGGACAAATAGAGAGGGTGAATCTCCCTAACGAGGGCAGAGACTGCAATAAAAACCAGTAGGTGTTCTAATCAATCACCACTCTGTCCAAAACTTAAAAAAAAAAAGGTTTTGCCTTTAGTGTCGGTTCACACTGGGGCTACACGACTTACAGCGACTTAGCAAGGCAACTTGGAAGCAACTTCAACGTGACTTGAAAGCAACTTCAACGTGACTTTGAGTTATTTACAACACAACTTCAAGTTGCCCCCAGGCCAGGCGACTTTGGCTGTGGCCAATCACAGAATAATCAGCTCTCTGGGAGGGTGGGGTTTGCCTGAGTAAACAAATTTATTTTCCTGTAAAGTCGCTTCAAAATAGATGGAGATCCGACTTGGAGGCGACTTCCATTGAAATCAATGGGTACAAGTCACCTAGAAGTCGGATTGAAGTAGTACAGGAACCTTTTTTGAAGTCGGAGCGACTTCAGTAGCGTGCATTGAGACGGCTCCATAGATTAACATTACAGCGCGACTTGGGACGACTTGGGGCGTCTCGGGGCGACCTGAAGTCGGATCCTGAGTCGCCCTGGTGTGAACCGGCTCTTAGTAAGGCCCCTTTCACACTGGAGCGTTTTTTTAGGCGGTACAGCGCTAAAAATAGCACCTGTACACCGCCTGAAAAAACCGGCCCCCATTCACTCCAGTGTGAAAGCCGGAGGATGGTAAAAAATGTCCTGCTAGCAGCATCTTTGGAGCGGTATAGGAGTGGTGAATACACCACTCCTACCCATTGAAATCAATGGGACACCGCGGTAATACCGCTGCAAAGTGCCGCTACGGGGGTAAAACCGCACCGCGAGCGGCCAAATACCGCGGCTAAAACGACGGTAAAGCAGCGCTAAATATATCGCTGCTTTACCGTCGCCGCGGCTCCCGTCCCAGTGTGAAAGGGGCCTTACAGTCAATTTTAATCATGAAGGTAGGGAATGATAGGCATCAGGAACCCAGTTAAACTAAATCAGAGCGGGGCACAAGAGACTAATAAAATGACACCCAGTGATAGCATGTTGTGGTGTCTGTTTTTTTATATCAGATTTTTCTTGCCGTTTCCCTGGCCATTGTCATAAAGGAGACCCAGAAAAACAAACAGCTATTCCTTCAGAGGAGAAAAGGGTATATAGGGTGTCCCACAGGAGTCAGTTCAGGGACCAAAGAAGATCGCCATGACATGCTATGTATGACCCAATAAGATTTAGGGGTTGTTTCATCTGCTGAGATTCCACTGTATGTGGGTCTAGTACGATGGTTGGAGTGGGAAATTGGGTGCACATTTGGTTAATATAAGGATTGCACTTTTCACATTTATGTGATCACAATTGCTTTTGTTATTGATTTGTCTTTTTTTTTTTTTTGTAATATACGACTATAATAGTTTTTTCTTGGTTTCTATACATTTACAGGAGGAAATAAGAAATAAATGAAGTCTGGATGTACTGGTGGCGAAGAGGGAGAGTGACATCTGGTGGCTATTTGTATAGTTGCACGTGCTTGTAATGACCCATTTATCTGTGAGGGTCTAATTATCTGGTGAGCGTTTATCATTTTTGAATACTGTACAGTATGGAAGATATATTGAAGATTCTTTATATGTACTGTATTTAATACATACACACACCGGCCACTTTATTAGGTACACCTGTTCAATTGCTTGGTAATACAAATTGCTAATCAGTCAATTACATGGCAGAAACTGCGTGTATTTAGGCATCAAGACATGGTGAAGATGACTTGCTGAAGTTCAAACCAAGCTTTAGAATTGGGAAGAAAGGGGATTTAAATGACTTTGAGAACCCTTTTACACTGGAGGCGTTTTTCAGGCGCTTTAGCGCTAAAAATAGCGCCTGTAAAGCGTCTGAAAAAAGCCTCAGCTGCAAACCCAGTGTGAAAGCCTGAGTGCTTTCACACTGGGGCGCTGCGCTGGCAGGGCGTCACAAATAGTCCTGCAAGAAGCTTCTTTGCAGTGCTGTAGGAGCGGTGAATACACTGCTTCTAAAGTGCCCCTGCCCATTTAGGTCAATGGGCAGCACCGTCGTACCACCGGGAAAGCACCGCTGCAGCAGCGTTTTGCGGGCAGTTTTAACCCTTTTTTCGGCCACTAGCAGGGATTAAAACTGCCCCACTAGCAGCCGAATAGCCCCGCTAAAACAACGGTAAAGCGCCACTAAAAATAGAGGTGCTTTACCGCCGTTGCCTGGGTGCTTTCAGTGTGAAAGGGTTGTTGGTGCCAGACAGACAGGCTGGTCTGAGTGTTTCAAAAACTGCTGATCTGCTGGGATTTTCACGCACAACCATCTCTAGAGTTTACAGAGAATGGTCCGAAAAAAAGAAAATGTCCAGTGAGCGGAAGTTGTGTGAAGGAAAATGCCTTATTGATGTCAGAGGTCAGAGGGGAATGGGCCGACTGGTTCCAGATGAAAGTCAACAGTAACTCAAATAACCACTCGTTACAACCAAGAATGCAGAATATCATCTCTGAAAGCACAACACATCGAACCTTGAAGAAGATTGGCTACAGCAGCAGAAGATCAGACCAGGTGCCACTCCTGTCAGCTAAGAATAGGAAACTGAGACTATAATTTGCATAGATTTACCAAAATTGGACAATAGAAGATTGGAAAAACGTTGCCTGGTCCGATTAGTCTCGATTTCAGCTGCAACATTCAGATGGTCGGGTCAGAATTTGGAGTAAACAACATGAAAGCATGGATCCATCCTGCCATGTATCAACGGTTCATGCGGTGGTGGTGTTGTAATGGTGTGGGGGATATTTTCATGGCACACTTTGGTCTCCTTAGTACCAATTGAGCATCTTTTAAATGTCACGGCCTACCTGAGTATTGTTGCTGACCATGTCCATCCCTTTATGACTACAGTGTACCCATCTTCTGATGGCTCCTTCCAGCAGGATAATGCACCATGTCACATACCTCAAATCATCTCACCACTGGTTTCTTGAATATGAAAATGAGTTCATTGTTCTCCAATGGCCTCCACAGTCACCAGATCTCAATCCAATAGAGCACCTTTGGGATGTGGTGGAACAGGAGATTCACATCATGGATGTGCAGCCGACAAATTTGCATCAACTGCGTAATGCTATCATGTCAATATGGACCAAAATCTCTAAGGAATGTTTCACCTTGTTGAACCTATGCCACAAATAATTAAGGCAGTTCTGAAGTCAAAAGGGGGTCCAACCTGGTACTAGCAAGGTGTACCTAATAAAGTGGCCGGTGAGTGTATGTATGAATACATGACACTGATTTGAGAGTTGTGACCAGCGCTGGGAATATATTGCTTATATCTATAGAACCTATTTGGGGTGATAGACTCCAGCAGCTGAAGTCACCCTATTTTAATTGACTTTTTGGGGGATTGACCTAAGCGCTGGCCTTTGAACTTCTCATCACCGGACTATAACCTGGTATTGTCATTAAGGGTTGAGCAATCTCAGCCTGGAACTCTCAATTTCCCTCTGCTAGTCTTCTAATACCAGAAAACAAACAGCACTGAGTGTAATAAGATGGAATTAAATCAAACTTGTGTTTATTGGCTGTAGGAGGTCTTGGAATACAAACTGCACTCAAGGCAGATTTTTCTGTTCTGGGTGGAATGAAGCCAGGCTCAGTCCCCTGCCGGGTCCTTATATCTATCCAGAACCCCAGTGTGAGAATTCCTCACATTCCTAGCAAAAGTTGAGTTCAGTCTTCCAGCAGAGTCTGCGATGCAACAAGTTTTTAATATATTCCTGTATATTCTTATATTGAATGAGTTAAGCTGGCAACACATGGATGGAAATTCATCCGGTTCATCAGGTACCGGTTGAATTTCAATCCATGTGTGGGCAGGGAGGTTGTACAGAAGTCGATCTATTATACGCCCGCTCTGTTGGACTTTCATTGCTCGATCAGTGCGGCTGGCTATAGCCGGCGGTGCTAATCAATGTGTTCTGAGGACGGGGAAGTCTCCCCCCTGTCAGAAAACAAAGGCTCAGCGGGAAGGATCCTCCCATCCACATCGAAAATGACTCATGTATGGGCTGCCTTAAGCTGGCCATAGATGGTTCCAACCATCTATGGGCAGGCTGAATAAACCCAAGTTGATCCATCAATTGACTTGGGCACAACCAGCATTAGCACTAGAATAAAATAATCAGTTCCAAGTACGTATCTCACACCCACATCCTGTGTTAGATACAAATAGAGAAAGAATTGGGAATAGATGGGAGAAACTCCCTAGCCAAGGATAAGTAGGACTTTAAAGGATGTGAGATCGTCACTGAGGTAAACACAGATAACAAATATATTTAAAAATGTATTTATTATACAAAACATAAAAAATATCATACAAACATGTAGATGGGCATAATATGCATGGCCAATATAAGCCAATACTTGTTATTTACAGCAGATATGTAGATGAGTTCATATGCATAGAGTAATCCGACACGTTTCGCAGAGCTGTACCTCCGCTTCTTCAGGGAAACTCCAATATGCATCCAATTCATCATAATTTGGCTATATAGTGTTGCTGCCAGGGCAGGAGGAGAGCCTGTTGACACACAACCAAATAGTCCATAGTGCCAGAACTTAGGACAACGTCTGGACACTGGACTGCACCGTAGGTGGATAGAGGCGGGTACAACTCATATGTCAAGTCCTAATAGAGGTATATTCAAACTGAACACCTAACAGCTGCTGGAGCAATGCCCAGTGGCTGAACTGTAAGGCCCCTTTCACACTTATACGACTTATGCCACGATTTGGGACTGCAAAGTAGCATGACAAGTCATTCCCCATGATTTCCAATGACAGCCATTCATATTAGTACGACTTCAAGTAGTCCCTGAACTACTTTGGTCCAATTTTGATGCCACTTACACAGGCATTCCTTGAAATCGCTGCAAAATCGCGGTCGCGAATCGCGGCAAAATCGCGCAACTTTGAAGTCGCACAAGTATGAAAGGGGCCTAAATAATGCATGTAAATGAATGGTTCCCAACTCCAAGGCAATTCAGCATAGCCTGTGCTTGTGTGTAGAGGAGGGAAGAAGGGCGCTGGGGTGCAGGACACCTGCGCACTGAAGGTCCTCTATAGGGGGGGTAGGGCTAGTCATGGAGGGGTCTACCACTTCACTTTCTTACACCAACTATAGGGCATATTTTTACCCACAAACAATATTATTGACATTCTGTATACAGTTCTGCATCTTGCATAGTCCTGACCCCTGCACTGCTTTTCCTATGTTGTACATTATTTATTTTTCTATTTTTTGCCCATGTTACATAGTTACATAGTGAGTTAGGTTGAAAAAAGACACAAGTCCATCCAGTTCAACCACAAATAAAAAATAAAAAAAATATATCATAGAATCCCATATACCCCATTCTATACCCACAGTTGATCCAGAGGAATGCAAAAAAAAAACCAGCAGAGCATGCTCCTATTTGCTAAAGCAGGGAAAAAAATTCCTTCCTGATCCCCCAAGAGGCAATCGGATTTTCCCCGGATCAACTTTACCTATAAATGTTAGTACCCAGTTATATTATGTACATTTAGGCCAGCTTCACACCGGAGCGGTGCGGGCGGCGACGGTAAAGCAGCGCTATATTTAGCGCTGCTTTACCATCGTTTTACCCGCGGTATGCGGCCGCTAACGGGGTGGTTTTAACCCCCGCTAGCGGCCGAAAAAGGGTTAAAAACCTCCGCAAAGCGCCGCTGAAGCGGCACTTTGCCGGCGGTATCCCCGCGGTCTCCCATTGATTTCAATGGGAAGGAGCGGTATAGGAGCGGTGAACACACCGCTCCTTCACCGCTCCAAAGATGCTGCTAGCAGGACTTTTTTTACCATCCTGCTAGCGCACCGCTCCAGTGTAAAAGCCCTTGGGGCTTTCACACTGGAGACACAGCAACAGCTGTTTCGGGTCGGTTTGCATGCGCTATTTTTAGCGCAATAGTGCCTGCAAACCGCCCCAGTGTGAAAGCAGCCTTAGGAAAGTATCCAGGCCTTTCTTAAAGCAATCTACTGAGCTGACCAGAACCACCTCTGGAGGGAGTCTATTCCACATTTTCACAGCTCTTACTGTGAAGGAACCTTTCCGTATTTGGAGATGAAATCTCTTTTCCTCGAGACGTAAAGAGTGCCCCCTTGTCCTCTTTGTTGACTGTAAAGTGAATAACTCAACACCAAGTTCACTATATGGACCCCTTATATATTTATACATATTGATCATATCCCCCCTTAATCTCCTCTTATCAAGGGTGAATAAATTCAGTTCCTCTAATCTTTCCTCATAGCTGAGCTCCTCCATGCCTCTTATCAGTTTGGATGCCCTTCTCTGCACTTTCTCCAGTTCCCCAATATCCTTTTTGAGAACTGGTGCCCAAAACTGAACTGCATATTCCAGATGAGGTCTTACTAATGATTTGAACAGGGGAAAATTATATCTCTGGATCCATGCCTCTCTTAATACAAGAAAGGACTTTGCTCGCTTTGGAAACCGCAGCTTGGCATTGCATGCTATTATTGAGCTTATGATCTACCAAAACCCCCAGATCCTTCTCCACTACGGATTCCCCCAGTTGTACTCCCCCTAGTATGTATGATGCATGCATATTCTTAGCCCCCAAGTGCATAACTTTACATTTATCAACATTAAACCTCATCTGCCACATAGTCGCCCAATTAGACAGAGCATTGAGGTCGGCTTGTAAATTGGAGACCTCCTGTAAGGACGTTATTCCACTGCATAGCTTGGTGTCATCTGCAAAGACAGAAATGTTACTTTTGATCCCAGACCCTATATCATTTATAAAGATATTAAAAAAGTAAGGGTCCCAGCACTGAACCTTGGGGTACACCACTGATAACCTTAGCCCATTCAGAGTAAGAATCATTAACCACTACTCTCTGAATTCTGTCTTTTAGCCAGTTTTCTATCCATTTACAAACCGGTATTTCCAAACCTGTAGACCTTACCTTACACATGAGCCGTGTGTGGGGAACTGTGTCAAACGCTTTTGCAAAATCCAAGTATACCACGTCCACAGCCACGCCTCTGTCCAAGGTTTTACTTACCTCTTCATAAAAAGAAATCAGGTTTGTCTGACAACTTGTGTCTTTCATGAACCCATGCTGTCTGTTGCTTAAAATGTTTTCTTCCAGCAAGAACTCATCTATGTGGTCTTTTATTAATCTCTCCAGTATCTTCCCTACTATAGAAGTTAAACTAACAGGTCTATTCTGTTAAAAAAAAAAAAAAACTAACAGGTCTATAGTTACTTGGTAAAGACTTTGTTCCCTTTTTAAATATAGGCACCAGGTTCGCCCTGCGCCAATCCAGTGGTACTATTCCCGTCATTAATGAGTCCCTAAAAATTAGATACAATAGCTTTGAAATTACAGAGCTCAATTCTTTTAGGATCCGTGGGTGGATGCCATCAGGTCCAGGTGCTTTATCCACCTTTATTCTGTCTAAATATTTCTGGACCATATCACTTTTGAGCCATTGTGGATTTGGGGCTGTGTAAATACCACCCCCATTGTGGACATGAGCTCCCCCATGCTCCTTTGTATACACAGAGCTGAAGAAAGTATTTAATAAATTAGCCTTCTCTTTGTCCCCAGTCACCCACTCTAGATTATTTTGTAATATCTAGATAATGTCTGTGATAAAAAGCTAAAAAACACATTTGTTTTTTATTTTGATTTTTATCAATGAGGAGAAGGACTCCTCCAGGAAGTAGAGTGGAGAAGGACCCAGTGCTGGATAATCATTTGACGGTGGCTTAAAGAGTAAAAAGAAACATTCCCCTCTGGGTGATCCGTGTATATTGCAGGGATTGTAACAAACTTTGCTGCAGATTCCTACGTTTTGGAATAGCTGTTTGTTTGTCTGTGTCCATGTGCAATCTCAATCTGAATGGAAGTAGTTTTATAATTATCAGTCAGCTGCTGCACCTGCAGGGCTCTAATGAGGAAACTTGCAGGGTCTGCATCCCTTTAGATAGGATTTCCCCCTTGAGCGTACTTCACCAAAAAAAAAAAAAAAAACATTTTTGTTGCAGGGATGCTCAAAATCTGATTTGTATCATATTGCAGACTTCTGGGAAAATCAGTAAGTCGATCTCAAAAGCAGAAAATGACAGAACACCTCCAGGTAGCCATATTGCATTGCATTTTACAGCAAATTACACCACTGCAGATTGAAAAGGAAAGGTCATTTTTAATAACATTCAATTACAATATGACACAATTGTATGCGCTATATAAAAAAAATGTATTTGCTTATTTCTCACGCCACTTGCAGACCCCCTAACTGTAAATATACATTTTTTTTTTTTACGTTAAATACCGGGGGTTATAGCAGCAGCTAGCAGCTATTTACAGCAGGCAGCCGGCTTTCCGATAAAAGTGGTCCGGTGGCAGATTCGCCACGGGATCACTTTTGTAGGCCATGGGAGAGGTGCCCCCTCGTCGCTTTCCAGTGGTTTTCCGTGCTTACCGGAGCCGTCGGTGAGGGCAAGATAGCCCCCACTTGGCTCTATGCCCTTGGAGGACCAGAGCGGCGTCTGACTTAAAGCGGAGCTCCACCCTAAAGTTGCGTCTTCACTTCCTAATTCCCTGACAGAGGATGGCGGCGGGGCAGCGAGAGTCGATCGGTCTCTCGTCACATTCTGCCGACACCGCTGGAACCAGGAACAGGTAAGTGTCCATTTATTAAAAGTCAGCAGCTGCACTATTTGTAGCTGCTGACTTTTAATATTTTTTGTGCGGGCGCAGCTCCGCTTTAACTTCCGGTTCTCAGGCATAAACAAGGGATTTTTATTTTTCCCAAAAAGTAATTTTTTCTGTTTTTTTTAAAGGTAAATGAGAGAACTGGTGTCTTTTTGACACCAGATCTCTCAATAAAGAAGACCTGTCATGCTTATTTCTATTACAAGGGATGTTTACATTCCTTGTGATACTGTAGGAAAAAAAGTTATAAAAAAAAAATTTAAATTAAAGGGACAGCATAAAAATAATAAATAAAAAGTAAAATAAAAAGGGCTTGTGCACAGAAGCGAACGCATACGTAAGTCGCATCCGCATATGTAAACAGTGTTCAAACCACACATGTGAGGTATTGCTGCGATCATTAAGGCGAGAACCACAACAAGCATTAGACCTACTGTAAAAAATGTTTTAAAGCATCGCCTATGGAGATTTTTATGTACTGTATTTTCTGGCGTATAAGACTACCTTTTACACCGAAATTACACAGTCAAAAAGCAGGGGTCGTCTTATACGCCGGGTGAAGAAGCCGCCAGATGGATATCAGTCCGCCGGGTGCTCTGTAAAATTGTAATATGTATACAGTATGCGCCGCTCAGCCAATCCCGGCGGGCGATGCACTCTGATGAATACAGAGCCTACATGAGTCAGAGCGGCGGGCTGATGTCACAGCCTCTGCCAATCCGAGCAGGCTTTGTATCCATCAACAGATTAGTAAAATACAATGCCTGCCGTGATTGGCTCAGTGGTGCACACTGTCTGCACACTGTATTCTGAAGTATACCTGGTGCTACTGTACTAACACAGCATCATATGCTGTGTGTACTTTGTGCTCTACATATTAACAAAGCATCCTGTACTGCACATCCAGCTCCAGATCTCCCCTAAAATACAGGTATGATTTATGGTGCTTTGGAGGATAGGATTCATTGTTGCTGCCTACCAATTGTGGGATCTCTGGGAGTTGTAGTTCACCCACTTCCTTTTTCTGATGTTAAGTCTGATGTTTTTTTTTTTTTTTTTTTTGTTTCTGGTGTTTTTTTGTAAATGGTGTTGCCTCTGAAGGGGGGGTAGTCTTATATGGCGAGTATAGCCCCAAACCTAAGTTTTCACTGGAAAAATTAGAGGGTCGTCTTATACACCCTGTCGTCTTATACGCCGACAAATACGGTACCGTAGTTTTTTGCCATTCCACGAGCGTGAAAAATTTTAAAGTATCTATTTACTCTGCGTAACATCAAGTTTCACATTATACAAAAAAAATTGGGCTAACTTTAAAGCGTAACTTTCCCCTCTGGGTGATCTATGTACATTGCAAGGATTATAACAACCTTTGTTGCAGATTCCTACCTTTTGTTATTCTGAAGAAATCCCTGTATGTTCCTCTGTGCCTCTGCGATGAGTGGGTCTAATGGGATTGGTTTCATAATTATCTTTCAGCTGTGCACCTGCACAGCACTAATGAGGAAAACTGCTGGGCCTGTATCCATTTAGACATGTTCCTACAGGGAGTATCTCACCAAAAATGACATTTTTGTTGCAGAGGATGCCTAAAATCTGACTTGTATCTTAGGCAGACATCTGGGAAAATTGGTGAGCCAATCACACAAGCAGGAAATTATGTTTCTGGGGAGTGGTCAGTATAAACTCTGTGTACAGAACAGCTCCAGGTAGCCATATTGCACTGCATTTACAAAAAATTACAGCAGCCGCAGGTTAAAAAGGAAAAGTAATTTTTAATAACATTCAATTACAATATGACTTGTGTTGCAATTGTATAAGCTATATTATTTTTTCTTTATTTGCTATTTATTTCCCCATGGAAGTGGAGTTACCCTTTAAGGTAAGAGAAAATGGGGATTTAGATAAAAAAAAAAAATTCCCCTGTGAGAGGGGGGTGGAAGGGGAGCTACTTTTATCCAGGGGTTGGGCTTTAACCGCTTGCCGACCGGCTCATGCCGATATACGCCGGTAGAATGGCACGGTTGGGGAAAACAACATATGGGTACGTTGTATTTAAGAGCTGCTGGGGGGGACCCGGTGCACAGGGTCTGGCGGGTGCGATCCCCGCTGGCCACCCGCGATCGCAGGCATGAGAGACAGCACAGGGATTTGTGTGTGTAAACACAAATTGTTGCTCTTTTTTGGTTTATAGTGCAAAAAATACCAAAAAAAAAAAAAAGAAAATAATTCTGCACGCTGATATACATCAGCAGAATGGCACAGGTGGGCAAAAAGGCATACAGGTATGTCCCCTTTAAGATGCAACATTGTGGGCTCGCGCTGCGTGCTCCGTGCCCACGATCGTGTCACTGAGCGGAAGATTGGGGAGCTGCCTTTGTAAACAAGGCATTTCCCTGTTCTGCCTAGTGATATGACAGCGATCACTGCTCCCTGTCATCGGGAGCAATGATCGCTGTCATGTGAGTAGTAGCCTATCCCCCCCCACAGTTAGAATCACTCCCTAGGACACACTTAACCCCTTGATCGCCCCCTGGTGTTTAACCCCTTCCCTGCCAGTGTCATTTCCAGAGTAATCAGTGCATTTTTATAGCACTGATCGCTGTATAAATGCCAATGGTCCCAAAATAGTGTCAAAAGTGTCCTATGTGTCCGCCATAATGACGCACTCATGATAAAAATTGCAGATCGCTGCCATTACTAATAAAAAAAAAATTATAATAAAAATGCCATAAAACTATCCCCTATTTTGTAGACGCTATAACTTTTGCGCAAACCAATCAATATACGCTTATTGCGATTTTTTTTTTTTTTTTTTTTTTTACCAAAAATATGTAGAGGGAAGATGGACAGAGGGACATTGCTCGAAATCAGGGACAGTTGGGGGCTATGAGTGTGAACCGGCACTAAAAGTGTAAGTTTCATGTTCAGAATATATGCTGGAAAATACAGTGCGCAAGCATGCGCAGGTAGACACCAGTGCAAAGAAGCAGACCACAAGACCATGGCCACGTACAGCCATTACCTTGGCAGGCTGTATGCGGCCGGTGCTGCTCCCTGAGCTTGGGGAAGCGCTGGGTATAGAAAATGCCTATAAAAGCCCAGTGTGCATCAACCCATATGCCGCGTACACACGATCGGAATAATACGTATTGGCCTAAACTGTGGAAAAAAACTTTTTTTATACAGGGGGTCCCCGACTTATGAACGCCCGACCTACATTTCAGACTTCCGTACAGGTGGGCAGTCCCTAACGAGTTCGTAACTCGGGGACCCCCTGTATATATATATTTTTTGGGGGATATTTATTATAGCAAAAAGTAAAAAATATTGCGTTTTTTTTCAAAATTGACGCTCTTTTTATGTTTATAGCGCAAAAAATAAAAACTGCAGAGGTGATCAAATACCACCAAACGAAAGCTCTATTTGTGGGGAGAAAAGGACGTTAATTTTGTTTGGGTGCAACGTCACACAACTGCGCAATTCTCAGTTAAAGTGATGCAGTGCCGAATCGCAAAAAGTGCTCTGGTCAGGAAGGGGGTAAATCTTCCGGGGCTGAAGTGGTTAAGCAAGCTTTTTGTCCTTTTTATTCACATCTTCACATCTATTCTATTTAAGCATAGCATTGGCCTGCTTTTAGCAACTGCAATTTCCAAACGAGACAATTATAATATACATGACACACAATCGTAAGTGAACCAGCTGACTTTCATGTTGCAAGGGCATTCATTCATTGCATGTCTGCAGATATCCTGTGGGCCAATCACAGTGCAGTCCTATGGGCTTACTACGTCACTGGTGTTCAGCTCTAGATGGATGATCTAACAATGACCTTAGCTTGGGAGCATCTACATACAGTATCTATATATGGTCCTTCATATGACATTGTCTTCCTACCCCCACTAGAATTGTTCCTCCCTTTGTAACGTCATCCATCCAATACTTTCTCGTGTATTTTAACCCATGATGACTATCAGAGGCTGAATGAGCTATGCTAAGGCAATTGTATGTTAAAGGAAGATTGCATTGTTGTAGAAAAAAAAAGCTGACTAATGCGGCGTACACACGGTCGGAATTTCTGATGGAAACTGTCCGATGGGAGCTTTTCCACTGATTTTCCAACCGTGTGTATGCCCGTCAGTCTATTTCTGTCGGAATTTACGAAGGACTTTGAATTGAGAACCTGTTCTCAATTTTTCAGACAGAAAACCTTTCTATCGGATTTTCCGATCGTGTGTATGCAATTCCAACACGCAAAATTCTGACGCATGCTCGGAAAAAATTTGACGCATGCTCGGAAGCATTAAACTTCCCTTTTATAGTGCTGTCGAATGTGTTTTATGCCGCTGTGTTACTGACCGTCGGAATTTGGTGTGACCGTGTGTGGGCAAGACAGTTTGAGCGAAATTCCGTCGGAATTCCGACGAGAAAACCATCAGAGCTTTTTCCGACGAGAATTCCGACCGTGTGTACGCGGCATTACTTTTGCATTTAACATTCACTATATTGCTGTAAACAGTCAAATATGATGTTTTGTAACCTAAATTGCTTAATAGCTTGCATGGATCCTGGAGATCTGGATTTAAATTGATGATATTTACAATGAATTTAGGGTTACATAATAAAAAGTAACACCAGTACAGTAATGCCGCGTACACACGATCGGACATTCCGACAACAAAACCGTGGATTTTTTTTCGACGGATATTGGCTCAAACTTGTCTTGCATACACACGATCACACAAATGTTGTCGGAAATTCCAAACATCAAGAACGCAGTGACGTACGAGCCGAGAAAAATTAAGTTCAATAGCCAGTGCGGCTCTTCTGCTTGATTCCGAGCATGCGTGAACTTTTGTGCGACGGACTTGTGCACACACGATTGGAATTTCCGACAACAAGTTTTGTTGTCGGAAAATTTGAGAACCAGCTCTCAAACATTTGTTGTCGGAAATTCCGACAGCAAATGTCTGATGGAGCCTACACATGGTCGGAATTTCCGACAACAAGCTCCCATCGAACATTTGTTGTCGGAAATTCCAATCGTGTGTACGTGGCCTAAGGGTTGATGCACCTTTGGGATGAATTAGAGCGGAGACTGCAAGACAGGCCTTCTCGTCCAACATCAGTACCTGACCTCACAATTGCGTTACTGGAAGAATAGTCAAACATTCCCATAGACACACTCCTAAAGCAAGGTCCATAAAGACAGGATGAGCGAGTTTGGAGTGGAGGAACTTGACTGGCCTGCACAGTCCTGACCTCAACCCGATAGAATACCTTTGGGGTGAATTTGAGCGGAGACTGTGAGCCAGGCCTTCTCGTCCACATCAGTGCCTGACCTCACAAATGGGCTTCTGGAAGAATGGTCAAACATTCCCATAGACACACTCCTAAACCTTGTGGACAGCCTTCCCAGAAGAGTTGAGGCTCTTATAGCTGCAAAGGGTGGGCCAATTCAATATTGAACCCTACAGACTAAGACTGGGATGCCATTAAAGTTCATGTGCGTGAAAAGGCAGGTGTCCCAATACTTTTAGTAATATAGTGTACATGAAATGCACATGCACGGTTAAACACCGAAGCAAAGAAGCATCAGCGTTAACAAGAGCATGACAGTCATTCACTTGTATGGCGGGCTGTACACAGCAGGTGAGGCTTCCTTGGCACGGAAAATGCCTTAGAAATTATGCCTGGCATAGAGGATGCCTGTAAAACGCCTGGGAGCATGAACACACAGTGATTATACTATCTTTTTTGTGAAACTCTCTCTCTCGTCTCTGAAAAGTGATCTGAGATCAGATTGCTTTTCAGAGGTGTTTGACAGGCGGTGAGGAAGTGATATGTTGCCTCCTTACTGCCTGTTTTCAAACCACCACGCTGCAACCACTGCCCCACTGTGCCGCAGCTGTGTGCATTGCATGCGGTTGCAGCACAGCCCCATTCGCTTGATGGGGGATCATTTTTTTTGCCGTGGCCACGAAGCAAAACTTTTCGGCCACAGCATGTGTACACTACATCAGCTGCCTTTGCAGTTTAAGAGGAAGCAGCTGGGGGGAGGCAAAAAAATGCAGCCTAAACGCATGTCTTTACTGACCTGTGGTCCCTGGTTCAAATCTCACCCAGGACACTACCTGCCAGGAGTTTGCATGATCTCCCTTTGCTTACATTGGTTTCCTCCAGGTACACTGTTTCCTCCCACACTCTAAATACATGCTGGTAGGTTGATTGGCTCCTGTCTAAATGGCTGCAGTTTATATACCTACAGTATCTCACAAAAGTGAGTACACCTCTCACATTTTTGTAAATATTTTATTCTATCTTTTCATGTGACAACACTGAAGAAATGACACTTTGCTACAATGTAAAGTAGTGAGTGTACAGCTTGTATAACAGTGTAAATTTGCTGTCCCCTCAAAATAACTCAACACACAGCCATTAATGTTTAAACCGCTGGCAACAAAAGTGAGTACACCCCTAAGTGAAAATGTCCAAATTGGGCTCAATTAGCCATTTTCCCTCCCCGGTGTCATGTGACTTGTTAGTGTTATAAGGTCTCAGGTGTGAATGGGGAGCAGGGGTGTTAAATTTGGTGATATCGCTCTCACCCTCTCATACTGGTCACTGGAAGTTAAACATGGCACCTCATGGCAAAGAACTCTCTGAAGATCTAGGCTATAAGAAGATTGCCAGGGCCCTGAAACAGAGCTGTGGCATGGTGGACAAGACCAAACAGTGGTTTAACAGGACAGGTTCCACTCAGAACAGGCCTCGCCATGGTCAGCCAAAGAAGTTGAGTGCACGTGCTCTGCGTCATATCCAGAGGTTGTCTGTGGGAAATAGACGTATGAGTGCTGCCAGCATTGCTGCAGAGGTTGAAGGGGTGGGGGGTCAGCCTGTCAGTGCTCAGACCATACGCCGCACACTGCATGGCTGTCATCCCAGAAGGAAGCCTCTTCTAAAGATGATGCACAAGAAAGCCTGCAAACAGTTTGCTGAAGACAAGCAGCCCAAAGGACATGGATTACTGGAACAATGTCCTGTGGTCTGATGAGACCAAAGATAAACGTATTTGGTTCAGATGTGTCAAGCGTATGTGGCGGCAACCAGGTGAGGAGTACAAAGGCAAGTGTGTCTTGCCTACAGTCAAGCATGGTAGTGGGAGTGTCATGGTCTGGGGCTGCATGAGTGCTGCCGGCACTGAGGAGCTACAGTTCATTGAGGGAACCATGAATACCAACATGTACTGTGACATACTGAAGCAGAGCATGATCACCTCCCTTTAGAGACTGGGCCGCAGGGCAGTATGCCAACATGATAACGACCACAAACACACCTCCAAGACGACCACTGCCTTGCTAAAGAAGCTGAGGGTAAAGATGATGGACTGGCCAAGCATGTCTCCAGACCTAAACCCTATTGAGCATCTGTGGGGCATCCTCAAATGGAAGGTGGAGGAGTGCAAGATCTCTAACATCCACCAGCTCCGTGATGTCATCATGGAGGAGTGGAAGAAGACTCCAGTGGCAACCTGTGAAGCTCTGGTGAACTCCATGCCCAAGAGGGTTAAGGCAGTGCTGGAAAATAATGGTGGCCACACAAAATATTGACATTTGGGCCCAATATGGACATTTTTACTTAGGGGTGTACTCACTTTTGTTGCCAGTGGTTTAGACATTAATGCCTGTGTGTTGCATTATTTTGAAGGTACAGCAAATTTACACTGTTATACAAGCTTTACACTCACTACTTTAAATTGTAGCAAAGTATCATTTCTTCTGTGTTTCCAATGCAATATTCCCAACGCACAAGTTCCTGCAGAAATGGTTGTATTTTCAATTGGGCGCTGAAGTGACCACTGGCTGGAGAAGTAAACAGTCATAGAGAGTAATGTCACCAGCACACCAGGATCTCCAAAAATGGGTCCAAAACTTTAATCAGCGATCACATAATTACAACAAAAGGCGAAGTTTCGGAGCCACGCAGGTCCCCTTCATCAGGCATAAGACAAATTGTGATACAAACCAAGCACTAAGAACCATTCACCAATCAGTGCACAGAAGAAATTACCCCAGACACGCCTCTTGACATCCAATGACATCATATTCCCACTGTTCTATCGGATAGTGCCCGGTATCGAGAAGTGGCCCGGACAAATGGTGCATGTGCCGCGCATGTGCCGTAGAGAGCAGCACAACAGCTGATTTTATGATCAGCTGTTGTGATGGCGAGATGGCGCCTGCGCACAATAGCCGTCGGAAGAAATTTTTGTGTCCAGATTGGGCCCTGCGCTGGCGAGGTGTGTTCATGTCGGTGAGGGGCGGATTGGTACACGATGGGGGGGCGGTTTATTAAATGATGGGCAGTGCTGCTAAACGGCATGTGCCGTTCGTCCCTGGCACTTCTCGATAGCGGGCACTATCCGATAGAACACCGCCATAGACATTTAACAAATTACCATAAAAACATTCCCAGTTGTGTACCATTTCACTAAAACGGCCACCAGACTGTCATAACTACTTCCACATAGTGAATCCATATACTGGTTATTGGTTCATCTAAAAATGAATCCCATCATTTAAAAAAGGACAGCGTATAATTGCAGCAGCCTGGATTACCCACATCATCTGTGCTTGAACCGTTCCAACCTGGCAGTTTACTGGCATTGCTAGGAAATATAGGAGGCTTGTCTCCTTCCTCCAATCTGATATCCCGCTGCGCCCATGGGCCCTGGGCGATCAACATGTCAATACAGCCTTCCGCCATTGCCATGACATTGCATGACGCCGGCATACGAGGAGAACGGAGAGTGGGCTGGGTGAGGAGAATAGAGTGTAACCAAGTAAAAGGGTGAGTCAGGGCAGCTGCACCTGGAAAAATATAAAAGGTGCAAGATACATGGAAGGGGAAGGGAGAAAAAAGAAAGAGAATACAGAAAAAGGATAGTAAACGAAGCAGCAGAGAAAAAAAGAAAGGAAGAATAAAAGAAGAAAAAGGACAAAAGAAAGGAAGACCAAAAAGTGACAAAGAAAAATAGAAATGAAAATAAAAAGGATGAAGAAACTAAAGAAATAGAGAAAATCCAATAAAAATCTATTCTATGCATTAAAATGAAAAAGCTTTTGTGCTGCAGCTGCCCCCAGTGCCCCCCTCCCTTTTTCTTACCTGACCCTGTCCGTTCCAGCGATGTGCACAAGCCCAGCGACTCCAGCCGCTGTCTCCGTCCGCAGTTGGCAGACCTTTTTAGTTCATGACCCTTTGACAGAAACTGGTCAAACAGCCGGCTTCTGTCCGACTGGCTGCCGTACACACGGGCCAAATGTTGGCCGATTTCAAATGAACCGGCTGATGCTGCCCGACATTCGCCCTCTGTGTAATAGGCTTTAGTCCCCTACTTACAAACGAGTTCTGTTTCGGGAGATTGTTTGTGAGTCCAACAAAGATCTGCACTTGCAGACAATGGCTGCAAGCGCTGATCAGTGTGTTCTGATGGGGGGTCCCCCTGTCAGAACACAATAGCACAGCGGAGGAGATTGCTGCACCAACATTGCTTGTGTTAATACGGTGATCTGTCAGCTTTTTGTCGTTCAGCTCGCTGGCTTGAACCAAGAAAAAACTGAGTGTGTGTACCCAGCTTTACACCATTGGACATGCAAACACATGTTCGCATCTTTGAAAGTTTGCAAGTTGAACATTCGTATGTACAGGACGTACTGCATAGCTCCCAACTGTCCCTGATTTTGAGGGACTGTACCTGATTTGGAACAAAGTCCCTCTGTCCCTCATTCCTCCTCATTTGTCCCTCATTTTGGTCAGATCTACAGCATATAGTTGTATATAAAATGCACTTTTTATGTTTCAAAGAGTGTTTCCCAGTGCTAAACCTTTCATCCAAATTCTAAATACCGTATTTATCGTATAACACGCACCCCAAGTTTAGGAGGGCATTTTAAAGAAAAAAAGTTTTAGGAGGAAAGTTTAGGGGAAAAAAAAAAACAACTTACATTTAAGCGTCATTTGCAGCTTGCCCAGCGTCATTTGCAGCTTGCCCAGTGTCATTTGCTGCTTGCCAGCGTCATTTGCAGCTTGCCCAGTGTCATTTGCAGCTTGCCCAGTGTCATTTGCAGCTTGCCCAGTGTCATTTGCAGCTTGCCCAGTGTCATTTGCAGTTTGCCAGCGTCATTTGCAGCTTGCCCACGTTTAAATTTGCCGCCTAGACAGACCGCGCGAGCGCCGCCGAAAAAGACAGAGCGAGCGCCGCCGAAAAAAGACCGAACGATCGCCGCCGGAAAAGACCGAGCCGACTATTCGGCTCCACTCGCTGTCCCGCTTCCCTGTTGTTTCGGAAGCGAGCGCAGGGAGGCGGTACTACGAGCGGAGCCGCGCAGTCAGATCTGTCTTTTTCGTCGGCGCTCGTTTTTTTTTTTACGGCGCTCGCTATTTTTCGGCGCTGCTCGATTTTTTTTGGCCACTTTTTTGGGGGGATTGGCGTGTAACACGCACCCACGACTTTCCCCCGATTTTAAGGGGGAAAAGGTGCGTGTTATACGCCGATAAATACGGTAGCTGCATTTGTAAATTTCAAAGCCAGTATAAAGTAATAGTAGTTGTAAAAAAAAAAAGCACTTGTCGGTTTAACTAATCTTTTTTTTTTATAATTTTCCTTTAAGGGGTGTGGCTGGGGGTGTGTCCTATGCCTACATACTTTAGACCCCTTTCACATTAAAGCAGGTTTCAGGCGATTTAGTGCTAGAAATAGAATACCTCCCAACTGTCCCTAATTTTCGAGGGACTGTCCCCGATTTGGAGCAATGTCCCTCTGTCCCTCATTCCTTCTCATTTGTTCCTCATTTTGGTCTGATCTATATAAATGTATATAAAATGCACTTTTATCTATCAAAAAGTGTTATCCCGAGCTAAACCTTTCACCTGATTTCTAAATTGCTGCATTTGTAAATTCCAAAAGCCAATATAAAGGAATAGTAGAGGTAAAAAAAAAAGCACTTGTGGGTTTAACCAATCTTGTTTTTTTTGTACAATTCCCCTTTGAGGGGGCGTGGCAAGGGGTGTGTCCTCTGCCTGCATACTTTTGCTGATAGGTGTCCCTCATTCCATCTCAGAAAGTTGGGAGGTATGGAAATAGTGTCTGGAAACTGCTTCCCATGCTGCCTGAGCGTGAAAGCCTGAGTGCTTTCACACTGGGGCGGTGCGCTTGCAGGACGTTAGAAACATTCCTGCAAGCAGCATCTTTGGGGCGGAGCGGGAGCGGTGTATACATCTCTTCCAAGACGCCCTGCCCATTGAAATGAATGGGAAGAGCTGACGAAGCGCCTGCAAAGCTGCTAAAACAGCGGTAAAGTGCCGTTAAAATTTATCGCTCTTTGGGGTTAAAAGCACCCCGCTAGTGGCCAAAAAGCACCGCTTAAACAGAGCTAAAGCATCACTAAAATGAGCGGCACTTTAGCACTAATGCACAGGCGGCCCCACTGTGAAAGGGGTCTTAGCTCAGAGGTGTTCTTAGTTCCCATCTCAAAAAAGTTGAAAAGTAAGCTTACTGTATTCATTAAGCCCTGCGAGAATGCACTACTGGCACACATTTTACAGAGCCTACCTTTTGAACTACAGAGGTGCTGAGAGGAAGAGTTTCAGGAGGAGGAGTCAATACAGGAATCACAGCTTGCAGGCAGCAATGTACCATGGGATATGTAGTTCTTAGAAATTGAAAGTAAACAACAAAGGAGAAGCTGCAAAGCATTCAGGGAATCCCGGAAGTGGTGGAAAGAGATGGTCAGCAGACAGGCAGCACTCAAAAAATGAAAGGAGATTTTTCAAGTAAGCTTATATTGGTTGTCAAATATAACTTTTGTTTGTATTTTTAATACAATGCTGATTTTATAAAATGAAAGTCTATGCTGTGATCATAGATCTCATTTAACTAAAGGGAGTACAAAATAAAGAAATGCTACTATAGTGTGATCTAGAAAAAGATAAAATACTTTTAATTTAGTTACATGGAAACATCATCCACAGATAATCGATGCATGTTTAATTACATGCAAAACGGCCATTTATGGCAACTTTTGGCAGAAACGCATGCTGAGCCTCCCATTAGAAGGCATAATGTGGCAGCCGCGGCACATGTGCACTGGCGCACATTTTTTGTGTGGAACATATAAGTCACATTTACTTATGAAGGAATTATTTGTATTGTATACTTACATTGGTCCAGCTTGGTACGATATAAGTATGCATATCTCTTAATCTTAAAGAGGAAGTAAACCATGATGGGTTTTACGTCCTCTTTTGCTAGCTGCTACAGCCTGCAAAAGAAAAGCATAATTGGCTAGTATGCATCGCATAATAGCCCATTATGTGCCACTTACCTGCAAAAGAATCCAGCAATGTCCCCTGTGTGGCCAGTTTCCATCTTTTGCCCTCTTCCTTTGGGGCCGCGGACTCCGGCTCTGTGATTCGCCGGAGCTGTGTGACGTCACTACCACGTATGCGCACGGGAGCCGCGACTAGCGGCATATGCTAGGGAAGAAACGGCATTTAGTTTAGTTTCTTCCCTACGCATGCGCCGTACAAATTTCTGGCGGACTACAAGTGAAATATCTCCTAAACGGTGCACGTTTAGGAGATATTTCCACTACCTATAGGTAAGCCTTATTCTAGGCTTACCTATAGGTAAAAGTACAAAAAGTGGGTTTACAAGCACTTTAATATCTCGGAGCCGCTGTACTATGCAAAGTTAGTATAGCGATCTACTCTGCTGCCGCCCCCCACTAGGACACCCCGATCAGCTCTCTCTGTCAGTGACTGAGAGCACTGATCGGGATTCGATCGGATGCTGGTTTTCCAGCATGCTCGTCCGAAAGAAGCTAGCCTGCTTCTGTCGGGCAGAACAACATACACACGGGCCAAATGTCGGCCAGTTTTTTTTTGAACCGCCCATTGTCTACCAACTTTCATTCACAGGATTGAAAATAGCAAAGTCCACGCTGGTTAGTCTTGCATAAACACCACGGTGACTCCACACAGATAAAATAAAGTGAAGAAATGCCCGACCACCGAGATAAGGTTGCGCTTACCAGATGGCGAAGCGTAAGGAGCGTTTGGATCTGACTCACTAGCAGCCTAACGTATACCAGGGATCCTTGTATCTCATAGGGACAAGACCTCACACTCAGAACGCCACTTAGATATTCCACAGGGCAGTTTAGACTCCTTTCAGTTCTCCCACATAGAGGAGTTTGGCTCCCATGGTTGAGACGCAGGATCTTTCATTCTATTACTAGGCCATACACTGCCAGTCTAAACTGCCCCGTGGAATATCTAAGCGGTGTTCTGAGTGTGAGGTCTTGTCCCTGTGAGATACAAGGATCCCTGGTATATGTTAGGCTGCTGAGGAGTCAGATCCAAACGCTCCTTACGCTTCGCAGTCTGGTAAGCGCAACCTTTTCTCGGTGGTCGGGCATTTCTTCACTTTATTTTATCTGTGTGGAGTCACCGTGGTGTTTATGCAAGACTAACCAGCGTGGGCTTTGCTATTTTCAATCCTATGAATGAACATTTTCCATAGATAAATTACTATTGGCAGCTAATGATAAATTGATGTGGACTCACATTCATCACATTTTTTGTGATTTAAAAACATTTATTTAATTAACTGCGTATTCATTTGTTTTTTCTAGTTTATGTGTGTGTATCCCACCTTGAGCCGCAGCCTATAGATTTATTTAGGTTTATATTAATTCATTTATCCATTTTATATATATTTATTTTTTGTCAAGCGCAGTTTTTCTTTTTTCTAATATCTCCCAACTTTCGGCCCGTGTGTACCGGCTTTACCTGATGGACTGGAAATCATTGTAGTAGTTGGTGCTACTACAGTGATATATGCAATCTTCTGGGTCCTGCTGAGGTTCTTTGAAAGCGGCTGTCCTAATGCACACAAACTGCAGGTAATGATGGCAATAGCAGTGGGCCGTCTCTGGGCAAGAAGCATCAGCAAGGACACTTGTAGACTCCACTGGGAAAGCGTACAACAGGGTGACAACACAGGCCTCAACTGGGAGACATGTTGTCACCCTATAACAGCATGTGCCAGCACAAAGACCCTAATGGCAGGATCAATGGGTGTTATTTTAAAGAGGAACTTCAGTCTCCGTTAGCTTTGGCCCCCTACAGCATACCTCTCAACATTTTGAGATGGAAATGAGGGACACCTACTAGCAAATGTATGTAGGCATAGGACACACCCCTGCCCACACCCCCTTAAAGGAGAATTAACCAAACAAAAAAAAGGTTAATTAAATCTACAAGGGCTTTTTTTTTACCACTACTATTCCTTTATACTGGCTTTTTAAATTTACAAATGCAGCAATTTAGAATTTGGATGAAAGGTTTAGCACAGGAAAAGATAAAAAGTGCATTTTATATACATCTATATAGATCAGACCAAAATGATGGACAAATGAGGAGGAAAGAGGGACAAAGAGACATTGCTCCAAATCAGGGACAGTCCCTCCAAATCAGGGACGGTTGGGAGCTATGCTACACCACCATATTTCTTAGTCTGGTACCGGTGCAGGTATGTCGAAGGGCTCTTCCCAGCCTTCAGGTTCCAACAAAACCCTGTGGCACAACTGTGCACATGCATAGACACAGCGAGTGGTGCGACTTCCATACCAGCTGTCGATAAAAATAAGCTGTGCAGCTTTGACAAAAGCATGCTCTTTCTCTACCCTCATGCAGTATATGTGAACTTAGCATTTGAGAGCTCACTCCTGTGGTGGAGGAGGTGAGTAGTAATGACTAGGCCTCACTTAGCAACATTCTAGCAAAGTCCTAGGAGTAGTCCAGTAAGGCCTCAGGAGGTATGTTGTGTAGCCAGCTGCTGGACTACAGCAAAATGGGGACGGAAGCATTGCCTTTTATTCTTCTCTCCCTCTACTTGGATACTAATGTTAGTCTGCACCATTCTCCTCCGGCCAAATAGACTATAATGCCGCGTACACACGGTCGGATTTTCCAATGGGAAATGTTGGATGTGAGCTTGTTGTCGGAAAGTCTGACCGTGTATGCTCCATCGAACATTTGCTGTTGGACTTTCCGCCAACAAATGTTTGCTAGCAGGTTCTCAAAATTTTCCGCCAACAAAACTTTGTTGTCGGAAAGTCTGATCGTGTGTACACAAGTCCGTCACACAAAAGTCCACGTATGCTCAGAAGCAGAAGCGGCCGGTCTTGTAAACTAGAGTTCATAATGGAGAATTAACATTCGTGACGTGGCAAATTAGGAAATCTCCAAATGCAGTGCACAATTCTCTTCTTCTTTAATGGGATAATAATGAAGCTGCTTTGCTGGTGATACCGATGGAGTTATTGCAAGCAAATAAGTGATTCAAGTGATATCAAGAATAACAATAATAATAGAGCAAAATAAAAAACGCAAAAGGAAAAGGGCGAATCAACACTCACCAAACTTCTACTAACACGAAATTAGCAGAAGGACCACAAAGGGTGGCGCTAAAGAGCTGAAAAACCACGGAGTGCATCTAGTACCTCACTATGTTCGTAATTGTTGGCCAACATTTGTGTGACTGTGTGTATGCAAGACAAGTTTGAGCCAACAACCTTCAAACAAAATTCCATGGTTTTGTTGTCAGAAAGTCCGATACTGTGTACGGAGCATAACACTACAGATCCCAATAGGCACTGTGCAGTAGGAGGAGTGGAAAAATTATTTGTATTAAACAGCCCGCTAAAGTTCTTCCTCTTTACAGCAGCAGAGTTAGAGAGCACCACTATCTGGATATTCGCCTGCCAGCGGGAGACCATACCAGCAGAGATGAACCTGGGACCGGGAGTGAGGACACCAGAGGGCACCACATCACAGCACCTGCATCCACCCTCTGCTTCCCACCGCTGATCACTGGAGGCTTTCATGGAGAGACTAAGGGGCCCCTCACTCTTACAGCGACGGGTCACCGCAGCATCCTGTAGACTGGTGAGAGGGCTATTCACCCATTGCTGATACTGCTAGCAGGGACTGAGCCACTGAGAGCAGAACACCAAGTGTACCCAATCCATACCACACTTATTCCAAACCTAGTCTGCCCCTATACCAACTCTATACTAAACCTTTACTACATCTGAACCTACTTTGCACCTGTACCTTACTTATACTGTAACTTTACTGTATGCAGGTTAACTCGGACTGTCATTAACCACTTTCAGACGGGACCAATTTGCAGCCAAAGGACCAGGCCCCTTTTTGCGATTCGGCACTGCGTCGCTTTAACTGACAATTGCGCGGTCGTGCGACGTGGCTCCCAAACAAAATTGACGTCCTTTTTTTCCCACAAATAGAGCTTTCTTTTGGTGGTATTTGATTGCCCCTGCGGTTTTTATTTTTTTGCGCTATAAACAAATAGAGCGACAATTTTGAAAAAAATGCATTATTTTTTAATTTTTGCTATAATAAATATCCCGAAAAAATATATAAAAAAACATTTTTTTTTTCCTCAGTTTAGGCCGATACGTATTCTTCTACATATTTTTGGTAAAAAAATCGCAATAATCGATTTATTGATCGGTTTGCGCAGAAGTTATAGCGTTTACAATATAGGGGATAGTTTTATAGCATTTTTATTAATAATTTTTTTTTTATTAGTAATGGCGGAGATCTGCGATTTTTTTTTTTTTTTTTTGTGACTGCGACATTATGGCGGACACATCGGACATGTTTGACACATTTTTGGGACCATTGTCATTTTTACAGCAATTAATGCTATTTAAATGCATTGATTTCTGTATAAATGACCCTGGCAGTGAAGGGGTTAACCACAAGGGGGCAGTGTAAGGGTTAAGTATGCCTAGGGGTGTGTTTCTTACTGTGGGGGGGCGTGGCTGTCAGCTAGTGAATGCTGATCTCTGCTCCAATCACAGGGAGCAGAGATCGGCGTCACTAGTTGCTAGGCAGAACGGGGAGATGCTGTTTATCTCGGCATCTCCCCGTTCAGCCTTCCCGTGAGACGATCGCGGGGGTCCCCGCGATGATCGAGTCCGCGGCGACCGCGACCGGACTCACGGTGTCCCGACCGGCGCGGGAGCAGGCAGAAAGGAGGGACTTATATATACGCCCTCCTGCCTGTACGTGCCATTCTGCCGACGTATATCGTCGTGCGCCGGTCGGCAAGTGGTTAAAGTGATACTAAAGTTTTATTTTTTTTTTATCTTTAAAAATAACAAACATGTTATACTTACCAGTTCTGTGCAGTGGTTTTGCACAGAGCAGCTCAGATCCTTCTCTTCTTGGGTCCCTCGCCAGCACTCCTGACCCCTCCCTCCAGTCGAGTGCCCAAACAGCAAGCAGCTTGCTATGGGGCACCCGAGCTGAGCCGCAGCTCTGTGTGTCCATTCAGACACAGAGCCAGAGTTCGGCCCACCCTCCCTCTCCCCATTGGCTAACTGACTTTGAATGACAGCAGCAGGAACCAACAGTGCCACTGCTGTGTCTCAGCCAATCAGGAGGGAGAGTCCTGGATGACCCGAGGCACTCGTGCACATCGCTGGATCGAGGTGGGGTTCAGGTAAGTATGAGGGGAGCTGCTGAACACAGAAGGTTTTTTATCTTAATGCCTTTAGAATCACTTTAAGTGCAAAGAAGCTCTTAAAGGGCCCGATAATAGCCGGCAGAAGAACATCTCAAAGGACAGCCCCTCCCATAATAATTATTCTTCAATAATTTGCCCACTATGTTAACGTACTCTTTTTCTTTTGGACAGTGCATGCCCAATCGGTCTAGGACTAGCATCACCACCATAAATGTGCTTTGGCAGTATAGTTCCAGCACTCACTAGATCAAGCTTTACTACTGCTCATTGCTGCACTTGAGGTGGCCTTGCTACTGTGTATGCTAATCTGGAAGCCAAATGTCATCCTATGCCTAGTTTTTACTGGTAATCACTTTGTATGCTAAATTGTGTTATTACCATTGTTAATTCATTTACGCTTGCCTAATTACCAACTATATTTGGTGACAATCTATTAAGTTTGCTCTTACTACCTGGTTTGGGTCCTATTTTCTTTGATATGGCACTATTATTGGGTACTAAGTTTTACTTTCAGTGATTTCCTGTTATATTGTATGTTTGTACACTCAACCTGGTGTGTCAGAGGGGATGAAGTTCTTGAGAAGGTCAAGGCAAAGACCAGAGAACCAATTCTATCCAGCATCTCCTATGGGGGTAGCGTCAACTCAACTTTAGTCCAAGCTGCACAGTTTGTTTTCATCTACAGGCGCCACCTTATTTGCATAGGCAGTTTTTTGGTAAGGATGAACTAACCCCTTAAGAATGTCGGTTGGAGCCTGCCCCACAAGAATGTTGCAGTGTATCTTAGTACACTGGAAATAAAGCAATAAAATGTCACTACACCACATATCTGTTATGCCATGTCTGTGGTGGATTGCAAATGTCTTATGCAATGGAAGTCCAGGCCTGCACATTCTTACCTGGAGGCTATTGCAGATATTTACTAGAAATGTGAAGTGGTGGGTAACAATAACCATAGCAGCCCACGCCAACCAAGCTGCTGCTATGGGCCTGGGGGTTAGAGTCAGAGGCCCCGTTAGGATGGTTCAGGAGGCAAATTCAACTGTTAAGTCTGTAGTCTAGAAGAACTGATCAGCCTCCCTAGTCACAGATCTCAGCATTTGTTTAGCTGTCTTATGCGGCGTACACACGCTCAGACTTTCCGGCGGGATTGCCTGCCGGACCTAGTCCAGCGGACAAACCGCTGGACTTTCCAGCGGAGGTCCGCCGGACTTTCCGAACGTGTGCACTTGCCCGGACTTTTCCTGGGGACAAAGATATTATAACGTGCAGCGCTTAAATGGATCAGTATATCCTAAAGATATAGAGAGGTAAATGTCACTGTTTTTGCACAAAGCAGCACAGGAGATCGGGAGCCTGTGAGCAGCAGTACACAACAGGTATATCTTATGAGGAGAAACACTCGTGTGACGTGAGTGAGGATAAGTGGGTTTAACAACCTATATTAGTGAGTCAATCTAGCCATAGGAGGGAGCATAGACTCATAGGGTGTAAATCCAAAAATGGACGTGATAAAAAACAAGGTTTGTTTTAAACAGGGACGATGTGTTTAGACTGTCCTATTACAGTGGTGCAATAAAGTGGATCACCATGGCACTGGTGTTTACCTAGAGTTCATCAGCTGAACAGTAACCCATACAGTCGATTTGAAAGTAGACCCAAGTAATTCCTTATAGGGAATGTAACGATTAGGGATGAGCCGAACACCCCCGGGTTCGGTTCGAACCAGAACCTTCGAACGGACCGAAAGTTCGCGCGAATTTTCGAACCCTATACGTTATAATGGACGCGAACGTTCGAAATCAAAAGTGCTAATTACAACGGCCAATATGCATGTTAATGTCATAAAACAGGTTTGGGGACCCGGGTCCTGCCCCAGGGGACATATATCAATGCAAAAAGAACTTTTAAAAACTAACGTTTTTTCGGGAGCAGTCATTTTAATGATGCATAAAGTGAAAAAAAAAAAGTGACATTTTCCTTTAAATATGGTACCTGGGGGGTGTCCAAAGTATGCCTGTGAAGTGGCATGTGTTTCCCGTGTTTAGAACTGTCCTTGCACAAAATGACATTTGTAAAGGAAAAAAAGAAGCCATTTAAAACCACTTGCGGCTTTAGGTTTGATCTTAAGTAGAATCTGAACAGGTACATTATGAAGTGTAGCTCCATCCCAAAAAAATCTATTTTTAAGCTTTTTGGAGAACATAGGGAGGGGTTATCACCCCTGTAACATTTGCTGTCTTTGCACATCTGTTCAGAACATGTCACCTCACTTTCCGTCCCAATGACAAATGTTTTTGGAAAAGTGGGGTTTTAATTGAAACAAGGATTGGTGATAAAGTATCAGTAGAGAGGAGATACCTTTTTCCCAAATTAAATCTAACAGGATAGAATTTCCCTTCCTAGGGGTAGATTTCCTCTCACTTCCTGTTTTCTCTTTCCATTTGCAAGTAGGAGTCGTTTGTAAGTTGGATGTTTGAAAGTAGGGGCCTGGCGTATATACTCTGCAGAAATTTGCCCTATTAGATGTTGGTGTAGCCACAAGACTGGTGGGCACAGGAATGGGCCCTGCTGTGAGTTAATAGATCAAGATTTGTAATTGCATGCACCTGTTGAACAGGGCAGAAAAATTGGGGGTGGTGGTGGTGGTGGTGGTGGACGGTTTTGCCACAAGACTGTAAGCTCTCACAGTTACTCTTGGTGGGCGCAGGAATGGGCCCTGCTGTGAGTTATTAGATCAAGATTTGTAATTGCAAGCACCTGATGAACAGGGCAGAAAAATTGGGCCTTTGGCGGTGGTGGTGGACGGTGTTGCCACAAGACTGTAGGCCCTCATAGTTACTCTTGGTGGGCGCAGGAATGGGCCCTGCTGTGAGTTATTAGATCAAGATTTGTAATTGCAAGCACCTGATGAACAGGGCAGAAAAATTGGGCCTTTGGCGGTGGTGGTGGACGGTGTTGCCACAAGACTGCAGGCCCTCATAGTTACTCTTGGTGGGCGCAGGAATGGGCCCTGCTGTGAACTATTAGATCAAGATTTGTAATTACCCGCCCCTGTTAAACAGGGGCTGAAAAATTGTGCCTTAGGCACTGGTGCTGGTGCCACAACACTGCAACCCCTCACAGAGACTGTACTTGGAGCACAGCAGTCACACGTGTTGCGAAGCATTTTTTTAAAAAATTGTAAGTACACGCCCCTGTTAAACAGGGGCTGAAAAATTGTGCCTTAGGCACTGGTGCTGGTGCCACAACACTGCAACCCGGCCCTCACAGATACTGTACTTGGAGCACAGCAGTCACACGTGTTGCGAAGCATTTTTTTTAAAAAATTGTAAGTACACGCCCCTGTTAAACAGGGGCTGAAAAATTGTGCCTTAGGCACTGGTGCTGGTGCCACAACACTGCAACCCGGCCCTCACAGAGACTGTACTTGGAGCACAGCAGTCACACGTGTTGCGAAGCATTTTTTTTAAAAATTGTAAGTACACGCCCCTGTTAAACAGGGGCTGAAAAATTGTGCCTTAGGCACTGGTGCTGGTGCCACAACACTGCAACACGGCCCTCACAGAGACTGTACTTGGAGCACAGCAGTCACACGTGTTGCGAAGCATTTTTTTAAAAAATTGTAAGTACACGCCCCTGTTAAACAGGGGCTGAAAAATTGTGCCTTAGGCACTGGTGTGGTGGCATGGATCATTGAGGAGGAGGAAGAGGATAGTCAGTGAACATAAGAGGACAGTCACTCAGCATCAGCATAGGCAGTCTTGAAGGGATGTGACATTAAAAATTATTCGGTTATATCCGCCTCAGGTGCCTGGTAGCTGGTGGTGATCCAAGACTGATTCATTTTGATGAATGTCAGTCGATCAACCGAGGCGGTGGACAGGCGCACCCTATGATCAGTCACAAATCCTCCAGCAGCACTGAATGTGCGTTCGGAAAGAACGCTGGAGGCAGGACAGGCCAGTAGCTCAATTGCATACTGTGCAAGCTCTGGCCAGTGATCCATCCTCAGGACCCAGTAAGCCAGAGGATTTTCGGTGGGAAAGGTGTCCAAGTCTGACCTTGCCCCAAGGTATTCCTGCACCATGTATATCAGACGCTGGCGATGGTTGCTGGAACCGATCATACCTTGGGGCTGCGGACTAAAAAATTGTCTGAACGCATCGGTCAGACGTCCACCTTCCCCACCGCTCCTTCTGCCACTGACCGAAGCCTCAGCAACTCGTCGCCCAGGACCAGGAGTTTGTAGCCTCCCAGTTTCTGGGAACGCGTTGCACAGACCTTTCTGCAAGGCCTCCCTGAGATGTCTCATCCTCTGCTCCCTCTGCGACGGCAAGATAAGGTCCGCAACCTTACCCTTGTACCGCGGATCAAGGAGAGTGGCCAGCCAGTAATGGTCCCTCTCCTTGATCCGAAGAACACGAGGATCCTTCCGCAGGCTTTGCAGGATCAGGGAGGCCATGCAGCGTAGGTTAGCTGAGGCATTCGGTCCGGAGTCTTCTGGGTCACTGAGGATGACATGATCGCCAGCCACCTCCTCCCAGCCACGTACAAGTCCACTGGCTTGTTGGACTGTACATCATCCCTAAAAGACTGCTGCTGCTGATGCTGAGTGCCAGGCTCCACCTCCATGCTCACACAATCCTCCTCCTCCTCCTCCTCCTCCTCCTCCTCATCCTCTTCCTGTGTGATGGGTGGGACAGAAGGAACACTGTCCGGATAAAGGGGGCCTTGAGAGGCAAGGAAGTCCTCCTCTTCCTGCCTCTGTTCTGCCTCAAGTGCCCTGTCCATTATCCCACGCAGCGTATGCTCCAACAGGTGGACAAGAGGGACAGTGTCACTGATGCATGCACTGTCACTGCTCACCATCCTCGTGGCCTCCTCAAATGGTGAGAGGACAGTGCATGCATCCCTGATCATGCTCCACTGACGTGGGGAAAAAAAACCAAGCTCCCCTGACCCTGTCCTGGTGCCGTAGTCGCAAAGGTACTCATTGATGGCCCTCTGCTGCGTGTGCAGTCGCTGCAGCATGGCCAACGTTGAGTTCCACCTGGTGGGCATGTCAGATATTAGGCGGTTCTTGGGCAGGTTCAGCTCCTTTTGCAGCTCAGTCAGCCGAGCACTGGCATTATAAGATCGGCGGAAATGCACACAGACTTTCCTGGCCTGCCTCAGGACATCCTGTAAGCCTGGGAACCTGCCCAAGAACCGCTGCACCACCAGGTTGAGGACGTGAGCCATGCAGGGCACATGGGTGAGCTGCCCCTGTCGCAGGGCGGAGAGGAGGTTGGTGCCATTGTCAGAAACGACCATTCCTGGCTTAAGCTGACGTGGCGTCAACCACCTCTCGGCCTGCCCCTGCAGAGCTGCCAGAACCTCTGGCCCAGTGTGGCTCCTGTCCCCCAAACACACCAGCGCAAGCACGGCATGGCATCTTTTTGCCTGCGTACTTGCGTAGCCCCTTGTACGCCTACGGAGCACCGCTGGTTCCAAGGACAGAGCACTGGAGGAAGAAGAAGAGGAGGGGGTGGAGGAGAGAGGTGTGTCACAACCAGTAGCAGTAGTCGCGTTTTGGAGGCGTGGTGGCGGGACAACCTCCAACACTACTGCACCTTGTCCTGCATCCCTCCCAGCTGCCAATAGAGTGACCCAATGGGCCGTGAAAGAAAGGTACCGTCCCTGTCCATGCCTGCTGGACCATGAGTCAGCGGTAATATGCACCTTACCGCTGACCGCCCTGTCCAGCGAGGCATGGACATTGCCCTCCACATGCCGGTAGAGAGACGGAATCGCCTTCCGCGAGAAAAAGTGGCGTTTGGGAACCTGCCACTGAGGAACCGCACATTGAACAAACTCACGGAAGGGGGCCGAGTCTACCAACTGAAAAGGCAGCAGTTGAAGTGCTAGCAATTTAGCAAGGCTAGCATTCAACCGCTGGGCATGTGGATGGCTGGGAGTGTACTTCTTTCTACGGTCCAGCAGCTGGGGCAGGGAAATTTGCCTGCTGCATTCGGACGTCGGTGTACTGCAAGTACTTGGTTGTGACACACCGAATTCTACACCTTCAGTCCTCTCAGAGCAGCTTTCAGAGAGGACTGAAGGTGTAGTGGGGATGGAGATCCCAGCTGAGGAGGAGCAAGGAGAGGTCCGCTTAGTTCTTTGGTGTGGGTCTTTTATGTGTGCCTGCCAACGAGCTGCATGGCAGGTCGCCATATGTCTGGTCATGCTTGTCGTGCCCAAGCGGCTGATGTTTTGGCCACGCGAGATACGCTTGAGACAAATATTGCAAATAGCAGTGGTGCGATCTGCTGCACTCGTCTCAAAAAAGGCCCACACCAAAGAACTTTTCTGATAACGTGCAGAGGCAGCGCCCTGCACAGGCGGAGCTCTGCGGTGTTGTACAGTTGCTGTGCTGGCCTCTACCTGGCCTCCAGGGGGCATCCTGCCTCGTTGGACATGTGACGCCGCATCCTCCTCCTCCTCGTCCTCCTCCTCATCCTCTCTCCCTTGAGGCACCCACGTGGAGTCAGTGACCTCATCATCCCCTCCCTCTTCACCACTAGAGCAAACCTGGCAGTAAGCTGCAGCTGGTGGAACTGCCAGATTCCTCAAGCTGGGTATCGTCATCCGAGCCTTCGAATCGTTGGGCATCCTCCTGGGAGCATGTACCCAACACTGTGCTCAAAGAGTTCTGGGGACTCCTCAGGAGGACAAGGTGGGTCTAGGGACGGGGTGGCTGATGATGCTCTGTCAGTACCCTGAGCCTCGGGGTGAGAGAGGATGAGGAGGATGAGGAGCGCTTGGTCATCCATTCTACCAAGCCTTCAGCATGATGCGGCTCCACATGTCCAGCTGCCGAAAACAAAGACGCGCGTGTCCCATGGCCACGTGCCAGATGACGATGCACGACCACGTCCACGTCCACGGCCACGTCCACTAGAAACAGAGCCTGCCTGCCCTGTGTTCTTGGCTCTGCACGCTCTGCCTCCCCCTTGGCGGTCTCCTTCCAGCCATTGTAGTCGG
>CM053026.1:734321066-734394997 GCA_028564925.1 Lithobates sylvaticus | reverse complement strand
TTCCAGGTCCTGAAGCAGCAAAACAGCCCCAGACCATCACACTACCACCACCATATTTTACTGTTGGTATAATGTTCTTTTTCTGAAATGCAGTGTTCCTTCTACGCCAGATATACTTGGACACACACCTTCCAAAGAGTTCCACTTTTGTCTCATCGGTCCACAGAATGTTGTCCCAAAAGTCTTGGGGATCATCAAGACGTGTTGTGGAGAAATTGAGACGAGCTTTGATGTTCCTTTTGCTCAGCAGTGGTTTTCTCCTTGGAACTCTGCCATGCAGGCCATTTTTGCCCAGTCTTTTCCTGATGGTGGAGGCATGAACGCTGACCTTAACTGAGGCAAGTGAGGCCTGCAGTTCCTTGGACGTTGTTGTGGGGTCTTTTGTGACCTCTTGGATGAGTCGTCGCTGCGCTCTTGGGGTAATTTTGGGCGGCTGGCCACTCCTGGGAAGGTTCACCACTGTTCCATGTCTTCGCCATTTGTGGATAATGGCTCTCACTGTGGTTCGCTGGATTCCCAAAGCTTTGGAAATGGCTTTATAACCCTTTCCAGACTGATAGATCTCAATTACTTTCTTTCTCAATTGTTCCTGAATTTCTTTGGGTCTCGGAATGATGTGTAGCTTTTAAGGATGTTCTGGTGGACCTTACTGTGTCAAGCAGCTCCTATTTAAGTGATGCCTTGATTGTGAACAGGTGTGGCAATAATCAGGCCTGGGTGTGGCTAGAGAAATTGAACTCAGGTGTGGACAACCACAGTTATAGTATGTTTTAACAAGGGGGGCAATCACTTTTTCACACAGGGCCATGATGGTTTGGATTTTTTTTCACCTTTAATAATAAACACCTTCATTTACAAATTGCATTTTGTGTTTACTTGTGTTGTCCTTGACTATTGTTTAAATTGGTTTGATGTTCCGAAACACTTAAGTGTGACAAACATGCAAAGGAACAGGAAATGAGGAAGGGGGCAAACACTTTTTCACACCACTGTATAACCCCTCCCCTTACTGGGAGTACCTCAGTTTTGTAGCAAAGCAATACACGTGTAACCAAAAAGAAGGGAGGGACCTCTGTGTCCTATAATGTACTCCAAGAAAAGGATTTTACAGGTAAGCTGTTATAAAAATCCTATTTTCTTTATCGTACATCATGGGACACAGAGCCACAGTAATTACTGTATGGGATGTCTCAGAGCAATGCCACTTGAGGGGAGAGGACACAAACAAAAGTACGGTGCAATCAGACATGAGGACCTATACTGCTGCCTGCAGCACACTGCGCCCAAAGGCGATATCCTCATGCCTTTTTACATTCGCCTGATAAAAATCTGGTGAATGTATGGACTGAAGACCAAGTTGTGGCCTTGCAGATCTGAGCCATGGAGGCTTGGTGATGCACTGCCCACGAAGCACTAAAAGCCCTGGTGGAGTGCGCTTTGATTTGAAAAGGTGGAACTTTTTGGCAATAGTAGATTTCGACACTGTCTGTCCTTTCCTAGGACCTTCAGGCAACACAAGCAAAACATCTGTTTTCCCGAATCTGAGCAGTCGCTTTCAAAAAGATTTTGACTGCTCTCACTACATCCAGCGAATGTAGTGACTTTTCTTCCACAGAACAGGGTTCTGGAAAAAATGAAGGTAGAACAATATCCTGGTTTAGATGAAAACCTGATACTACCTTCGGTAGAAAGTTAGGATGAGGACGCAATACTACCTTATCCTTGTGAATAATTAAATATGGTTCTTTATAAGAAAGAGCCGCCAACTCTGCTACCCTTCTTGCAGAAGATATGGCTACCAGAAAAACTAGCTTCCTTGTCAAAAGGACCAAAGGAGTATGTTGTATCGGCTCAAAAGGCTGTTTCTGTAAAGCCGACGGAACTAAATTCAAGTCCTAAGGATTCAGGGGTGCTCTAACCGGTGGATTAAGCCATGTTACCCCCCTGTATAAAGCTTTGAACCAGGGAATGCGAAGCAAGCAGACATTGAAAAAATACTGATAAGGCCGAGACCTGGCCCTTGATAGTACTCAAGGCCAGCTTCATTTCTAACCCCATTTGCAAAAAAGAAAGAATTCTACCTATGACATACCTTCTAGGATGCCAACCCCTGGATTCACACCAGGAAACATATGCCTTCCAGACTCTATAATAAATAACTCTGAAAGCTGGCTTCCTTGCATTAATCAAAATAGATATCACTGAGCCTTAAAGTCCACGACTCTTCAGAATGTGGGTTTCAATAGCCAAACCGTTAAATTTAGCGTTTGTATAGTAGGATGGAACACTGGTCCCTGCGATAGCAGGTCTGGGCGTGGTGGGCATGGGGCCCCCACTACCATCTTTACTATTTCCGCATACCAAGATCTTTTGGGCCACGCTGAGACTACAAGAATCACAGACTTCCTTTCCTGCTTGATCCTGCGAAGAAGTCGAGGTAGCAGCAGAATAGGAGGGAATGCATAAATCAGTGAGAACTGATCCCACGGGGTCACCAACACATCTGTTCCACATGCGAGTGGATCCCTTGTTCTTGACACAAAGTTGTCGACTTTGTTGTTGAACCTGGACACAAACAGATCTATGTCCGGGATCCCCTATTTTTGGCATATAGCCAGGAAGATGTCGAGGTGAAGGGACCATTCCCCCGGGAACAACTGCTGGCGACTCAAGTAGTCTGCCTGCCAGTTCTCTACCCCTGGAATGAAGATTGACAATAGGCACGGCACATGCTTTTCTGCCCAGGTTAGGATCTGGTTTACTTCTCCCTGGGTTGCCTGACTTCTGGTGCCCCCTTGGTGATTGATATAAGCCACTGCTGTGGCATTGTCGGATTGAATCCTGACAGGAGAATTCCGCAACCTGAATGTCCAGGCCCATAGGGCTAGGTACGCTGCCTGGATCTCTAAGACGTTGATGGGCAAGGTCCTTTCGGTTCTGGACCATTTCCCCTGGACAGACGCCTCTTCCAGGACTGCTCCCCACCCCGACAGGCTGTCATCTGTTGTTACCACCTTCCAGGTAACTGGTAAGAAGGATTTCCCTTTCTGCAGATTCTCGGATATCCTCCACCAACTGAGGCTCTGGCGCACCTTTGGTGACAAACGCATCGGAAAATCTAGTGCTTGGATCTTCTTGTTCCAGGCCGACAGGATACTGTTTTGCAGCAGTCTCGAATGAAACTGAGCATGGGGAACTGCTTCAAATGACTGATTTTTGCCTGGGGTAAGAACATCCTGTTCTGGGCTGTATCTATAACCAGTACCCATGTACTCTAATCTTACTGGCTTTAAAGAAGATTTTTCTAGGTTGAGGACCCAACCTAGGTATTCCAGGTAGTTGACTGGGGTGACCATGCTTTGGTCCAAGCAGGCTACCAACCGGTCTATCGAGAGCAGGTCGTCAAGGTATGCTATTATCGTTATATTTTGAGTCCTTAATCTGGCCAGAAGTTTTGTAAACACCCGAGATGCAGTAGCTAGACCGAAAGGCAGAGCTAAAAACTGAAAATTAAATGTTTCTACTTCGAAAGATATTTCTGGTGAGCGGGGAAAATAGGCACATGCAGGTATGCATCCTTAATGTAGATTGATGCCAGAAGTTCTCCACCTTGTAGGATGGAGACTACTGATCGGATTGTTTTCATGCGAAAAGAGCGAATTTCAGGAACCGGTTTAGATCTTTCAGATCTAGAATGGGTCTGACATCTCTATTTGGTTTTGGCACCGTGAAAATGTTTGAATAAAACCCCAACCCCTGCTCTTCCATAGGGACCTCCATGATCACTTTTTGTGACAAAAGTCGGTCTAACGCTAGAAAGAGAGACTACTTTTTCCCTGGACCTTTGGGAACATTTGACCTGAGGAAAACGAGGAGACGAGAATTCTCGGAACCCTAGTTTGTAACCTAGAGCTATTGTGGAGACCACCCATCTGTCTCAAAATTCTTCCTGCCAGACCATTGAGAACTTCAGAAGTCTTCCCCCCACTCGAACGAGCAGAGGCGCCCCTTCATAAAGAGTTTTTAGCGCTCTGTCTTGTGGGTTTCCTCCCCCAGGATTTCTTTTGTCCCTGGGGTTGACCCTGAGGTTTACCTCTTGAACCTGACGGTGGAGGCAGTCGCAACTGCCTGGAGGCTGATGCCCCTTGCACTGGAGAAAGAGTCTGTTTAAATGAGGGGCGTCTATTCTTTTTCTTAACTGGCAAAAGGGTACTTTTCCCACTTAATATTCTTTGGATATATTTGTCCAAATCATCCCCAAACAGCTTTTCCCCACAGAAAGGAAAACCAGCCAAGAGCTTTTTGCATGACGCTTCGGCTGACCAATTTCTCAACCATAAAATTCTACGCATATGTACCAACCCAAGCATAAGGCGAGAGGTTTAAATAATAAAATCTGCTTGTGTCTTTGCGTCAAATGCAAAACACAAAGTCGCTGGCAGCTCAGCTAACTCCTGGGCCTGCTGTTCAGGGAAAACCTTGAGCACCTGTTTCAAATGGTCTCTCAAGGATTGACATACCCCGGTTGCCACGACTGCAGGTTGAGCCACTGAACCTGCCAAGGAAAAATTATTTTTTAACAGGAATTCCAATCTTTTATCAGTTGGATCCCTAAGCATTTGGACAAGTCAAACTTTTATTCACAGAAGATATAGCAGCGTCAATTGCTGGTATACTCCACATCTTAGTGAATTTTTCCTGCATAGGATAAAGTGCTGAAAACTTTTTAGGAGGGGAAAAAAAATAAATGCTTATCTGGGGGATCCCACTCAGAATAAATAAGCTTTTCCAGCAATGAATGGACAGGAAAGGCATGCAAAGCTTGAGGAGGCTTTAGTGAACCCAGACAAGAAGTGGGCTCTTCAACCAACTCAGTTAAGGGTAGCATAAATGTGGAGCGGCCCAGTTCAGTAAGAATGCACCAGCAACTTCTCAGCATGTGAAGCTGAAGAAGGTCCTTCCCCACTTGATCCTTCAGAACAGACATCAATCTCTTCACGGTACCCTGAGGGATATTCATCTTCCCTCTCCCACCGTTCCTCTGTTTGAGAACCCTGGGAGGTAGAAGAGGACCTGATGCGTTTTCTTCCAATCTGGGAAGATGCGATTAAAGTCGCTAACCCTTCCTCTAATCCACTGATAGTGGAGGAAAAAAACCTCCTCAGTTACATAGACAGGGGCTGAAGTGTCGGAAGCAACTGCAGCCCCTGATGACCCCAATGGCTCACTCTGACCAGCCTCCCTGGGGGGATGGTGTTGCAGAGGGGGGGGGGGGGTCCTTAGGGCGCCCCCATTTTGCTTTTTGTGGCATTTTTTACCACTCCCTCTAGTCATAGTGCTGAGCACAAACAGAGGTACAGCGAAAAATGCACCTACTGCTGCTGCTATTAAGCTCAGCCTGATGCTGAAGCATACCAATGCCGCTAAGACTCCCTCCCCTTCCCCCGACCACCCACCGCCCCACTTTTTTCAAAAGATACCGTTTTCCTGCACAAGCGGGCTCCATATATCCATATATGGCTGAAAAAAAAAAACAAATACTGGATTCCGGGGTCCAGCTCTCTAAAAAGAGAAGCGTTACAGGCAAAACCTTGTTTATTCCGGTGTCCTGCCGAGAAAGTTCCCCTGTCGGATTAGTTCCTCTCTGTACTGCGCAGGCACAGCACGAAGGACTAGGCATCTTCCGGAAATTGCCGAACCTAAACAGATGCGAGTGAACTGTACACCGCGCACGCGCAGTTAACATTTCGCTGTACGAGAGACGATACCACACACTCCGATGCTCGCGCTACTCTGCAAGGCGCGCGTGTAAGGGGCGGGTCTGTAACCAAGGGCGACATTTGTTACTGTAACTGGCAGATTTTTCATTAATAATGATTTGTCATTATTAATAATGTAAGCAAGGGCCACATTTTTTTTTTTGATTAGACCCCCCCCCCCCCCTTAGTTAGACTCCCCTTGCAGAGTAGCGCGAGCATCGGGAGCGTGCGGCATCGTCTCGTACACCGACTGCGCGTGCGCGATGTACACTTCACTCCCATCTGTTTAGGTTCGGCAATTTTCGGAAGATGCCTAGTCCTTCGTACTGCGCAAGCGCTGCGTCTGCACAGTACACAGAGGTACTAATCCGCCAAGGGGAACCATCTCGGCAGAACACCGGCACAAGGCCCAAGTACCATTCAATTCGGCCTGGAAAAGACACCTTGAATGGATCTGGTTGCATAGCTTGCCCTCGCAAGGAAAATTCCAGCGGAGCTCAGCACAGCACATCTTACTCGTTATCAACACCTAAGACACTGGCGTAAAAACTGAGGTACTACCAGAAAGGAGAGGGGTTATTTGGGGAATTGAACTTCCTGTTTAGGGTGTGCCAGTGTCCATCACCTGAAGGTGCCATATAACCCATACAGTAATTACTGTGGCTCTGTGTCCCATGATGTACGATAAAGAAATATTTTTACACAATACTAGCATAATCATCTTAAGATGTCCTTATATCGGCCTTTAGTATCCTCCTGCATAGCAGAACTCCACTTACTGGAAGAAAGAGAAACAGCAAGCGGATCCAATCAGGGCTCTGATGCTTAGCAAAGGGCACATATACAGTATCTCACAAAAGTGAATACATCCCTCACATTTTTGTAAATATTTGATTATCTTTTCATGTGACAACACTGAAGAAATGACACTTTGCTACAATGTAAAGTAGTGAGTGTACAGCTTGTATAACAGTGTAAATTTGCTGTCCCCTCAAAATAACAACACACAGCTATTGATGTCTAAACTGCTGGCAACAAAAGTGAGTACAACCCAAGTGAAAATGTCCAAATTGGGCCCAATTAGTAATTTTCCCTCCCCAGTGTCATGCGATTCGTTACTGTTACAAAGGTCTCAGGTGTGAATGGGGAGCAGGTGTGTAAAATTTGGTGTTATCACTCTCACTCTCTCATATTGGTTACTGGAAGTTCAACATGGCACCTCATGGCAAAGAATTCTGAGGATCTGAAAAAAGTATTGGTGCTCTACATAAAGATGGCCTAGACCAGTGATGGTGAATCTTGGCACCCCAGATGTTTTGGAACTACATTTACAATGATGCTCAAGCACTCTGCAGTGTAGTTGAGCATCATGGGAAATGTAGTTCCAAAACATCTGGAGTGCCAAGGTTCACCATCACTGGCCTAGATTATAAGAAGATTGCCAAGACCCTGACACTGAGCTGCAGCACAGTGGCCAAGACCATACAGTGGTTTAACAGGACAGATTCCACTAAGAACAGGCCTCGCCATGGACAACCAATGAAGTTGAGTGCACATGCTCAGCGTCATATCCAAAGGTTGTCTTTGGGAAATAGACTTATGAGTGCTGCCAGCATTGCTGCAGAAGTTGAAGGGGTGGGTGGGGGCAATGGTTCTCAAACCATACACCGCACCAAATTGGTCTGCATGGCTGTCATCCCAGAAGGAAGCCTCTTCTAAAGATGATGCACAAGAAAGCCCGCAAACAGTTTGCTGAAGACAAGCAGACTAAGAACATGGAGTACTGGAACCACGTCCTGTGGTCTGATGAGACCAAAATAAACGTATTTGGTTCAGATGGTGTCAAGCGTGTGTGGCAGCAACCAGGCGAGGAGTACAAAGACAAGTATGTCTTGCCTACAGTCAAGCATCGTGGTGGGAGTGTCATGGTCTGGGGCTGCATGAGTGCAGCTGGCACTGGGGAGCTACAATTCATTGAGGGAACCATGAATGCCAACATGTACTGTTCCATTGTGACGCAGAGAATGATTCTCTTCCTTCAGAGACTGGGCCGCAGGGCAGTATTTCAACATGATAACTACCCCAAACACACCTCCAAGACGACCACTGCCTTGCTAAAGAAGATGAGGGTAAAGGTGATGGACTGGCCAAGCATGTCTCCTGACCTAAACCCAATTGAGCATCTGTGGGGCATCCGCAAACAAAAGGTGGAGGAGCGCAAGGTCTCTAACATCCACCAGCTCCGGAGGAGTGGAAGAGGACTCCAGTGGCAACCTGTGAAGCTCTGGTGAACTCCATGCCCAAGACGGTTGAGGCAGTGCTGGAAAATAAACGGTGGCCACACAAAATATTGACACTTTGGGCCCAATTTGGACATTTTCACGTAGGGGTGTGCTCACTTTTGTTGCCAGCGGTTTAGACATAAATGACTGTGCGTTGAGTTATTTTGAGGGGACAGCAAATTTACACGGTTATACAAGCTGTACACTCACTACATTGTAGCAAAGTGTGATTTCTTCAGTGTTGTCACATGAAAAGATATTTACAAAAATGGGAGGGGTGTACTCATTTTTGTGAGATACTGTAAGTATAGCTATAAGAAAGGGAGCACTGGGATGACCTTATCTTGGTGCCGCCGCTCCTTCATTATCTAGTCATAATTTGCAGCAGGGGAGGGTCCTGGATGAGGGTAAGTATTGCCTCAAGTAAAATTATAAACACCCTCCCCCCCCCTGCTCAGTCTCCACTGTACTTACCTCAGTGGATGCTGAGCTGTCAGCACCCCGCAACCAGTCCAGCGATCTGAAATCCCTGCAGCGCTTCCAGGACAAACCAGAACGATTTTGATTGGTTAGCTCTGGGATGGACCAGATTGATTCATCGCAGGGAATCAATCTGGTCTGTCCTGGAAGAGCTGCATAGTAAAGAGGGAGAAGCGCAAGGATTTCAAATCACTGGACTGCTGGACCAGCTAAAAGCTCAGCAACACCAGAGGTAAGGGTGTCCAGCGATAGCTCACCTTTACATATTTTCTGCAAGTGTTAGATCACCCTTCCAGGAAATATGCAAAAAAAAAAAAAAAAAAAAAAAAAAAAAAAGTGTAGGGTTGCCTGTAGGAGAGAGGACATAACTACGCAATGTCACACGGGGGTGGGGGGTCTGGATCACAAGCCTATATACTTAACTGTTTTCCTGCAGTTTTGCTTTTAAAATAAATTCTGTTGGATTTAAAGTAACCAAACCATGCAAGCTTACATTTCTATTGTTTATCACATATGGCTCTAACGGTTCCTTAATTTATCTCTCCTAGGAGGCATCAGGATGCTATGATTTTACAGTGGATATTTCACAAGTTACAGACTATTATTTCAATTTTTACCGACTCTGCAACTGATACATTTGCCAAACAGCTGGAAAACCCATATAGATCTCCCTCCTTGTACCGGACTCAGAAAATGTGTCACTTGCCCCCCAGACTGCAGGCAGCCACGGGGTCAGCCCCACCCGTCACTGGATGTACAACACTGGACCAAACCAAGCAGCACTGGAACCCTTCTGGGACCAACTGGAAAACAGAGCATTCACACTGGAGACACAGGGAACCCTACCCCAAACAAGACACATGGGAGTTCCCTAGTCCAATAAAGGGGAACGAATGGCTGAGAATGGGTGTAGCTTCTCCCCCAGTTAATGATTTTTTTTTTTTTCTGTGTGTTTAATATTGTGATTCTGTTACAACCCTTCCACATATTCCTGACTCTCTCCCTTAATCAGTTACCAGGAAAGAACCAACTCCCCGTTTCAAGGAACCCCTTTGTAGGTCTCTGTTAACAAGCAATCTGAACTGATAGATGCTGCAGCTAAGGGGATGGAGAAGCTATTTCGAGTTACTGAAATTTTTGAACAGTTTTTGTGTTTTGTTGTATTTTATGTTATTTTTTTTCTTGTCTTGTGTTTTGTATTTAATTCTCTAACCAGAAAAGTGCACTTATTCTCAACTTGGCAGTAAGGACCAAAATCTAGCCTTGTAAAAGGGGCAACTGGAAGTGCCTGGAAAAGAGGCAACACCCCAAAGACTCTGTGAGCGCTTGGTGTGCAAATGCCATGCAAGAAAGAATATAAAATGAATTGGTGACTTTAAGGACCAAAATACTGGACCACTGAAGATGTCTTTCTGGATTTCTGCTCTTAATTTTTAAAATCTTGTAAATAAAAGGCTTTCCTACAGTAATTGAAATACACTAATTGCATTGCATCACTTTAACCCTTTCACTACATACTGGGACCTGTCCTACAGTACTGAAAGGGTTAAATTATCTTACTCTGGACCAGTGAGCTCAAAAGCATTTTTAATATTTTTTTTTTTTTAAATTTCAGATTTGTATTTATATTTCCTTGCTACAACTGCACTGCTCTACCCTTACTTGTACCCTGTTATCTGGGTCTGATAAATCCTGTCTGCATATGAATACCCACAATATAAATAATCCTTTGTACTCAGACTGGTGTTGTGCGTCTGTAGAAAAAGAAACAAGATTTGAGAAGAAATACAAATTATAGACCATCTTTAACAATAAAGTGTTTTATTGTGACTGAACGGTTTGCTATGAAAAAAAAGAAATCTCCATGATAGAATTGACAGTGCAATGATACCAATATTCTCAGCCTGTAATGGTCCCCGACCTCTCGGCAGTAAAAAAAGAAAAAAATATTCAAAATATATAATCACCCCTTCAACAGGGACCTGGAAAAAAGAAAGAAAGAAAGATGATAAGTTTCTGTTAACACAATGGGACATAGTTATAGTCTACCAAAATATGTGTATGTGTAATATAATATAGATAGATCTATCTATCTATCTATCTATCTATCTCGCTCTCACACACTTTATATACACACACCTACATATATGAAGAAAAACCATTGCGGATTTTTAGAACAGTGCGTTTTTTTTTCCCCTCTCGTTTAGGCTGGCCATACATTATAAAAAAATCTTTGGATTTACCAAAACCATATAAAATAGGAGGAGATCAAACCTAAACACTTTCAGTTTGTATCCAATCAGGCAGGCCCTTGTACTAAATAGTTGAAGGTAAATCTAAAGGAAATTGAATAAGAGAATTGTATAATGTATGGCCAGCTTAAGCACTTAGCAAACTTCAAGCAGCTTTGTGGACCCCTCTAAAGCAAACGTTACTTCTGGTATGGGAATGATAAACATATTTTGAAGAGATCCTGTCGCTACACTAAAATTTTCAAGGCAAACCATGCCTATAAATGAAGACTGCAAATACTCACTTTTATTGCTGACTGAGCTGCTATTCGGCTTCTGAGATATTCACTGTAAAACTGACACTTCCTGAAATGTCGATATCCTGGGTCCCCCACAGTTCCCACTGTTTTGACCTACTGACCTTATGGATTTTACAGGTCAGCAGTGGTAACTGAGGGCAGTTTTTTTGTGAGATACATCTGAACACCCTCAGAAGTATACAATCCTAAGTTTTTCCAACTGAACTGTATGTAAACAGAATCTGCAATAGGGAGGAAATATAACTTCTAGAGAATTTGTACAGAGATGCACTGTATATAGTTTTCCTAACAAATGCCTGCAATCTGCTTACGTTTCTTTCATGGATGAAGATCACTAGTGTGTTCGTGCGGCTTCTGAAATACTTTCAAATTATTTTTATACGGCATCCCATAATGTCCATATATATTATATTATACTAGGCCAATACAGTGGATGGCCATGTATGAATTGCAGATAACCCATTTTAACCACTTGCCTACCAGGTACGAACACCCCCTTCCTGACCAAGCCATTTTTCAGCTTTCAGCGCTGTTGCATTTTGAATGACAAATTGCGCGATCATGCAAGGATGTACCCAAATAAAATTATCATTTTTTTCCCCACAAATAGAGCTTTATTTTGTTGGTATTTGATCACCTCTGCGGTTTTAATTTCTTGCGCTATAAACAAATTAAGAGGGACAAGTTTGAAAAAACGCAATATTTTTTACTTTTTATTATAATAGATATCCAATTATTTTTTTTTTTTTTTAAACTAATTTTTTCCTCAGTTTAGGCCGATATGTATTCTTCTACATATTTTTGGTAAAAAAAAAAAAAGAAATCGCAAAAAGCGTATATTGATTGGTTTGCGCAAAAGTTATAGCGTCTACAAAATAGGGGATAGATTTATATTATTATTTTTTTTTTTTTTTTACTAGTAATGGCAGCGATTTGCGATTTTTATCGTGACTGCGACATTGCGGCAGACATATCGGACACTTTTGACACATTTTTGGGACCATTCACATTTATACAGCGATCCGTGCTATAAAAATGCATTGATTACTGTATAAATGTGACTGGCAGGGAAGGGGTTAACACTAGGGGGCACTGCAGGGGTTAATATGTTCCCTATGTAAGTGATTCTAACTGTGGGGGGAGGGGACCGATCGGTGTCCCTATGTACAAGGGACACACCATCGGTCTCCTCTCCTGACAGGACGTGGATCTGTGTGTTTACACACACAGATCCACGTCCTGCTCAGTTACCGGGCAATCGCGGGTGCGCCTTCCGTGGCGCGCCCCCTAGTGGCCGAAAAGCGAGCGCCGTCATATGACGGCGACCCGCCACAAGAGCTGCACCGCTCCGCCGTCATGTGACAGTGGGCGGTCAGCTACAGGTTAAAGGGGCTGTAAAGGAGATTTTTTTTTTTTTTTAAATAACAAACATGTTATACTTACCGCCACTGTGCATCTCGTTTTGCACAGAGTGGCCCCGAACCTGGTCTTCTGGGGTCCCTCGGCTGCTGTCTCGTACTGCTCACCTTAATGCAAGCTTCCTCGCATGGTGTGGAGTACTTGCGGGCACACTCCCGTGATACAGACGGCGGCTATAGCCACTCGCTGTATCACTCGGCGGCACCCCCCGGCGCGCCGCGTCATTGTATGTGATTGAAAGTAGCGCGAGCCAACGGCTGCGCTGCTTTCAATCCATCCACTCAACGGCCAGGGTGAGCAGTGAAAAGGATGTCAGGGGCGAGCACGGGACTTAGTCAGATGTTTTTTCACCTTAATGCATAGAATGCATTAAGGTGAAAAAACGTTTTCCTTTACAACACCTTTAAGCTAGTTTTGATAAAACTAAGGCAGTCCATAGATGAGTGAGTTTTTTTTTAAATTCAACCAAAACAGGATGAAATATTTTAAAATTTAAAATAAAATTTAAAAAAAAGGGCTCGATTCCCCCATCCACACATTCGAAGTGGGTGGAGAAATCCTCCCCACTGTGCGAATGTATTCCAACTGTGAGATTTCCCGGCTGTCAGAATACACTGATCAGCACCGCTGGCTATAGTCTGTGGCGTTGATTGAGGCTAGGTTCACACCTGTGTGGGTTCTTCCGCTGCAGGACCATTAAATTTCTGCAGCTGCAACCACTCGCACAGTGGGACCCACGGGCGGGTGCCATTAATCCTAATGGCATGCCGTCTGCACTGGAAACCGCAATGTACTTGAGGTTCCCATGCGGGCTGTGATTTCCAAAGTAGTGCAGGGACTTCTTTGCTGCGTTTCATAGGGCACAGCAGCCCATTCAAATGAATGGGCTGTCGTGCCCACGCAAACCGTGGCCCACATGGCTGTGTAGATGTGAACCTAGCTTTAGTGGAAAAAATCCAATAGGGCATTTGTACAGACGTCAGCTGACTGATTGACTTCTGGACAACGTCGCTGTCCATACATGGATTGAAATTCGGCCAGTCCATTCTGAACCAGCCAAAATTTAGATCCATGTATAGCCAGCTTAGCCGCTATCGATAGCAGCAAAAACCATTGTAAGTAACACGTAAGGCTACTTTCAAACTGTTTCACAGGCTCTTTTGCGCTAAAAATAGCACCTGAAAACTGCCTCTTCTGCAGCCCCAGTGTGAAAGCCAGAGTGCTTTCACACTGAGGCGATGCGCTTGCAGGACAGGGAAAAAAAAAAAAAAGTCCTGCAAGCAGCATCTTTCGGGCGGTGCGGGAGCGCTGAATTTAGCGCTCCTAAACCGTCCCTGCCATTAAAATCAATGGCCAGTGCTTCGGCAGGGTTTTTAATCCTTTCTTCGGCCGCTAGCGAGGGTTAAAAGCACCCCGCTAGTGGCCAAAAAGCACCTCTAAAATGACAGTAAAGCGCCGCCAACGCGGCCAGCGCCTTAGTGTGAAAGTGCCCTTACTAAAAAAGGTTGGCTTTATCCACTAAAACACTAAGCCAACAAAATAACCAAGCTAAAAAACTCTTTTCACTGGGCCAAGATCTTCATTGTTAAATATAAGAAATCCTAAATTGCAGAGCGTGTACAAGAATGGCAGTGTTGGAATCCTCTGATGCTCCTGTACTAGCACAGGGGATAGGAACAAAGTCTGCGTCAGTGGGGCACAAAGTGCATTTTAGCCAGCCTTGCACAGCCCCCATCCCCTCATCCTAGCCCCTTCTTGGAACACATGTCCTTGTAATAGGATAGTTAAAATAGATTTTGCAATCTCCTAAAATGTATTTTAACATTTAGTTTACACAGGCCCTTTAAGAGTGCACCAGCTGTTTGTTTTCTCAATTAAATTAACTAGAACATCCCTTACCCACTGTAATAGATAACACATGGCTTAAATGATTACTTTAAGGGGAATTTGTCAAGACAGAAATATGGGAGCTGCCATTGTGCCAAGAATCGCCATTCATATCACTGCTACCACAAGAACAGAGGAGAGTAAGAAGTACCAGAACACCTGACCTGCAAGCTTGTTCCAGTTCAGAGAATCATTAAAGTGTTACTAAACCCAGGACCCTGCATTCACTATATCTGGTCTCCCACAGTACACAGAACATGGAAGTTCAATTATTTTAGTAAATCTAAACTGCTAAAAACCTATTCTAATCAGCAGTATATAGCAATCTTGTGACTTTTATCAGTGTCGGGTTAAAGCTTGTAGGAACAGTTTTCATTCTCCTGGCTGCGTGACCCCTGACCCTCTGTCTTGACAGTGCTGATTGGCCTGGATCTGATCACATGCACCCTACCACTAAGCAGCAACGATAAACAGGTTAATGAAATTGTCATCCCGATCTACTATTTTTCATAAACTGAATCATATGCATTCCTATTACAGCCATGCAATGTAAAAGTCATAGAATCAAAAGGTATTTTTGTACTTTTCATACAACTCTTCTTACCCCGATGGTCACACGTAGATTCCAACCCACAAGAGAAGAAACAAGACTCCAAATCCCATGAAGAGTGAGGCTACCAGTGATATTAGCAGCTCCTTGTACACGTCTCTAGTGTATTTTGTGGACGTCACCTCATACCTACAAATATGCATTAAGGAAGACAACACAGGAGAAAACCAACCTATAGATTGCTATGAATGTAATCTTTGAAATTTAAATATAGATTGTACCTGGGACAGTCTGTTGATCTGACAGATTAATATCTGCTTATAAATACTGGGGATTAGACATGTAGACATGATCCAGCCATCCTCTGGCACCTCTGTCACAAGGTGTTCACATCGTTGCTATGGGGGGGGGGGGGGGGAGGTAGTAGATCAACAGGTTATCTGGCCATAAGTGTTTTATTTGCAGGTTAACAGGAAGAGCACTGATGAGAGTATATATCCGTTTTGGAAAATCTGCTTAAAGTAAGCATTAGCCATAATGTACTAGTATGAAAGACTTACCTGGTAAGTGCTGTGCTCTAGAGCTGTACTGTCAGCGCTCTCATTGGACACAGGAACTGTCATTTTGTTCCAGTCCTCCTGCTGATTTTAGACTATTTGAAAGGGAGGGAGAAGGGTTTATGACAAAAGAGACCGATAGGGTCTGTCTGTTCGGTCATAAATATGCTACTTGTCTGAAAATTTCTCCTGGCCCAGTGAGTGGTTGATGACTCATACTCTGAATGGTCTAAGGTTATCAGTGGTGTACCCCAAAGGTTCAGTGCTGGGACCCTTACTTTTTAATATCTTTATAAATGATATTGGGTCTGGGACGAAAAGTAACATTTCTGTCTTTGCAGATGACACCAAACTATGCAGTGGAATAACGTCCTTACAGGATGTCTCCAATTTACAAGCCAACCTCAATGCTCTGTTTAATTGGGCAACTAAGTCGCAAATGAGGTTTAATGTTGATAAATGTAAACGTCATGCACTTGGGGGCAAAGAATATTCATGCATCATACATACTAGGGGGGAGTACAGCTGTGGGAATCAATGATGGAGAAGGATCTGGGGGTTTTGGTAGATCATAAGCGCAATAATAGCATGCAATGCCAAGCTGCGTTTTCCAAAGCCAGCAAAGTCCTTTCTTGTATTAAGAGAGGTATGAATCCAGAGATATAAATTTTCCCCTGTACAAATCATTAGTAAGACCGAATCTGGAATATGCAGTTCAGTTTTGGACGCCAGTTCTCAAAAAGGATAGCAGGGAACTGGAGAAAGTGCAGAGAAGGGCAACCAAACTAATAAGAGGCATGGAGGAGCTCAGCTCATTTTTAAATTACTATATTTATCGGCGTATAATACGCACAGGCGTAGAACACGCACCTTCATTTTAAAAGGGATGTTTCAGAAAAAAAAAAAAAAAAAAAAAAAAAAAGGAATTTTTTAAATAAACAACATTGAATTAAAATAAAGGTCAGAGCCCATCTGCAGCCTCCTCATCTCCCATCAATGCAGCCTGACAAATGCCCATCTGCCGCCCATCTCATCAATGCAGCCAGATCAATGCCCATTTTTAGCCTCAATGCTCATCTGCAGCTTCACCATCTTTTACCAATGCAGCCTGAACAGTGCAGGAAATCAGAGCCGTCATCTCCCGTTTACTCGGCTCTCAGTCGGCAGTCACACACACACACACAGTCCTGCCTCCGCCGTTGGACCAGCTCCTGTGATAGACAGAACACTGGTGCAATGCCGGTGGCGGGTGTGTGCGGGTGTGTGCGGGGTGTGTGTGTGTGTGTGTGTGTGTGTGTGTGTGTGTGTGTGTGTGTGTGTGTGTGTGTGTGTGTGTGTGCGTGCCGAGTAAACAGGAGATGACGGCTCAGTGAATTCGAGGCACTCGTCCCCCTCCGAGGTAAACTATCAGCGTATAACACGCACCCGTGATTTTCCCCCTATTTTCAGGGGGGAAAAAAAGGGCATGTTATACGCCAATAAATACGGTACTTTTGCTAATTGTTATTTCACTTTATCCATGACACACGGTCTGAAATTGTTTTGTTAGCACATTTATTATAGTACCACTTTTCCAGCGCCCCCTATCAACAAATTCACATTGTCTAGTAGCTTGCATACAGTATTTGGGGAGCAGCTGTATAGTTATTTAATATATCTGGCACGAGGTTTGTTTATTTTTAAGTGTATGTGTATTGCCTGACCCTGATGTATTACAGAAGACACCTAGTGGCCAAAGAGATATGTAATGCAAGTTTCTTCAAAAGAGAAGGGAAAAGTAAACATGTACCCCGACTCGTATACATATAATCTCCAGCTTTGTGCATCACCCGTCAAACTGATTTTGCTACAGTATTTTTCTTAATTTGCAATAATTAGGCAACAAAATAAAAAGAAGACGTTATTGCGATAGGCACTAAATATTAAAAGTATAACTAAAGGCCGCTGAAACAAAATGTAAAAAAAAAAAAAAAAAAATTATTAATAAAAAAAAAAAAAAAAAAAAAAAAAAAAAGGTCATCCCTCTGTAGTACAAGCAGACACAGCCCACCTAGGAATGACAACTCTGCTCTGAAATTAGGATCAGTGCAGCATTGTTTGGCCTGATCACAGGAAGCTGCATTAGATGGACTTCACTGGAAAGTGCAACAGGTATTTGTAGGACATTGCTGGGGGACAGAGAGAAAAACTAACTGCAGATACAGTTATAATTAAATCAGTATTGAATTCAAAACCAAAAATTTTATTTATTTCAGCTTACCAATCATTAGATGCGGTGGCTGCATCAGTTTTTCATCTTTCTGCCTTTCCCCCCCCCCCCCTCTGCTTTCACCTGGGCAGCTGGCCAGTAACACACCTCCTGTATTAGAGTGCCCCCCTGTTCCGTCAGATTAGGCAACCCATCAGATTTTTTTCCGACACGGACATATTGGTACACCCCGCACTCGCCCACCCTAAGCCTACAGTCTGAAGTCGCCAAGCAGACATCTTTTTACACCCACCGAAATCTTGCATGTCACATGTATTTTTACCACTAAACTGAAATTAGATCGTCAAATACAGTATTTAGAAGTCCGTGACAGGTTTTGATGTTGAATTTTAAAAGCAGTGGCAAGCCTGCTGATCTCACACATTTGCTAATGTAACAGAACACCGCTGCTTTTAAAATTCAACATCAAAACAGTGTCACGGACTTCTAAACAATGTATTTCACGATATAAGCTCAGTTTAGTGGTAAAAAGAAGTGCGAAAGGCAAGACTTTGGTGGGTGTAAAACGATGTCCGCTTGGTAAATTCAGACTGTAGGCTTAGGGTGGGCGAGTGCGGGGTATACCAAGATGGCCGTGAACATCAATTCTGTTACAAGTTTTGACGGGTCGCCTAATCAGACAGAACACCCCCTCTCTTGATAGAGGGTCACAGGGGGCACCTTTGTACAGCGGCATTGTCAGTCTGGAGGGAGGGTAGTGTTAGATATACCAGCAGATTTACATATACTAACAAACTGAAGCTTAAAGTGGTCGTAATGCCACTATATGTACTTTACATCATCCTCTCTGTGTAATTATGCAAGATGCTCCTGTGTCTGTGCTTTGTAAAAATAAACAGCTATATACTGGTTTTGGGAGCGGTGATCACATGACCCACCGCCTCTCTCCTCGCTTGGACTGACAGCTGCAGTAGGCGGGGCTGAGGATCCCCTGCTGACGTCAGTCAGCAAGGGAGGAGAAGGGTGGCGGGTCACGTGAACGCTGATCAGCGCTCGCAAAACAGGTATATAGCTGCTTATTTTTACAAAGCCCGGACACAGGAGCACATGGTTTTTGGGGGTTAACAATTGCTTTAAAGCAGAGTTCCCGCCCAAAAGTGAAACTTCCGCTCATTTGCTTCCTCCCCTCCTCCGGTGCCACAATTGGCACCTTTTGGGGGGGAGGATACCTGTCTTTGACAGGTATCCTTTCCCCACTTCTGGGAGACACATGCGCAGATATTGACATCACGGCTCGACTCCCTCCTCTTCCCCCTGTCGCTGGGCCAGTAGGAATGAGGAGCGCAGCCAGGTTCCCTTACCCACAATGGTGGCAGCAGCAACCGACAGCTGATGGAAACATCAGCTGCAGTGCCGACATCGCCGGACTCCAGGACAGGTAAGCTGCAGTATGCGTAGCTGTTGGTTTTTAATTTTTGCAGCGGTGGGCGGACCCCCGCTTTAAGTTATGTGTACTAAAATGCAATAATACAGGGAAAAAGTATTAAACACATGAAGAAAGGCATGGAAAGCCAAGACACCAGCTTAAAATGTGTCTGCAATATAATATGTTTGTTTTTGGGTTTAATACTGCTTCAAGTGCTGCAGCACATTTCTGTTTTTTTTTTTTTTTTAATAAGGAGGCGATAGTTCTACTTACAATCCTTTAGGATCATCCAATTCACTTGATGCTTTTCTTCTACATTTCCCATAACAAGTGATGATCAGATCACGAGAATAACCAATATATAATGGTGTTGATTAGCCATGATTATTTCAATACTGATTTTGGACACAATTTTAGAATCAAGGCAATCATGATCTGAGATTAATTATCTTCAGTGAGCATTCTTGATGCTTAAAGGGGTGTTTCACCTTACAAAATTTTTTTTTAAAAGTCAGCAGCTAAAAAAAAAATAAAGTAGCTGCTGACTTTTAATAAGTACACTTATCCTCCCAGGGCGCCCACGATGTCGGTCGTGGAGGACGAGCTGTCCCTCGGCGATCCGGATCCAACGCCGCCATCCTCAGTAAGGGAAACGGCTTCACGTTCCCTACTGCGCATGCGCGACTAATTTGTGAATGGGGAACGCGATGTGTTGTGGGACATAGTTCCCATAACACACTGCGCCCCATTCACCAGAAGACGGAAGAAGAGAACATCACCGCGGCGCTGGAGGAGGCAGATTAGGACGATCTGCCTAGCAACAGCCATTTCTGGTAAGTTAAAAAAAAAATTTTTTTTTTTTTTTTTTTTTTTTTTCCATTTTAAATGGTTACTAACATTTTATTAATTTTTTTTTTTTTTCAGGGTGTCCCACCACTTTTCGCATTTGTTTTCTTTTTTTAGGCTTTTCCATTTATTTCCATCTGGTAATTCAGACAGTAAATGTAATTTTTCAACTTCATATAACAGACCAAACTGTCCAAAGTGGCAGGTAGCGGGTTGACACAAATCATTTAACATTAACAGGGGTGCGTTACTTGCTGAATCACCAGGTGAAAAATGAAAAAAAATTAAAAAATAGAAAACGAATGTAGCCATCACATTAGGGATTAGTAAGCTGCAATTAATGACTTTTTTTGGGTGAACACTTTAAGGTGTAAAAATATGTAATATGGTGTAAAGCCCCTTCCCCCACCCCTGGATAGGTCATAGTGCACTAAAAGGATACACAAAGAACCAAGCTGTGAAAAACATCCCGATTGCCATTAGGACAACTGTAAGGTGCGGGAACACTGCCGGGTTCACCGGACTTGTATATCGGCTCATTGCTTCCAACTCCTGAAAACAGAAAATGTCAAGTTTGAGAAGGCATGAGAAATAAAAAAAAATAAAAAAAAAGACAGTAAATCATAAAACACACATTTTACTAATTAAAACCAAATTCTGTGATGTCTCCGCCCCTTCCTGTAATAAAGACCGCTCACTGCTGATCTCCCTCTCTGACTGGTCTTGTCTCCTGCCCCTTCCTATAGTTTTCTGCATTGCTGGATTCATCATTGCTGCTTTTATCTTAATGCATTAAGATAAAAAGCCTTCTGCCCCCCCCCCCCCCAAATACTTACCTGAGCCCCATCTCTGTCCACGAGTGTCTCGGCCGTCCGAGACACTCATGAGACTCTCCCAGCCGATTGGCTGAGACACAGCAGCGGTGCCATTGGATCCCGTGGCATCAATCAGTCAGTCCACCAATCAGGATAGAGAGGGGACAAGGCCCACGGCTCCGTGTCTGAATATATACACACAGCTTTGACTTGGCTCAGGTGCCACCCATTGCAAGCTGCTGTGGGGGGCACTCGACAGGAGGGAGGGGCCAGGAGCACCAAAGAGGCACCAGAGAAGAGGAGGATCTGGGCTTTTCTGTGCAAACCCACTGCACACAGCAGATAGAGATATATATAGTAGAAGTTTACCTTTACAGAAAATCTGTAAGGTGACCTTACACTGGAACCCCATTACCTCTGGTTCCGCAGTACCAGTGTCCCTCGATCCCCCCCCCCCCCCCCCCCGCTGTCAGGCTCTGGGATGCCACTTTACCGGTCCGGAGATTTGAAATCCCCACAGCTTAATCTCCTATCCATACCTCATAGCGTGTATGCACGAGAGGCATTGTAATTACAATGGGATGGAGGGTGGGGGGATAGGGGTCCAGTATCACTGTATAGATTTTCTGTAGAGGTGAACACTAAAGCTCAACCAGACAAAAAACATTGCATTCTGTTTCTGAATAGAACAGAGAAGGATTGGAGCCTCTGTTTGATTTTCATTACATTTTCCCTGTTTAGGAAATGTCCCCTGACTTCCTGTCAGGACTAAGGCTCGGTTCTCACTTGTACGAATCCACTGCGGGTTCCTGCATCGCTGCGCAGTTCACACTGCTATATACAAACTGCTGGGAGTGTCAATACAATGTTAATGACACCCCCATTTCAGCTCGCATATCGCAATGCGAACTGACTGTTCGGACAAGAATCGGATCCTATGGGTGTGAATACCCATGCGATCTGATTCTGGTGCGGACCAAAAAAAGGGTCCTGTGCTTCTTTGGTCCGAATGCGATGCAATATCAGCCATAATATCTGTATGGCTGAATTTGCATTGCAATGACATTGCATGTGATTTGCACTGTGGTACGAATCAAATGCGATCTCGCACCACAACACAAGTGTGCACCGGGACTGAAAATGAGGGGAAAGCTCTTCAAATGGCAACAAAGACCAGAACAAATAAAATACATGTGGGGAAGCATTGGAACATCCTACAATGGTTTTACTATTGTCTGTCCAGGTGTCTTTCTCCTACATTTTTTCTCCTGGTATCACAGGGACAGGAAGTAAAGAAAAGTCTGCCCAGTAGGATCACAGATCAGAGTAAATCCAGAAAAGAAATTTAACAATCACAAAAATATAAAATTGCTGGCATCATGCTTTAAAGGGCATGTCTATATAAAAAAAAAAAATTGATCCGGAGATCAGAAGTTGCAGGATGTGATTAGACAATTTCCTGCCAACTCCAAATCCAGAGATCTGCACCATGGAAGTGTCAGGGCCTGGTGTCCTCCAGATCCACCAATCACTGACTCACACTGAGCCTAAAGAAGTGGAAGCGAAGGTGGAGCCTGCAACCAATGACCATTATTCCAAGGCTGCAAGTATGATCTTCGTGTAAAGCAAACCCCAGACGCTGTCCGCTAATTTTTCCCAGGTTCTCTTCCCGGCTGGGTCCCCATACAACGTATCTTGTATAAAGTGCTATTGATTTTATACTCATACTTACAGTGAGGGAAAAAAAGTATTGGATCCCCTTTGCCCACAGACAAAGAAATGATCAGTCTATAAATTTAACGGTAGGTTAATTTTAACAGTGAGAGACAACAAAAATATCCATAAAAACGCATTTCAAAAAAAGTTATAAACTGATTTGCATTTTAATGAGTGAAATAAGAGTTTGACCCCTTCGCAAAACAGAACTTAGTACTTGGTGGCAAAACCCTTCTTGGCAATCACAGAGGTCAGACGTTTCTTGTAGTTGGCCACCAGGTTTGTGCACATCTCAGGAGGGGGGAGAAGGGATGTAGCATTACATTATCTCAATGCCACTTTGTCCCCAAGTCTCTTCTGGGCCATAGTCTGTGGGTAGGAGGCCAGCCCACAGCCCCCTCCAAAACACACAGTGACAGTGGGTTCTGTCACAGGCAGCATTCCTCATCCTTCAAACACGGCGAGTTGATGCCAAAGAGCTCAATTTTGGTCTCATCTGACCACAACACTTTCACCCAGTTCTCCTCTGAATCATTCAGATGTTCATTAGCCAACTTCAGACGGGCCTGTACATGGGCTTTCTTGAGCAGGGGGGACTTGCGGGTACTGCAGGATTTCAGTCCTTCACATCGTAGTGTGTTACCAATTTTTTGAGATCATTGACAAGATTCTCCCGTGTAGTTCTGGGCCGATTCCTCACCATTCTCATGATCACAAACCCCACGAGGTGAGATCTTGCATGGAGCCCCAGACCGAGGGAGATTGACAGTTATTTTGTGCTTCTTCTGTTTCCGGATAATGGCACCAACTGTTGTCACCCTCTCACCAAGCTGCTTGGCGATCATCTTGTAGCCCATTCCAGCCTTGTGTAGGTCTACAGTCTTGTCCCTGACATCCTTGGACAACTCTTTGGTCTTGGTCATGGTGGAGAGATTGGAATCTGATTGATTCTGTGGACAGGTGTATTTTATACAGGTAACAAGCTGAGATTAGGATCACATTATTAGAATCACATTATGGAGGCGTTTCCAGAATGTCCGGCTTAGTGAACAGCCAATGACAGAGCGAATCTCAGCTTGTTACCTGTAGAAAAGACACCTGGGAGCCAGAAATCTTGCTGATTGATAGGGGATCAAATACTTATTTCACTCATTAAAATGCAATCAATTTATAACTTTTTGGCAATGCTTTTCTTCTGGATATTTTTGTTATTCTGTCTCTCACTGTTAAAATAAACCTACCATTAAAATTATAGACGTTGCCAATGGGCAAACGTACAAAATCAGCAGGGGATCAAATACTTTTTTTCCCTCACGGTACCGGACGCCCTCCCTGTTTTTTTGTCTATATCTGAGGGAATCCCCCATTTCATGTTTCAGGAGCTCCCGATGACCGTATGTGCCACCCCCACCCGCCTAGGGAGCCATCCATCGGGTGACTTCTACTTTGACATCTTCCCATCACAATGGATAATATGGACTATTTTTTTTATAATTATTGATTTCTCCTACTTGCTGTCAGTGAGCGCTGACTCACATACTACTGGTCAGTTTGTGAGATATTGCTTGTATATCTTCTATAAGAAGAAGGAGGTTGCTGCAATTGATTTATGTCACACGATACTTGCAGTCGATAATCAATGCAAATATTAAAAGAAAAAAAAATATATACACTATAACAACTTTTAGTGCACACAAACACAACCAGGCAATGAGCATTTTGTATAAGGAGAGGAGTACTGGCAGTGTGGAGTGTCCCCCATGTCAGCGGGCCCGGTGTCTCTGGAGAGGTTTCCTCACACAGGGGACAGTCATGGCTCCCTGTACTATAATATGAGAAAAGAATGCCCTCCACCAGCCCCGCACCCGTCGGAGGGTGATAAAACACACACACAGCCCCCCGAAAACCCCCCTTCTCACCATGTTCCCGGTGACACTTCTCCCGGTACAGCCACGTCTCTCCCAATCAAAACGGGGTCAGGGGTCACCGCACTGACTTCTGGGAGCGGAATATAGTAGTTATGCGCATGAGCGCTAGCTGAAAGGCCAGTCACCCAACCTCATCCAATCAGAGCGCGGCTCCTAGAATTCTCTTTCCAATCACATTATGGAGGCGTTTCCGGGATGTCCGGCTTAGTGAACAGCCAATGACAGAGCGAATTTGGACAGCTCGGCCAATCGGCGTCCTAGCGCGCTGACAGGGCGATTAGCGGGAGGGAGGGACGTAGCGTAAGCGCGCGAAAGTCTTGAGGCGGCAGCGGAGTGTGGTGAGTGGGTCGGGGAGGGTATTCGGTAAAGTGGAGCCCATTGCGGTAACCCATAGTGACCGGCCACCCCGCTTCTGAGCTGGTGAGGGTGCCCGGGGGCTACTGTAGTTGACGCTGTGTACATGACTGAGCATAGAACTTTCCCGGAGAGGGGAGGTCGGTCATAGCAGGCAGTCACTGTGCTGTGTACAGAGGGGGGGAGCACTGGTGACCACTGGGGCCCCATTCACACCGCCATGTCACACTAAAGTGCGATTGTTTTTTTTCTTTGGTCTGCGTCAGTGTAATCGCATAGGGCAGCCTATTTACACGATGTGTGGAAAAAACGCACCAAAGCCTTTTCAGGAGATGCGCTTTCTACCATTTATTGTATGTTGCTTAGCTGCATTTGGGGTCCATTAACATATAATGGTGCTACAGCGCTTTCTACCATGCTCCCAGAACGCGCAGGTGAGAATCAGGCTTACTGGGGTATCCTATGTGCAAAAAAAACGCACCGGAGAAGCTCCTGCACCTTTCCAGGTAGTGAGAATCGCATTGTTTTTTTTTTTTTTTGTACCGCGTGGCAAAATGAGTGTCTAGCCACATTTGGGGTGCCATTAACAAAATCACCGCAAGCGTGACATGCGTTTTCTTATTTTCCTGGCCCACACAAGTATGAATGGAGCCTTGGCCCTCGTTCACATTGAACGCAGCTTTGAAATCGTGCGACTTCATCTGAAATTGCACAAGTTAAAAAGCTGCATTTCAGTGTGACTTGAAAGAGATCTGTGCGGCTTCATGCACAGAGGTTTGTTGAATTTGCACCTGAAATTACTAAGCGTAGTGCAAGAACTACTTTTCCAAATCAGTACGGCGCTGCAAAGTCAGTGTTGTTCCGATTGGAACAGTGCCAGTAATAGGCTGCATGACAATTGCTCCAACGTCAACAACAGTGATTGTAATGGATCTTTTTTTGTTTATTTTTAATAACAAACACATCGTACTTACCTCCACTGCAGCTCGTTTTGCACAGAATGACCCCGAACATCCTCTTCTTTGGTCCCCTGGCAGCTCTCGCAGCTCCTCCCCCAAATCCTGAGTCCAGCATTTGCATCCATAGACACGAATGCCGGACTCGGCACCCCCTCCCGCGTCATTGGATAGGATTGATTGGATTTGATTGAAAAAAAAACACAAGGGTTTACAACCCCTTTTAATTTTAAGTAAACCCATAATAAAAAATATATATTAACCACTTGCTTACTGGGCACTTAAACCCCCCTCCTGCCCAGACCAATTTTCAGCTTTCGGCGCTGACTCGCTTTGAATGACAATTGCGCGGCCATACAACACTGTACCCAAATAAAATTTTTATCATTTTTTTCCCACCAATAGAGCTTTCTTTTGGTGGTATTTAATCACAGCTGGGGTTTTTATTTTTTGCTAAACAAACAAAAAAAGATGGAAAATTTTGAAAAAAAATATGTTTAATAGTTTGTTATAACATTTTGCAAACAGGTAATTTTTTCTGCTTCATTGATATGCGCTGATGAGGCTGCACTGGTGGGCACGGATAAGCTGCACTGGTGGGCACGGATAGGACGGCACTGGTGGGTGGCACTGGGCACTGATAGATGGCACTGATGTGCAGCACTGTAAAGGCACTTATTGTGGGCACTGACAGGTGGAGCTTGGGGGCACAGGCGAGCACCGTGGAGCCAGGGCACATGGCAGTGATCGGGACTAATGTCCCTCTCACTGCCGCCGGTGATCGGCTTTTTTTTTTCCCTCCACGCGAGGAAAAATAGCCGATTACCGGCTGTGTTGATATCACATGATCAGCTGTCATTGGCTGACAGCTGATCACGTGGTAAGGGCTCGGGATCGACCCCTTACTCTGATCTGTGATCCAGCGAGTCTCAGACTCGCTGATCACAGAGCGCGCCCTTCAGGGGGCGCACAGGACGACGTCAATAGACGTGGTTCCGGCAAATTAGACCCGCGCTGTAGCCGTCATTCGGCTATAGCGTGGATCTCAAGAGGGTAAAGTGGAGTTCCACTGCCGAGCGGAGGGGGATGAGCAGGGCTTCGATCCCCCGCATCGCTGGACCCTGGGACAGGTAAGTGTCTAATTATTAAAAGTCAGCAGCTGCAGTATTTGTAGCTGCTGACTTTTAATTTTTTTTTTTTTAATATATAATGGGAACGCCGCTTTAAACATTTAAACACGTTATACTTACTTGCTCTGTGCAGTGGTTTTTGTACAGAGTAGCCCAGGTTCTCCTCTAATCTGGTCTTCTGTGATCCTTGCTCCCCCCCCCCTGCTGAGTACCCCCATAGTAAGCTGCTACGTTGGTCCATAGACACACACAGATCACAGCTGAGCCCAACCCCACTCTCTCCTCACTGGATGTGATTGACAGCCAACGGCTCCCATTGCTGTTTCTAAATCAATGAGGAGGTAGAGTGCCGCTGCTCTTTTGTACATTGCTGGGTTAAAATCAGACTCTGGTTAGTAGGGGTGCAACGGATCAAAAAACTCACGGATCGGATCATTTTTCGGATCAGCAAATAATAATTGAATTTGCAAAAACCTGTGAAAATCCCGCCACCATATAGTCCCCACTGTAATATCCACGTCATCTCCCCCACTGTAATATCCACATCCTCTCCCCCACTGTAGTATTGGCAGGGTATCGGAGAGTATTGGCGGGGTATCGGAGAGTATTGGCGGGGTATCGCAGAGTATTGGCTGGGTAATGCAGGGTATCGCAAGGTAATGCAGAGTTTGTTTACAAGTGATCGCTCCGTCATTTGACGGAGCGATCACATTGTAAACAGTGGCCGGGTGTACCAAGATGGCCGCCGCTCCGGAGCTAGGCCGAAGCCGCGGCCTTTCCTAAGGGCGCCGGGTGTACCAAGATGGCCGCCGCCGCTCCGGAGCTAGGCCGAAGCCGCTGCCTTTCCTAAGGTCGCGGATCGCGGGGTGACCCGTTCGGATCGGCGACGATCCTTTGCACCCCTACTGGTTAGTATGGGGTGAGGGCGCTGCATTTAGAAGGTTTTCTTTTACCTTACCCATTTCACGCTGATGGAATACGCATATATGCGGACTGAGCTTTTTGCCATGGGGCCGCATATATGTGTATCTGTGTCGGACAGATCGCGGTCTCAAGAGAGCCCTCAGGACCCGTAACTCCAGATTCTGGGTCACCTGATTGTTGTGGTAGACTGACTGGCTATCACAGTGATCAGTCACTGTGAACCCCCCCCCCCCCCCCCCTGTGTTTTTCTTTCTGTGAATGGAGATGAAAGATACATAGGGGTTGATTTACTAAAGGCAAATAGACTGCACTTCGCAAGTTGCTCCAGAGCCTAGTAAATGAGCAGAAGCTCTGCTGACTTCCATCAACCAATCATAAGCAAGCAAAAATAGTGTTAGTTTTTTTTTTTGTATGTGATGGGTATTCTTTGCAAATTAAAGCTTTGCCTCATACTAAGCTCTGGAGCAACTGCAACTTGCAGAGTGTAACTGCACTTGGGAAAGCGCAACCTGTATTAAATCAACCCCTATGTGTCTGTAAAGGTTTGATGTAGCTTAGTGTTTGGGTTTAGTAAGGGTCAAGGTTGATATAGTTTGGGTAGGATTTTTGTTTTTAGGTAGGACAAACAAAAAAAGTAAAATATGCACTATTGTTTCTGGGCTGTACTACAGGTACAACAATAGCTAACATACACATATGTGGTGGAGGGGAGAGAGGGGTTTTCTTTTTATAAGAGACACTTATTCACGCTGGCCGAATGCACATATGCAGCCTCTCAGCTTGTGTGCCTTCATGCCAAGCGGCCACATATATGCAGCCCTGCACAGTAGCATGCAGTTACTGGAAAGCTCCTGATGCATACTTGTGATCACGTGACAGGCAATCACATGACCCAAATGCGACCAACGGGAAGGGGTTAACAAAAAAGGTGTGTGAGCTTCTTTGGTGCATGCAAGACGGCCCATTCAAGTCCTGCAAAGAACGCACTGAACAAAATGCACTTTAGCACGATGGGCAGGTGTGACTGGGGCCTAAAGCTAAACTGAATTTTCAGTGTAAATCAGCAAAATACATTCCAGGTTCATTAAAGCAAAAGAATTTCAAAATCTGGCAGTTGGCTTTCTTTTTAAAACGGAACTAAACTGATGGGTTTAATTCCACTGTAAAGCAGTCAGAGCCTGAGTAGAAAATCCAGTCCCTTGCCAGTGTACTGCAAGAAGGACCCTTGCTCTCTGAGAAAGCCGTAATATCTCTGTAGAGGTACCGTATATACTCGCGTATAAGCCGACCCGAATATAAGCCGAGGCACCTAATTTTACCACAAACAACTGGGAAAACTTATTGACTCGAGTATAAGCCTAGGGTAAGAAATGCGCAGCTACTGTAAGTGGAAAATAGGGTCAACAATGCCCATTTGCATGCCTCACTGTGCCCATTTGCAGCCATAGGTCCCCAATAGGGGTGCAACGGATCAAAAAACTCACGGATCGGATCGATCCTCGGATCAGAGTCACGGATCGGATCATTTTTCGGATCAGCAAATAATAATTGAATTTGCAAAAACCTGTGAAAATTCCACCACTATATAGTCCCCACTGTAATATCCACGCCATCTCCCCACTAATATCCACGCCATCTCCCCACTGTAATATTGGCAGGGTGGAATGCAGAGTATTGGCAGGGTGGAATGCAGAGTATTGGCAGGGTGGTGCATAGCAACACAGGTGGAATGCAGAGTATTGGCAGGGTGGAATGCAGAGTATGTTTACAAGTGATCGCTCCGTCATTTGACGAAGCGATCACTTTGTAAATGGCCGGCGGGTGTACCAAGATGGCCGCCGCTCCGGAGCTAGGCCGAAGCCACTGCCTTTCCTAAGGCCGCCGGGTGTACCAAGATGGCCGCCGCTCCGAAGCTGCGGCCTTAGGATCGCGGGGTGTACCGATCCAAACAGGATGACCCGTTCGGATCACGGATCGACGGCGATCCGTTGCACCCCTAGTCCCCAAACTATAAACTTGGTAGTTAAGGGTTCCTAAATGCCCCCTAGCTGCAGCCAAAATTTGGGGTCTCTGGACCCAAAGGGTTCCGAAATGACATTGCTGCAGATGGACACAGTTGATCGAATTTGGGGCCCTTGGGGACAGTAGCTGCGCATCTCTTACCCTAGGCTTATACTCAAGTCAATACCAAGTTTATAGTTTGGGGGACCTATGGCTGCAAATGGGCATTTTTGACCCTCTTTTCCACTTACAGTAGCTGCGCATTTCTTACCCTAGGCTTATACTTGAGTCAATACGCTTTCCCAGTTGTTTGTGGTAAAATGAGGTGCCTCGGCTTATATTCGGGTCGGCTTATACTCAAGTATATACAGTATACTGATGCTCTGACTTCAGCAGATGGTCACTGACCTCAATACAAGTCTACAGATCAGAAGCTTTGTTGCTGCATGCTTGTTCAAGGTCAGTAACTCAGCAAGTACAAAAAGCCCGGGAAAAAAAAAAAAGTATTGATGGAACCTGCCATTGCTGACCAAACATCAGAAACAAGTTCTATCCCGACATGTTTTGTGTTAGGCACAGCACTATTTTTTGAGAATTCCCTGTGCTTGGCATGAAACCTGTAAGGGTAGAGCTTTTTTCTGCTGGCTGTTGTAATAAAGGAGGAATATTGTTTTGCATCTCAGTTTCCAATGTTGCTGAAAAAATGGAGAAGAGGCTGCTCCTAATTTATGAAAGGGGGCAAGCTCTTTTTTGCTATGTAGGAGAGGTCTGCCCTGTTTTCTACATGCAGAGCAGTAGAGTTGTTTGCCCTGCCTCCCACAGTGTGGGATGTGCCTTATGTAAGGTCTGATCTGGTAGGGATCTCCGTCAGTTTTCTATATTTAAAACTGGCACTATCCCTTTGTTAACCACTTCCATACCACAGAGTGTCATATGACATCCTGGGCTTTCAGTGGAGATATCTGAGTGATGCCTGCAGTTACAGGCATCATTCAGATATCATTTTTTTCAGCTGGCGATTCCCTGCACTGAAAGAACAAGCATGGCGGCTTGATCAGTCTTGTAGGCAGGAGGAGGGAACGTCTCCCCAATCCCTGCCCTCCGGTGCTTCTACCAACTTGCTTGGGCCAGAGAAGGAATCCACCGGCACTGGAAGTTAGCCATAGAGAAAACCGAGGGCCAGGTGTTTACCAGCAGTCTCTGACTCTTGAAGACCTGGTCTCGACGTTATGACGTCCTGTCCGGGCCGGCCAAAGTAAACAATGAGATTGTTTATTTTTTTCGATCTCAGGCTTTCCAGTCTGTAACTCTAAACAGATAACCTGTAAAAAAATTTAAAGAGTCGCCTATGGAGATTTTTAAGTACCGAATTTTTAAAGCGTGACATGTGAGGTATCTATTAACTCGGCGTAACATCATCTGTCACGTTATACAAAATAATTGGGTTAACTTTACCTTTTTATTTTATGATTCATGAAAGTGTATCCTTTAGCGCAAATACCGTGTGACATAAAAGTTGCAATCACCGCTATTTTATTCACTAGGGTCTCTGCTAAAAAAATATATTAGGGATGCACCGAATGGGTTTTTTGGTGCCGATACCGTAAATGAAAAATACACTAGGCCGGAAACCGAAACGGCACTGATACCAAAAGTGATTGTTTTTAAAAAATATTTTTATACAGGAGATGGTCAGAGACTGGGGGACATGGTACAGGAGATGGTCAGAGACTGCAGACATGGTACAGCAGATGGTCAGAGACTGCAGACATGGTACAGCAGATGGTCAGAGACTGCAGACATGGTACAGCAGATGGTCAGAGACTGCAGACATGGTACAGCAGATGGTCAGAGACTGCAGACATGGTACAGGAGATGGTCAGAGACTGCAGACATGGTACAGGAGATGAGCAGAGACTGGGGGACATGGTATAGGAGATCAATGCAGCCGCACTAGTGCCTGCCATGCAGCCTCACCAGTGCATATAAACATACACATATAAAACACACACACACACACACGCGCGGGAGAGGGGGACATTACACGGAGACCCCACAGGCCGCCTGCAGCATGGGCGAGGAGGGAGGCTGAGAGAGTAAGGACGGGTGCTTCAGAATGACATCCCCGTGATGGGCAGCACCAGGGGTGCCTAGCAGGCCCCACCCCATTTTCAGCGTGAATTCTCTTTCGGCAAAATGACGAAAGGGGCATTTTCGGCCGATGTGTTTTGGCGGCCGAAATTTCGGCGCATCCTCTGTGTGTGTTTGGGGGTTCTGAGTAATTTTCTAGAGCTGGAATTTGTGCGGTATGGAATTGGTTAATTGGGTGTGGACCCTGCGCCAGTTTGTTTCATTCTGAAATAGAAACTGGTATGGGTGGCACAGATAGACCTAAAACAAGTGTATCTGCGTAGTTACTGTGATGCGCGCCAGTTTCTTGCACCACTATAATTGTGCAGAAATCTTTGGTACTTTTATGTAGTGAACAAATTGTGAAACGCATGTTTTTGAACAAACACATGGCGGGGAGTTTATCAAAAGTGGAGCAGTTGTGCATAGCAACCAATTAGCGTCTATCTTCAACTTGTTCGTTTAACTTTTAAAAATGAAAGCTAGAAGCTGATTGGTTACCATGCACAGCTGTTTTAAATTCTGGATGCTCAAGTTTTGATAAATTCCCCTCCAAAGCGTTTCCAAACTTGTATACGGTGTGTTAGTGTGTGGACCCGAGTAATCTTACTTTTTCATTGTTTCTCTTGTTTTGAAATGACTTGGAGTGTCATTTGTGTATTCACATAAGACTGACCTAAATGTATGTCCACTGTAATCTCACAGCTGTCCTTCTTCATTTCAGGTTGTGCATCAATAAAACATTTTTTTTTCTGCTCATTTTTCCTTTTAAATTGTACCTGGCTATACAATGGGAATTCAAGGTCTTACTAAACTGATTGCTGATGTGGCCCGTGGAGCCATAAAAGAAAATGACATAAAAAGTTACTTTGGCCGCAAAGTGGCTGTTGATGCCTCTATGTGCATCTACCAGTTCCTTATTGCTGTGCGTCAGGATGGGAATATGCTTCAGAATGAGGAAGGTGAAACCACCAGCCACCTAATGGGCATGTTCTATCGTACAATTCGCATGGTTGAGAACGGCATCAAGCCAGTGTATGTGTTTGATGGAAAGCCTCCTCATCTGAAGTCAGGTGAGCTGGCCAAACGTACTGAAAGGAGAGTAGAGGCTGAGAAGCAACTTGAAGCTGCCCAAGAGGCAGGAGAGGTGGAGAACATTGAAAAGTTCAACAAGAGACTAGTAAAGGTCACAAAGCAACATAATGAGGAATGCAAGAAACTGCTAAGTCTAATGGGTATTCCGTATGTGGACGCACCATGTGAGGCAGAAGCTACCTGTGCTGCTTTGGTGAAAGCTGGAAAGGTGTATGCAGCTGCGACTGAAGATATGGATGCATTGACCTTTGGTACTCCACTGTTGCTCCGTCATCTCATGGCTAGTGAGGCCAAAAAATTGCCTATTCAGGAATTTCACCTCAGTCGTGCCCTAGAGGATATAGGAATCACACAAGAGCAGTTTATAGATCTTTGTATATTGCTAGGCTGTGATTACTGTGAGACCATCAGAGGTATTGGCCCAAAGAGAGCGATAGAACTGATAAGACAGCACAGGAGCATTGAAGAGGTCCTAGATAACATAGACCTGAAGAAGTACCCTGTTCCAGAAAACTGGTTATACAAAGAAGCTCGTCAGCTTTTTTTAGAACCTGAGGTGGTTGACCTAAATGATATAGAGCTGAAGTGGCAGGACCCAGATGACGAAGGCCTGGTGGCCTATATGTGTGGTGAAAAGCAGTTCAACGAGGACCGGATCCGTAATGGTGCCAAGAAGTTGACCAAGAACCGCCATGGTAGTACTCAAGGCCGACTAGATGACTTCTTCAAGGTGACTGGTTCCATCAGCTCCACCAAAAGGAAAGTGAGTGATGTTAAAGGCTCAGCCAAAAAGAAGGCAAAAACCACGGGCACCCCATCAGGGAAATTTAAGAAAGGCAAATAAGTGACTGAATTTAACAGAGCTGGCGATGTGAACTGTTTTTCTGATTTGAGTGTTATGCGTGTTGATGTCTTGGAATGTTATTTTCATTAAAATGTTTAAAAAACATTTTATTTAGCGTTTTCACAGTTTTTGACAAATGCTGAATGGAAAATAAGCACTTTAATAACGACTAGAAAATGCATTTCCTGGACAAAATGAGTGGGAATGCTGAATTGCTGAAGCTAACTGGATGAATAGCTTAAATCCATATAAAAAAGTTGAAGTGAGAATAGTTGCAAAAGTAGAAATGGTTTTAAAATGAACATGAATTTCATTAAAAAAAGTTTAACACCACTAATGTATGAAAGATGTGGAATATTTAAAGGTTTTTTTGAAAAGCTTTTTGATCATTAATCCCCACACCTAATGAGTGAGAGAGTGTGAGAGAACCCTCCAAACAAGCCTTATTAAATCCACAACCGTACATGCTATGGAAACAGCGACTTCAGCATTAGAGACACACACGGCCTTTGTGAATGTATCAGTATAAACTTAAAAATGTGGGCATGTCAGCGATTTAAAAAAAGAAGCTAGCTGTGCGTTTCGCTGGGAAATGTATAGAATTTTTTACAGAACAGTCAATGGAAGAAAGTGTAGAACTCTTGTCATTTGGAAGCTCCACCAGCCAAAAGAAAAAGGCATATCACAAAACTGAGCACATGGCCTGAAACTAGATAAAAATACCTACATTTTGATGTATAAATTGTGTATGACAAGTAGATCTTGTGGGCGTGAGAGCAATTTATAGAGAAGGAACTAAGATAATTTTTGTAAGGCTCTAGCTATGACATCATCCACTCTAAGCAGCCCAATACACACTCTGTTTAATCAATAACAACATTTCCTGAAATGATCACTAAACTTAAACAGCTTTTTCACAAAAACTGTAAAAGATATCAAACTGAAAAGCTATAGCCAGATAGCTGAATATTTTGTGAACATTTTAAAGTTTGTTTGGCGTCTGTAGGTGAAAGTGAAGGAGCTGAAACTTTTGGGAGCGGAAGAAGATTTTAAGGATTTAAAGCATGCTCTCATTCACTTCAATGTTAAAAAAAAAGTGTTAAAGCTTGATATTTTTTAAAAAGTATAAATGGTAGGAAAAAAAGTTGAAGTCCCATCATTAACTGAAAGAGCTGAACATTTTAAAAGCTTGAATGGTTTTAATAGCTGAAAGTATGCAGAAGTTACGCAGAGCCAAAAAACGGATGGAATAAAATGAATAACAATAGTGGGACTGCTGAAGCATTCCCACTAATTAAACCATTTTCTGCTTCCGCTAATTGCCTACACTAGAAAATAGACATTAGTGCAGACAGGTGGTACAGTCAGTGCCAGGTGATGTACTGGTATGTTGCCTGGCACGTGCACTGGTGCGCCCCCATCCTGTGCAGGGTGGAGCACGAAGCTCTGTATCTGGGGTGTGATCATGTGATTGTTAGGGTTGTTCATAGTGATCGCATGATTATAATGCAAACAGTCATGCTTTTCATTTATGACAGCTTGCTTTCTGTTGTGAAGCTTTGGCCCACAGCTATCACATGGTACCTGATAGCCTATACCATATGATTAGCTGTAGCCAATTACAGCATGTCAACAGAACGCAGCTCTTAGCTGCTTTATTGAAATTCATATAGGGAGATCGCTGCTTGTAAACCCCCCCATTGCTGCACCGGTCACCCCTGACTTTGTCCTCCAGCCGTATACAGCAATGTGTTCTAGGCAGCGCAGCAATAACTTCCTGTCCCTCTGCAAAATGTCGAGCTGAGTGAAACTTAGCCATTCATAGGAAGTTTTGTATTTTATGATGTGATTTTATCCACCCACCTCATACAAGGCTTCCTGTGAATGGCTCAGCCCGACTCGATTTTTATTGCAGGAGCTGGACAGCTTGTCAAGCACACACAGCAAGAGCATATGTTAGTGAAGGAAATAGTTTGTTTGGACCACCTTGGTCCAAACAAACGATATTAAATTTTTTTTTAAATTTTGAGTTGGGCCTTAAAGCCTAAGTTTAGTAAAAGAAAAACGCATTATACGTGACATTAACAGTGTGACATGTTCCTGATGCTGTTGTCTCCTGGTTTAGTAGAAATCTTCCATCCTCTGCCCCCCCCCCCCCCCCCCAAAAATCATACAACTGCCAAAAACCTTCCAGTCCGACAGGGGTTAATAGAGCTGAGGGGCTTATCCCACCTCCTACATTCATGGAAGCTGTACTATCACTTCTATTAATTTAAAAATAATCTATGAAATGAAGACAGACGGATGATTTGAGGCTGCATTCCCACCTGAGCGCTTTCAGCTCGTAAAACGCCCAAACAAAATCCCATTCATTGAAATGGTCCCTGTTCACATCTGAGCATTTTGTAGCCTGAAGCTCAAAGTACATGAGTTTCTTTTTGGGCAGATTACAGGCGTTTTTCTGCTTTTTACATTGGTAACCTTTTGACCTGTGCAAAATCGCGGTAAAAACATGCGACTTTCTGCCTGAAAACTAAACGCTGTGAACTTTCATAGATCGCGTTTCATTCATAGAAGCGAAAGTACGGCTTCTATGAATGGAGGAGGTTGGGAGAAATGATGGGCATAGGTTTATTAAAGAATCATCTTTTGTAACATGTAACACTCATATTCAAAGTGTAACATGTTACGAACGGTCCACCCCTGACCTGACAGCTAGCGGGGATCTTGTCCCTTCCCGCTAGCTGTCACAATTTTAAGAAAAACATGACCAAGCGGGGCTCCGCCATCCCGGCCACGTCACTCCTTCACAGAACTCTATGAAGGGAAATTACAAGGTCCAACAGCCTTTGCACCTTTCAGCTTGTAGTTTTCTATGAACTACCACCGCGCTGTGAGCGATGTAATAGTTCATTCTCTTTCTTTCTGTCAGCATGTATCGGCGTCTGATCGCTGGTGCAATGCTTTACAGGCTCCTGCAACAAAAAAGAATAAATGCGCATTTTTTTTTTAAAGTCAACTTGTCCTTTAACCCCCACTACACCAGAAGACTTGTGTAGGGGTTGTATGGAAGATTTGTACTAAACCAATAGAGGGTTAAATGATAATTAAGTCTGGGGTAGAGTAATAAGCTGTAATACTTATAACTCAAACCAACAGGCTCCCTCCAGCCTGTGTAAATGGTCCCCCAAAGGCTCTTTTGTAAGGTGCTCTGGCCAGTGGACGCACTTAAAATAGTCCTGAATTGTACACGAGGGCCCAAGCATCAGAGTGAAAATGTAGGTGTTGGAGTGAGGAAAATAGTTGTGTTTTACAGCTTATTCCCCCTACCCCTAGACTAAAAGTGGATCTAAAATAAAAAATTACTTACCTCTGTTATAATGGTCCGATGCCTGCGAGATCCCACATCGTCATCTTCTTCTCCAAGGCTTTTTCCAGGCACAGTATGACATTACTCCGGCACATGTACAGGAGGCATTCCTTCTTGCACACTGGCATCATACCGAAAAATTTAAAATGAGCTGTGCATGCGCAGCTCAGTGCAAATACTGCAGGAGTTTGCAAAAAAGAGCCTCTGTTCATATATACTGTATATTATAATTTTTTTAACTTTATTTCTGCTTTAACCACTTAAGGATCGGGCCTATTTTTCAAACTTGTTTACTAGTTAAAATTTAATTTTTTTTGCTAGAAAATTACCCCCAAACATTATATATATTTTTTAACACCCTAGATAATAAAGTGGCGGTCATTACAATACTTTTTGTCACACCGTATTCGTGCAGCGGTCTTACAAGCGCACTTTTTTAAGAAAAAATACTATTTTTTTTTTTTTTACATAAAAAAATAAGACCACAGTAAAGTTAGCCCATTTTTTTTTCTTTTTTAATATACTGTGAAAGATGATTTTATGCCGAGTAAATTGATACCCACCCGCTCGTGGAATGGCGACAAACTTTTACCCTTAAAAATCGCCATATGCAACGTTTTAAGAAATTCTACAGGTTGTGTGTTTTGAGTTGGAGGAGGTCCAGGGCTAGAATTATTGCTCTTGCTCTAATGATCACAGTGATACCTCACGTGTGGTTTGAACACTGTTTTCATATGCGGGCGCTACTCACGTATGCGTTCGCTTCTGCACGCGAGCTCGTTGGGATGTTTATTTATTTGACCTCACTTTTATTCCTATTACAAGGAATGTAAACATCCCTTGTAATAGAAAAAAAGCATGACAGGACCTCTTAAATATGAGATCTGGGATCAAAAAGACCTCAGATCTCATATTTACACTAAAATGTAATGTAAAAAAAAAAAAACTGAGTGGAAGTCACGTTTCGACGTCTCTTCCGCCCTGCAATGGTATGGAGCCGGGTGGGGGCCATCTTCCCCTCACTCGGCTCCATACCACAGAGGGGGAATGATGCGATCGCCTCTGCCGCTGGCAGCATCAGAGGGCACTGGAGCGCGGCGGAATGGGGGGGCCCCTCTCCCACTTCTGGTAAAAGTGATCTTGTGGCAAATGCGCTGCTGAGACCACTTTTATCTAAAAGCTCGCTGAAGAGGAGGATACCGGGGTTATGGTAGCTAGCTGCTGCCATAACGATATTCCTCTTCAAAGTGACAACATATAACAACGGCGGGCGGGGTCAGTAAGTGGTTAACTATAGTACGTTTTTGGTTGTAATTCCTGGAGTTCAGCTTTTGATGGACATTGGTCAGTAAATTGGAAAACAAAATTCACACTTCTCTCTCTCATCAATTGAAGGACACAGGATATCAGATACAGTTAAGTTAAAGGAGTGGTAAAGTCAGGTTTTTTTTTTTTTTATCTTAATGCATTCTATGCATTAAGATAAAAAGCCTTCTGTGAGCAGCAGCCCCCCTAATACCTGAGCTCCCTCTGTCCAGCAATGTCCACAAGTGCTTCAGTCATCCGGGATTCTCCCTGCTAAATGGCTGAAACACAGCAGCGGTGCCATTTGGCTCTCGCTGCTGTCAAAGTCAGTTAACCAATCAGGAGAAAGAGGGGGCAGGGCCGAACTGCAGCTCCGTGTTTGAATGGACACACAGAGCTGCAGCTTGGGTGCCCCCATAGCAAGCTGCTTGCTGTGGGGGCACTCAACAGGAGGGAGGGGCAAGGGGCTCTGAAGAGGGACAAGAGAAGAGGAAAATTTGCACAAAGCAGGTAAGTATAATCTGTTTTATAGAAAAAAAAAACAAGACTTTACAGTCACCTTAAACTATAGAAAGTTTGGACACCGACAAACTGAAGAATTAAGCCAACCTCTCCTCTACCCAGCATGCCCCAGTTGTTTTTTTTACAGTGTCCTAGCAGGTTGGATACTTTTTGTTAGACTATCCTTATAATAATATTAATACTATAATAATAATTTCTCTGTGACTTCAACTAAGATTCCTTGCTATACTGTGACTTGAGCTGATCACAACATATATGCTATCTGGATTGGCATTTCCCCAGGCTAGCTTTTTAGTTCGGTATCTGGAGCCAGGTGAACCAGACAGACAAGGTTTAACCTGGCATGTGACCTCAAACATTGGGCTCTGCATTGTGGCGCTTTCCAGACTTGAGTACTGTTATCCACAAAGTGTTTTCCAGGTCCAGAGCTGTGGCACAGCCCCAGGTCTGATCATACAGACTCACTTTGTAAGGCCATTTAGGCCTAAGCACTGTTTACACCTGTGGGTATCTGTTCAAAAATTATACCATAGCAAGGAAGGAGATAAGAGAGAGAGTAAGAAAGTCAAAATGATAGAGAAGGTTGAAGGAAAGGAGGAAATAAAGAGGGATGGAGGAAGAAGGGGAAAAAAAGGAGTGAGAGAGAGAGTCAGAATGAGAGGGATGAAGGAAGGAGGGAAGAAAGAAAGTCAGAATGAAAGAGGGGAATGGAGGAAGGAGGGAAGAAAGAAAGAGGGAGAGAGAAAGTCAGAACGAAAGCGAGGGGTGTAGGGAAGAAAGAAAAGGGAGAGAGAAAGTCTGAATGAAAGAGAGAGGGAGAGAGAAGGTCAGAATGAACGAGAGAGGGATGGAAGAAAGAGAGTGGGATGGGAGGTGAAAGAGAGGGATGGCGGAGGGAGAGAGAAAGTCAGAATGAAAGCGAGGGAAGGAGGGAGGAAAGAGTGATGGAGGAAAAAAAGGATAGCGGGAGAGTGAAAGTCAGAATGAAAGAGGGATAAAAGAGAGGGATTGAGGAAGGAGGGAAGAAAGAAAATGAGGGATATAGAAAGAGGGAGAAAGTCAGAAAGAAATTGAGAGGGAAAAACGATAGAGGGAGAGAGAAAGTCAGAATGAGAGAGGGAGGGGTGGAGGAGGGAAGAAAGAAGCCTAGAGGGAGAGAGAAAGTCAGAATGAAAGAGAGGGATGGAGGAAGGAAGAATGCCCCTTACATCAGTGTACAGTCATGGGCGTCCGCAGAATTTTTAGGTCACTGTGCTCCGCCCCTTTTTGACAATGTCATGAAAGAGAGGGGCTTAGTCATTATCGCATAAAGCGCAGGCATGTGCCTATCATATGCAGCCTCACTGTGCCCATCAAATGCGACCTGTACAGTACAGAGGGTGTACAGTATGTGTATATAGAGGGGGTTTATGTTATTCATATGTACAGGAAGGAAGGTGGGTGTATATAGCTGTATACAGGACAGATGATGTATATCTGCCATCAGTGATGATGGAGGAAGGTCTCTATATACAGCAGGGAAGGTGGGTATAGACACCCGCCTCCCTACCTGTATATAGAGACCTTCCTCCATCATTACTGACTGCAGGAATACATCTGTCCTGTATACAGCTATATATACACCCACCTTCCTTCCTGTATTCCTCTGTCATCACTGACTGCAGATATACATAATCTGTCCTGTATACAGCTATATCTACAGAACAGATGATGTATATCTGCAGTCAGTGATGATGGCAGAATACAGGAAGGAAGGTGGGTGTATATAGCTGTATACAGGACAGATGATATATTTACAGCAATAGCTGTTCCACTTCCAACTGTCCAGTATATATTATGTTCCTCCTAATGTAACTGCTGTTACCTGTAGTTCTTCACTGCTGAAAGGTATGCCACTTGACCTTAGGATTTCCTGTGATGAGGCCTAGGCAGCGACAAGTCCTCCTTGCTTCCTCCTCCAGTTCTCCGTAAGCGTTTCTACACCACTCCAGTCCACTTGAGTGGGTGGCACTGGCTGGATCTATATCTGACAGTCTGCATTCTGCACAGGGACTGGAGCCAAATGGCTGAGCCATTGCAGCAGATGATTGTAACAATAAAACATTAATTCAATAAAACAACTTTTTTATTGCAATTTGTGCCAAAAAAGAGTAAAAAATAGATGCTGAAGCATAGGGGTGATCCACTCTCTTACCACCCCAGCCCCCATGCTTCGGCATATATGCTTTTTTATTTAACTGCGGTGGTGAAATCACTGTCTACATCGCTGTATTCACTTATTTATGTATTCTGAAAGCAAACCCTGTTGCTGTCAGAATAAACAGATCAGTGCTGCAGCTGAATGGCATACTTGCAAAGCAAACAATGGTTAGCAATAAAAAACAGTAACAATAAAACATTACAGTATTCGTCCCCACCCTACTAGCACAAGTACTCCACTCCCAAAGCACCCCCAGCACATATCCTCTTACCACCTCTGCCCCAAATCAAAAGATGCTGTGTCCCTCTCTGTCCTCCTCCCACGGTGTCCTCTGTCCTCCTCCCACGGTATCTCTCTCTGTCCTCCCACGGCATCTCTCTCTCTATTCTCCTCCCACTGCTTTTCTCTCTGTCCTCAGTAACAATAAAACATTACAGTATCCATCTCCCCCCACTAGCACAAGTCCTCTCCACTCCCAAAGCACCCCTAGCACATATCCTCGTACCCCGCGCACTCCCCCAAATCAAAAGATGCTGATCCCTCTGTCCTCCCACGGTGTCCCTTTGTCCTATTCCCACGACATCCCTCTGTTCTCCTCCCACTGCATCCCTCTCTGTCCATATCTCACTGCGTTCATCGGTACTCCTCCCACTGCGTCCCTCTCTGTCCTCCTCCCATGGCGTCCCTCTCTGTCCTCCTCCCATGGCGTCCCTCTCTGTCCTCCTCCCATGGCGTCCCTCTCTGTCCTCCTCCCATGGCGTCCCTCTCTGTCCTCCTCCCATGGCGTCCCTCTCTGTCCTCCTCCCATGGCGTCCCTCTCTGTCCTCCTCCCATGGCGTCCCTCTCTGTCCTCCTCCCATGGCGTCCCTCTCTGTCCTCCTCCCATGGCGTCCCTCTCTGTCCTCCTCCCATGGCGTCCCTCTCTGTCCTCCTCCCATGGCGTCCCTCTCTGTCCTCCTCCCATGGCGTCCCTCTCTGTCCTCCTCCCATGGCGTCCCTCTCTGTCCTCCTCCCATGGCGTCCCTCTCTGTCCTCCTCCCATGGCGTCCCTCTCTGTCCTCCTCCCATGGCGTCCCTCTCTGTCCTCCTCCCATGGCGTCCCTCTCTGTCCTCCTCCCATGGCGTCCCTCTCTGTCCTCCTCCCATGGCGTCCCTCTCTGTCCTCTTCCCATGGCGTCCCTCTCTGTCCTCCTCCCATGGCGTCCCTCTCTGTCCTCCTCCCATGGCGTCCCTCTCTGTCCTCCTCCCATGGCGTCCCTCTCAGTCCTCCTCCCATGGCGTCCCTCTCTGTCCTCCTCCCATGGCGTCCCTCTCTGTCCTCCTCCCATGGCGTCCCTCTCTGTCCTCCTCCCATGGCGTCCCTCTCTGTCCTCCTCCCATGGCGTCCCTCTCTGTCCTCCTCCCATGGCGTCCCTCTCTGTCCTCCTCCCATGGCGTCCCTCTCTGTCCTCCTCCCATGGCGTCCCTCTCTGTATTCCACCCATGGCGTCCCTCTCTGTATTCCTCCCATGGCGTCCCTCTCTGTATTCCTCCCACGGCGTCTCTTTGTCCTCCCACTGCATGTCTCTCTCTGTCGTCCTGCCACGGCGTCCATGTATCCTCATCCCATGGCGTCCCCCTGTCTTCTTCCCATGGTGTCCCCCTGTCCTCCTCCCATGGTGTCCCCCTGTCCTCCTCCCATGGTGTCCCCCTGTCCTCCTCCCATGGTGTCCCCCTGTCCTCCTCCCATGGTGTCCCCCTGTCCTCCTCCCATGGCGTCCCCCTGTCCTCCTCCCATGGCGTCCCCCTGTCCTCCTCCCATGGCGTCCCCCTGTCCTCCTCCCATGGCGTCCCCCTGTCCTCCTCCCAGGGCGTCCCCCTGTCCTCCTCCCATGGCGTCCCCCTGTCCTCCTCCCAGGGCGTCCCCCTGTCCTCCTCCCAGGGCGTCCCCCTGTCCTCCTCCCAGGGCGTCCCCCTGTCCTCCTCCCAGGGCGTCCCCCTGTCCTCCTCCCAGGGCGTCCCTCTGTCCTCCTCCCAGGGCGTCCCTCTGTCCTCCTCCCAGGGCGTCCCTCTCTGTTCTCCTACGGCATCCCTCTGTTAACAATAAAACACAGCAATAAAACAACTTTTTTATTGCAATCTGTGCCAAAAAAGAGTAAAAATTTTATATGCCGAAGCATAGGGGTGATCCGCCCTCTTACCACCCCAGCCCCCATGCTTTGGCATATATGCTTTTTTATTTAACTGCGGTGGTGAAATCACCTTCTAAAGCGCTGTAGTCACTGATTTATGTATTCTGAAAGCAAACCCTGTTGCTGTCAGAATAAACAGATCACTGCTGCAGCTGAATGGCATACCTGCAATGCAAACAACGGTTAACTATAAAAAACGGTAACAATAAAACATTACTTCAATAAAACAATTTTTTTTATTGCAATCTGTGCCAAAAAAGAGTAAAAAATATATGCCGAAGCATAGGGGTGATCCACCCTCTTACCACCCCAGCCCCCATGCTTTGGCATATATACTCTTTTATTTAACTGCGGTGGTGACATCACCTTCTACAGCACTGTAGTCACTGATTTATTTATTCTGAAAGCAAAGCCTGTTGCTGTCAGAATAAACAGATCAGTGCTGCAGCTAAAGCAAACAATCGTTAAGAATAAAAAACAGTAATAATAAAACATTACAGTATTCGTCCCCCATCCCCACCCCACCCCACTAGCACAAGTCCTCTCCACTCCCAAAGCACCCCCAGCACATATCCTCTTACCCCCTCTCCCCCAAATCAAAAGATGCTGTGTCCCTCTCTGTCCTCCCACGGCGTCCTTCTCTGTCCTCCTCCCACAGTGTCTCTCTCTGTTCTCCCACGGCGTCTCTCTCTCTGTTCTCCTCCCACGGCGTTTCTCTCTGCCCTCAGTAACAATAAAACATTACAGTATCCATCCCCCTACTAGCACAAGTTCTCTCCACTCCAAAGCACCCCTAGCACATATCCTCGTACCCCATGGACTACCCCAAATCAAAAGATACTGCATCCCTCTGTCCTCCTCCCACGGTGTCCCTCTATCCTCTTCCCATGACATCCATCTGATCTCCTTCAACAGCATCCCTCTGTCCTCCCACGGCGTCCCTCTGTCCTCCTCCCACAATATCCCTCTGTTCTCCTCCCACGGTGTCCCTCTGTCCACCTCCCACGGCGTCCCTCTGTCCACCTCCCACGGCGTCCCTCTGTCCACCTCCCACGGCGTCCCTCTGTCCACCTCCCACGGCGTCCCTCTGTCCACCTCCCACGGCGTCCCTCTGTCCACCTCCCACGGCGTCCCTCTGTCCACCTCCCACGGCGTCCCTCTGTCCACCTCCCACGGCGTCCCTCTGTCCACCTCCCACGGCGTCCCTCTGTCCACCTCCCACGGCGTCCCTCTGTCCACCTCCCACGGCGTCCCTCTGTCCACCTCCCACGGCGTCCCTCTGTCCACCTCCCACGGCGTCCCTCTGTCCACCTCCCACGGCGTCCCTCTCTGTCCACATCTCACGGCGTCCCTCTCTGTCCACATCTCACGGCGTCCCTCTCTGTCCACATCTCACTGCGTTCCTCCTCCCACGGCGTCCCTCTCTGTCCTCCTTCTCCCACGGCGTCCCTCTCTGTCCTCCTTCCCACGGCGTCCCTCTCTGTCCTCCTCTCCCACGGCGTCCCTCTCTGTCCTCCTCCCACGGCGTCCCTCTCTGTCCTCCTCCCACGGCGTCCCTCTCTGTCCTCCTCCCACGGCGTCCCTCTCTGTCCTCCTCCCACGGCGTCCCTCTCTGTCCTCCTCCCACGGCGTCCCTCTCTGTCCTCCTCCCACGGCGTCCCTCTCTGTCCTCCTCCCACGGCGTCCCTCTCTGTCCTCCTCCCACGGCGTCCCTCTCTGTCCTCCTCCCACGGCGTCCCTCTCTGTCCTCCTCCCACGGCGTCCCTCTCTGTCCTCCTCCCACGGCGTCCCTCTCTGTCCTCCTCCCACGGCATCCCTCTGTTAACAATAAAACGCAGTAGCAATAAAACAACTTTTTTATTGCAATATGTGCCAAAAAAGAGTAAAAAAATATATGCCAAAGCATCCACCCTCTGACCACCCTAGCCCCCATGCTTCGGTATATACGCTCTTTTTTTTTAACTGCAGTGGTGAAATCACCTCCTACAGTGCTGTAGTCACTGATTTATGTACTCTGAAAGCAAACCCTGTTGCTTTCAGAATAAATAGATCAGTGCTGCAGCTGAATGGTGTACCTGCAATGCAAGCCGATCACTGGCTGAAAAGAATGATACCAAGATGATACCTAAACCTGCAGGCATCATTCTGGTATAACCATTCAAAGTCCAGCAACATACTGGACATATATTGTAATCTTTTTTTTTCATGCAGCCTCTTGGCTGAACGAAAAAAAAGAGATTGATTGGTGGGTATGCCCACCATTAGAATACCTCCCTTCATCCACCCACTTCTAATGATGGGCATACATGCACCATTTATATATGCCGAAGCATGGGGGCATCCTCCCGCAAAAAAGTTATGCCACGTACACATGGTCGGACTTTTCCACGGGCAAGCCTCCGTCGGAATTTCGACCGTATGTACGTGGCATTAGGAGCAAAATCGCTCCTCCGCCCCTGCTGCCCCCATGCTTCGGCATATATGCTCTTTTTTTTAACTGTGGTGGTGAAATCACCTCCTACAGCGTTGGAGTCGCGGCTTTATGTATCGTGGGAGCAAACGCTGTTGCTGTCAAGATAAATAAATCCACGCTGCAACTGAATGGCGTACCTGCTAAGCAAATAATGGTTAACATTAAAACACAGTAAACAAAATTACATACCTGAAAAGCAAGCATGATAAAACATAATAAAACATTGCAGAATAGAATAGAGTAAAAAAGAGCAACAATAGAGAGAGAGAACAATAAAACGACAACTATTTTTGGTTTTTTTATTTTATATTTTTTTGGGGTTTTTTTTTTTTTGTACTTTTTTTTTTTATTTTTATTTTACACTTTTTTTTTTAAAACTATAACTATAACTTTAACTGTAACGGTCGGGTCTCAAAATGCGATGGCATTCTTGCGACCCTGTAACTATAATTTTAACTAACCGTCGGGTCTCAAAATGCGATGGCATTCTTGCGACCCTGTGAAAGTGTATCCTAGCCTGTGAAATGCTGTACCCTACGCTAATACCTCACTATTGAGTGGTAGCGTTCAAAACATTCACCAACGCAGAGACCAGGATTGTCAGGACAGCGTGGACAATAATAACGGGTGTCACGCCTTGATCCGCGCTTGCTACAGACACGTCATCTTTTTTGGGGGGCTCGTTGGGTAGGGGTACTCTGGAGGACATAAGGATAATGCCTCTCATACAGCCGGCTAATTGCATTTGGTTGGGAATGGTGAGGTGCAGAACCGTCTGGAAACAGAAGGTCTGTGAGAACCTCTTCCTGGAATTCAATGAAGGGTAAAGTCCCGCCTGAAGCTCCGTATAGCATTCAGAAAAGCCAATTGGAACAAATAAATAGACGCTTTTTTGTACCAGCGTCTAGCCTTACGGGCAACTAGGTACGGCGCCAACAACTGGTCGTTGAGGTCCACCCCTCCCATATTAAGGTTATACTCGTGGACACAGAGGGGTTTCGTCACAACACCAGCCGCCGTACGAATTTGGACTGTCGTGTCTGCATGAAGGGAGGTAAGAACGAAAACATTCTTATTATCCCTCCACTTCACAGCGAGCAAATTATTACACTTAAAGCAGGCTCTCTCCCCCAGCCTAAGAGGGGAATCTACAAGCCGCTGGGGAACGCCCCGGTGATTAGGTCGCACGGTGCCACATGCTCCAATCTGCTGATCAAACAAATGACTAAACAGTGGCACGCTTGTGTAATAATTGTCCACGTACAAGTGGTACCCCTTTCCGAATAAGGGTGACACCAAGTTCCACACTATTTTGCCAGCACTCCCTATGTAATCTGGACAGTTCTCCGGCTCTACGTAACTATCTTTTCCCTCATAAACCGAAAAGCTCCACGTATAGCCTGTTGCCCTGTCACAGAGCTTGTAGAGCTTGACCCCGTATCTGGCACGCTTGCTGGGAAGGTACTGTTTGAAAGACAAGCGGCCAGAAAACGTAATCAGGGACTCGTCAAAGCAGACAACTTGATTGGGAGTAAACAAGGCTGCAAAACGTTGGTTGAAGTAGTTTATGAGGGGCCGAATTTTGTAGAGCCGATCAAATTCAGGGTCAAGTACATGAACCGCAAGATCTGTTCGTATCGTGCCCTGGACATGGAGCGAGAGAACACGGGCATATGGTGGACTGCGAGGGTGGACCAATAAGTCCTCAGAGTCGGGAATTTAAGCATGCCCATGTTGAGGGAAAGGCCCAGAAAGGACTTAAATTCGGAAACCGTAATTGGTTTCCAATCTCTGGCAAGGGAAGGCAACTGGGGATTAGCGGCGATGTATTGACCAGCGTATATATTACTTTGGTCGACAATAGATCTATAGAGATCTTCCGTGAAAAACAGCAATAAAAAATCGGATGGCTTAAAATCAGCTGTTTCCACCTGAATACCGGGTTGGCCAGTGAATGGGGGAAGTACGGGTTCTGCAGAAGTGGTGGGCACCCAATCAGGATTGGTGAATTCTGCAGGAAGGACACTATGTGATCGACGGGCCTGCCTTTGTCTTCTTCTTGGTGGCAGCGGGACACTACTTGTGCTTGCCACCTCGCCAGCTTGAACTGCACTTATGGGACTCACCACGTGATACTGCAGTGCCGGTTTGACTACGTCCAGGGTGTACTAGGCCGCTGGTGCTTGCCAGTTCACCAGAAGGAATGGCGGCGCTAGTACTTCTCTGCTCCATACGAGAGACCTGCGGTTCCTGCACCTCAACAACAGCAGAAGATCGGGATCGGGTACGCCTGACCTTAGCAGGGACCTCACCTCTGTCGCCAGAGCTATCTGTCATGGAGCCGCTGTCGTCTACTGGATCGTATTCTGAGCCTGATTGTGACAGATGAGTGACCTCCTCTTCACTATCTGACATACTCAGAAACAAGTATGCCTGTTCACTAGTGTACTTGCGATTTGCCATTTTGGGCTCTAAATTTAGTAGTACACTAGTGAGATTCACAGGTAAAAAAGCTCCTAGGCTGCTGGCGACTGAATCAAAACGCTACCAAAAAAACTGTTAGCGATCGCAGGGATCAGGCTTGACTCTGCGAACGCTGCAGTTATGTGTGCTTAGTGTTTTGTAAGTGACAGTGATCGATCGATACTGCACTTGGGTGGGCTGGGCTGGGGGCGGAGGGGGAAAACGCAGGTGCTAGCAGGTATCTGGGCTGATCCCGCTAACAATGCGTTTTTTTTTAACCCTAAACTGCTGGGACGCTAGTATAGATCTGATCAGATCAGATATTGATCTGTTCAGATACTATACCACTAAGGGAGGTGTATGCTTTGCGCGTGGGTGTTTGCGGTACTGGCACTAACCTGGGGCGACGCAGACCTTATTTGACCCTAAAACCTAATTGATATCACCCGCCGGGCGATCAGGGGTTAAACCGTTATTGGGTAATAAATGGCGGGTGCCCTGACAGTATTAAAAACTAAGTAACCAGCGTCACCCGTAACAGTTATACGGTGATCACTGGTGAAAGGGTTAACTAGGGGCAATCAGGGGGTTAAAACCTTTATTAGGTAATATATGGGGGTACCTGACGCTATATTAAAACCTGACGGGGAACCTAAATAACTAAATAACTAACTGGCTAACCAGCGTCACCAGTGACACTTATACGGTGATCACTGGTGAAAGGGTTAACTCTAGGGGCAATCAGGGGGTTAAAACCTTTATTTAGGTTGTAATATGGGGGTACCTGACCTATAAACCTATTTATAAACCTATATAAACCTGGCGGTTAACCTAAAAAAAAACTGGCTACCTATCGGCATCAGTGACACTAATGCAGCGATCAAAAAAAAAAACGATCGCATAGTGACACTGGTAAAAGGGGGTGAAAGGGTTACCTGGGGGGCAATCAAGGGGTTAAACCTTTATTAGGGGGGGGGGGGTAGGGGGCTACCTTGGACCTAAAGGGGCCTAAAACTAACTGCCCTGACAGTTATTTCAGTCACAACTGACACTAAATGCAGTGATCAGTAAATAAATGATCACTGCAATCAGTGACACTGTGACTGGGGGGGGCAGGGGGTGATCTGGGGGGTGATCAGGGGGTGACAGGGGGTGGAATATGTGCCTATGTGTGCCTGGTGTCAGTGTAGTGTTGGTGCACTAACCTGATGTCTTCACAGCTCGGCGTCTCGGTCAGAAAGACCGGCACGAGGAGCGTGACATCACTTCCTCTGCCTGTGTTTACAATTACACAGGCAACGGAGCATCTGATTCGCCAGGAGCGATCGCGAGGGGGTGGCCAGAAACCACTGGCCGGCCCCTCTTCCCGGATCGCTCCTGAAGCGATCCCGACCATCCCCGCCGGCGGAGGGGGGTCCGATTGGACCCCCCAACCGCCTGAATAATGGCACGTACAGGTACTTGGTTTTGCCTGTCCGTGCCATTCTGTTGACGTATATGTACATGGGGCGGTCGGGAAGTGGTTAAAAAAGAAGTGTAAAAAAAATAGTTATACCCAGGCGTCTTTGCCAGTTCGCTTCCGCATACCCCAGATTGGACACAGTGGGAGTCAATCCAATGGCCGTCGGGACCCGCCGATCGTTTGGAGGAAAGGGAAAACAGCGGTCTGCCTATTTAAACAAGGCAGACCGCTGTTCTGTCAGAGAGTAAATGAGAGATCTTGTGTTTCAGATAAGCTGAAACAGGCATCTCTCTTTTCCCCAAGTGCATCTTTCCCCCACACAGTTAGAAAGCACCCCCTAGGAGCACACTTAACCCCTTGATCGCTCCTGGTGTTAACCCCTTCACTGCCAGTGTAATTTATACAGTGACAGTGCATTTTTTTTTAGCACTGATCACTGTATTGGTGTCACAGGTCCCCAAAAAGTGTCACTTAGTGTCAGATTTGTCCGCCGCAATGTCGCAGTCCCGCTTTAAAGCGCTGATCACTGCTATTACTAGTAAAAACAAAACGTCCATAAATATATCCCATAGTTTGTAGACGCTATAACTTTTTCACAAACCAATCAATATACGCTTATTGGGAATACATATTGGCCTAAATTGATGAAAAAATTTAGATTTTTTTTATTGGGAATGTTTTAGAGCAGAAAGTTAAAAATATAGTTATTTTTTTCAAAATTGTCAAAAATAGCCCAAAAAAAAAAACGCAGAGGTGATTAAATACCGTCAACGCTATTTGTGGGGATAGAAAGGACATCAATTTTATTTGTGTACAACATCGCACGGCCGCGCAATTGTCAGGTAAAGCAAAGCAGTGCCGTATCGCAAAAAAATGGCCTGGTCATGAAGGGGGTAAACCTTTTGGGTGGAGCTCCGCTTTAACTACATAAACACTCATTCTGTACAGCATACAAAATAGTGGGAAAATACTGCATACATAAAGTAACAAAGCTGTCCTGTGCATATAATATAGCTGCTAGAATGATGCTCAGGACAGTTAGTTGTAACAAGTATAGACACGGTCGTCAATAAAAATCATAAAGCACCATCCAGCTTGATAGGGCCTCAGATATCCCCAACATTGTAACCCCTCTACATCTTATATACATCCAGCACTCCTAACTCCACCCAACCCCCCCCCCAAAACAAAGCACATATGAACTACCAATTACACCGAGTCTATTTGTCTCCAGATAACCATCTGGAGACAAAAAGTGGTACTAACCCACTCTCAGTAGCGCATACATAGATAATCATTTTCCTCATACATTGCAATAGTAAGGCAAAAAAACATTGAATCAATCCTCAAAACAATCGGTCATACACCAGGTCTAGTGAGGCTAGTCCAGGAACATCTAACCATTGAGACCACAGTTTGTCAAATTTACCTCTCTTACCCCTGTGCTGATATATGATCTTTTCCAAGTGAATAGTGTCACCCATTTGGGGGATCCACTCCTGTAGTGTGGGGTTCCGTGGATTTCCAGTGTCTCAGTATTAACTTTCGAGCCTGGAAAAGGGCCCTCGCCACAGCCTGTCTGGGGGAATCCTCCAAGGGTAGTGCATCTAGTATACCTAATAAACATATCTTAGGGTCAGTAGGTATCTTGACCTGGAAGACCCACATCCCGTTCCCACCGCGACACCACTTTAAGAGGGGCATCACCATGGAAAAGGCCGAGAAGCATGGCGTAGATACATGAAATAAATCCTTTATATGTTGTAACCTCAAATAGGTAGTTAAATATGGGTGTGGGATCCAAGGACCAATGGTCCCCATCCCCCTGTGCCCTAATCACGTGCTAAAGCTGCATGTAATAAAAATGCATTGAGGCTGGAAGCCTGAAGGCCTCTTTAAGCTCTGAAAAGGACCTCAGTTTTCCCTCCCGGAAAATGTGGGATAAATGGGAGAAGCCCAAACTGTAGCCACTTTGTGCCATAGGGTAGTTTTGCTAGTTCGGAGAAATGGTTGTTATGCTATATGGGACTATATTTAGTGAATCCCTGTACCCCTTGCATTGTTCTCACCTTGTTCCAGACTTTTTGCATGAGTGCATAAGCTGGGTATAGCCTGTTAGACTTGCTAAAATGCAAGGCCTCCAGACCAACCGCCACCCTCGACCCTGTTGTGAAGGTGGGTAGTGTGGACAGGGCCGCTGATAGGGCAGTACGACCAGCCCTGTTGTACTGGGCCTGCTCCCCAAGGGGGCCCGGCAGCATTACCGTTCATTTCTGCATGTTAAACAAAATACAGTGGTGTGAAAAAGTGTTTGCCCTCTTCCTCATTTCCTGTTCCTTTGCATGTTTGTCACACTTAAGTGTTTCGGAACATCATACCAATTTAAACAATAGTCAAGGACAACACAAGTAAACACAAAATGCAATTTGTAAATGAAGGTGTTTATTATTAAAGGTGAAAAAAAATCCAAACCATCATGGCCCTGTGTGAAAAAGTGATTGCCCCCATTGTTAAAACATACTATAACTGTGGTTGTCCACACCTGAGTTCAATTTCTCTAGCCACACCCAGGCCTGATTATTGTCACACCTGTTCACAATCAAGGCATCACTTAAATAGGAGCTGCTTGACACAGTAAGGTCCACCAGAAGATCCTTAAAAGCTACACATCATGCCGAGACCCAAAGAAATTCAGGAACAATTGAGAAAGAAAGTAATTGAGATCTATCAGTCTGGAAAGGGTTATAAAGCCATTTCCAAAGCTTTGGGAATCCAGCGAACCACAGTGAGAGCCATTATCCACAAATGGCGAAGACATGGAACAGTGGTGAACCTTCCCAGGAGTGGCCGGCCGCCCAAAATTACCCCAAGAGCGCAGCGACGACTCATCCAAGAGGTCACAAAAGACCCCACAACAACGACCAAGGAACTGCAGGCCTCACTTGCCTCAGTTAAGGTCAGCGTTCATGCCTCCACCATCAGGAAAAGACTGGGCAAAAATGGCCTGCATGGCAGAGTTCCAAGGAGAAAACCACTGCTGAGCAAAAAGAACATCAAAGCTCGTCTCAATTTCTCCACAACACATCTTGATGATCCCCAAGACTTTTGGGACAACATTCTGTGGACCGATGAGACAAAAGTGGAACTCTTTGGAAGGTGTGTGTCCAAGTATATCTGGCGTAGAAGGAACACTGCATTTCAGAAAAAGAACATTATACCAACAGTAAAATATGGTGGTGGTAGTGTGATGGTCTGGGGCTGTTTTGCTGCTTCAGGACCTGGAAGACTTGCCGTGATAAAAGGAACTATGAATTCTGCTGTCTACCAAGAGATCCTGAAGGAGAATGTCCGACCATCTGTTCGTGTACTCAAGCTGAAACAAACTTGGGTTCTGCAGCAGGACAATGATCCTAAACACACCAGCAAGTCCACCACCGAATGGCTGAAGAAAAACAAAATGAAGACTTTGGAGTGGCCTAGCCAAAGTCCAGACCTGAATCCTATTGAGATGTTGTGGTATGACCTTAAAAAGGCCGTTCATGCTCGAAAACCCTCTAATGTAACTGAATTAGGACAATTCTGCAAAGATGAGTGGGCCAAAATTCCTCCAGGACGCTGTAAAAGCCTCATTGCACGTTATCGCAAACGCTTGGTTGCAGTTGTTGCTGCTAAGGGTGGCCCAACCAGTTATTAGGTTTAGGGGGCAATCACTTTTTCACACAGGGCCATGATGGTTTGGATTTTTTTTCACCTTTAATAATAAACCCCTTCATTTACAAATTGCATTTTGTGTTTACTTGTGTTGTCCTTGACTATTGTTTAAATTGGTTTGATGTTCCGAAACACTTAAGTGTGACAAACATGCAAAGGAACAGGAAATGAGGAAGGGGGCAAACACTTTTTCACACCACTGTAGGACTTTCTAAAATTTTCCCTCACTTTTACATGCTTGGGGGTGTAATTACTTTTTCCTGGGCCCCATTAGGTTAACAGAGGGGCCCAGGAGGTGAGTGCAATGGAGGGACTTTTTCTTCATTTTTGGGGGTGCATGTGTACACCGTAGTCCCGCACTGATCTGCTGCCATATAGTCCTGGCTGCTGCTGCCCTCTGCCTTGCCTGGTGGAGGGATACAATAATGCTCCGCTCAGCTCCCTCTTCCAATCCTCAGTGCCAAGACTTATGTGAGGCGGCAAGTAGTTCAGCAGCTGACAGGGAGCAGCAGGAGGACAGCGTGGCAGTGAGTGAAGAATATAGGATAGAATCCTCACTGTGTATTATGATCATCAGCATGAACATCACACAGGCAGCAGGTGCTTTGTCACAGTGTTACATGGCTGCTGGGGGTGCTGACTTTGCTAAGCTATGGCTGTACTGAGTGTTACAGAATGTACAGAAGTCAGCACCCCCAGCAGCCATGTAACACTGTGACAGAGCACCTGCTGCCTGTGTGATTTTCATGCTGATCATCATAATACACAGTGAGGTGCTACTTTACACTTGCATTTGGGTGGGGGGGGGGCAGTAAAGATGTGCAGCTGAACTGTGTTGTTACCCCCACCACACCCCTTTAACCCCTTTCCCACCCAGTGATGTACTGGTACATCGCTAGACTGGAAGAGTAATATCTAGGTCATTGTTGCAGCAATGATCATGATATTTTTTAGCCCCAGTGATTTTGCAAAGTATAAGTAATCCTAGTGGCAGGATTACTGGTAGAACTCACTGGATTACTTTTATAAGTGGCAGAAGGGGTCCCTCCCCCTCCTGCTACCACCTTTACCAAGCTCTCCCAGTCCCAAACAATCGGGGAGCCCAGTAAGGGTGCGACCAAAACCATTTGGTTCCTGGGACACAGTGAGAGGAACTCATGTTGTTCCCCCCACTGTGTGACATCAGAAACCGGAAGCGGTGAGGATTTTATCATTTCTGGTTTCTGTGTGACCAAGCCATTACCGGTTTGCACAAGCATCTGATCAAACCGATTTTGGTTTGTTCAGATGCTTTGGAGGCCAGAGGAGAGACATAGGGTGTAAGAGACCCCAGACCTCTCCATAAAGAGGACCTGTCATGGCCCATGTTATCAGAAGGGATGTTGTTCATCCCTTCTGATAGCAATAAAAGAGATTTAAAATAATGTAAAGATACAGTGTAAAAACAAAGTAATAAAATTAAAAAACTTTTTAAAGCCCCCGTTTCCTCATGCTCTTGCTTAGTGAACGTTCATGTTGGTCCCGCATGCATATGAAAATGCTGACAAACCTGCATTTTGTTTTGAGGCGTGGCCAGGCACGGGGTCGAGAGTGGGGTTGAAGGGGGCCCCCATCAAGTACGGTGTACAGTGCCTCATCATTTTTAACAGCAGCCCTGAGTGTGGAAGAGGAGTCCACTAAACACTGCCCTCGCTATATGTTGTAACTGGGAGGCTAAATAATATAGCCAGGGATTAGGCAGCACCAATCCTCCAGCATCTTTTGGGCTCTGTAGCTGCTCTAGTTTTATTCTTGCTGGTTTAGATTGCCAAAGGAGTGACCTAAAGGTTGAGTTTATAATACAGAATTTTTTCAAGGGGATGACCATTGGGGTGTTATGCAGCACATAGAGTAACTGTGGCATCATGGTAATTTTTATAAGGTTTACCCGTCCTGCAAGAGATATCTTAAGCTTACTCCACACTTTAACCTTATCTTTACAGCGATGCAGCAAAGGGCATAAGTTAAGTCCGATATAGTCGAGCGGGCGGGGGGGGGTCACCTGTATACCCAAATATCTAAATGAGCCTGAAAGTGGGATGTCCTGTATGGTCCACACTGATGGATCGGGCGTCACATCCAGCAGCATAAGGGAGGATTTAGGGCAGTTTATAATTAGACCTGAGTATTCCCCAAACTCTCTTATCACCAGCATTGCCTCCCGCAGGGAAGTTGATGTATCACCAAGGAATAGCATTGTATCATCAGCATACATCATTATTTTTTTAATGCAGTTCCCCATATCTAAAGCCCTGTATAGAGGAACTGGAGCGTACCAAGGCAGCCAGAGGTTTTATGGCCAGGGCAAACAACAGAGGGGACAGGGGGCACCCCTGCCTTGTGCCTCTGTATAATTTAAAACTCTGAGATACCTGGCCTCCCTCTCTGATGTGTGCTATTGGCTTAGAATACAGCAACTGGACCCACAAGATAAACCTGTCACCGAAGCCGAATTTGCGAATTACTGCCCAAAGATAGTCCCATTCAATGCTATCAAAAGCTTTATGAGCGTCGAGGGACAGTAATGCCCAGTTTCCACAATTATCCGCTGGAGACTGGATATTGAGGAAAAGCTGTTGCAAATTAATGGCGACAAGGAAATTATTTCATTAAAAATAAATTACAGAGACATATAGTAGTGGATATGTATGGATTATTTAAAATATTATGCAGCGGCGACACTTTTGCAAGGTGTCTGCTATGTGTAAATGTATTTATTTATAATTGTGTAGGTTTAACTTTGGCATCAGTTTGGCTGGGTTGTGTAGGGGTCCTACCTGGTCATGTGTACCGTTAGGTGCACATGACAGGCCCTGAACCAGGCCTGGTCGGACGTTTTGGGTATCAGCATTCCCCGGAGCCAATCGACGGGTGCGTCTGGCCCCGCTGAGGAGTCTGGGGAAGGGTACTTAAGATGCTGGAGTCACGTGTTCTGGGTTCGTTCGGCCATAGCTGCCTGTTCCTGGATCTGGATCGGGGTAGCCCCGCGAGGGGTCCCGGTCACGGAGCGTAGGCCGCCCCGCAACATGGTCAATTTGACGGGCCCCACAGACCCGCTTGGTCTGGGGCAGGGATACGTTTGTTCCCGAGTCTCGGAACCGGCTGGTCCGAGGCGCAGTAACTGAGGGAGGATTCAAGGTGTCCAGGTGCACTCTCGACTTGGAGGGGCACCGCAGCTCGTGTAAGCGACCGCTGAGGACTGTTCGGAGGAGGGCCAACAAGCTGGCAGTGCCTGTTTGCTGGGTTGTCAAGGACACTGACGAATCCATGCTTTCCCAGTACTGCCAAGGAGACAGAGAACGTTCCAGGTACTGAGGAAAGGTTCCTGCTCACTTTGATTGCAACTTTTCTTCAAGTCAGAGACTTTGCAAGTTCCGAATTCAAGTGCTTACTGCCATAATCTCTGGCTAGAGATTTGTTCAGCTTTGAAGCACCCAGCTGCGAGTGGCTCCTCTCTGGGTTTGCATTATAGACTTTCTAATGGTCAGCAGTTCAAGGTGCCTGAGTTTCTTCACCCTTGCCCTCTGTTCCCATACGAGATTGTGTTTGTTGGATGTTACCCCTGCAAATAAAAAAAACCTTTCTAAAGGACTTTTATGGTGTCAGTGTCCAAAGTCGTTGGGTACTAACCCTGGGAACATTTTAGACTTGGAAGAACAAGCCAAGCGGAGGTAACCAGTAAGCCCAAAAGTTAAGGCCACCCCATCGAGGGTTATGGCCGCTACAATTATATAAAAAAAATACGGCCTCCTCCATCCCCTAATAGCCAGTCAATCTTCTTTTTTGTTAGATGGTAAAGAAGTGATGCTAGGGGGTGTGTCCTGGATGGCAAACTGAGAGGACGCAGGATCTAGAGCTCTGCTGGCTATTTGGCAATTATCCTGATTCCTGATTGATTTATCGGTTTTAAAATACCCTGACCGACTCCAGATGTCCTGCAGGACCAGACGCAAGGGAAAGAAGCTTAATTTTCCACCTGGCGCGGAGGCTACTACCCCGCGAGAGGACTCACACGTGGCGGCCCCCTCCAGGAGAGCGTGCAACGTGACGTTGCAGACCGAGATGGAGGAACAATCGAGTGAGACATGGCTCGTTTTCTAGGAGGTGATGGCGGCAATCGCCACCTGTCAGGCCACATTGACCAACAAGATTGAAGCAGTGCAGTTAGATGTTGGGCTCATTCGGCAAGATTTAGACAAGCTCCGCTCACGGGTCTCCGAGGTGGAGCAGAGAATGGGCCAGGCGGAGGAAACCATCCAGGAGCACACTGAATCCCTCCGTACTCTCCAGACAAAGGTCCGAGCCTTGGAATATAAGGTGGACGACGCCGAAAACAGGAATAGAAGAAATAATCTTCGGATTGTCGGCATGCCGGAGGGTGTGGAAGGGAGAAACCCTACAGTGTTCATGGAGGAACTACTGAAGAGCCTACTACCCACATTGCAGTTCTCTCCGTATTATACAGTGGAGCGTGCCCACTGGATCCCCCCGATCCCTGGGCCACCTAGGTCCCGTCCGCGTACACTGATCTTTCGGATGCTGAATTTTAGAGATCGGGACGAGATCCTCAGGGCTGCCCGTAAGGCAGGTAAGCTGAAATATCAAAACTGCAGCATACTTTTCTTTCCTGATTACTCTATGGAGACTCAGAAGCTCCGTAGGTCCTTTGACCAAATCAAATTGGGGCTACCGGCGAGGAACATTAAATACAGTGTTCTCTTTCCTGCTAAGCTGAGGGTCCAAGATGGAGAAACAGTGAAGTTTCGAGATGCCACGGCATGGCTTGAGTCGCTGCCTCCCCTCCGCTAATGCCTGGCTACTGTTCCTACATTCTGCCAGTCCATGTGTGATCACACTGCCTTTGCCTGCTTTTGGTCTTGTTGGGCAATAACCACTGTGAACGGTGTCTGAATATATGTATTGGCTACATCACCTGGAGAACATGCATAAATGCTGATCCCCAGACAACATTAGATCTTGCTTGAGGACCTCCCATTCTCTCCGCCTGCTGTGGATTAAGGAGTCACATTACCATGCCCCGGTAGCAGCCCGTCATTTAAGCAGTGGTCTTGGATGTACAGTTGACCTGTGGGGAAATGAACCCTCAATGTTACAGGGAGTCTTATGCTTAAGGTATTGACATGGCTGTGTTGTGCTATGTGCGGGGTAGGGGACATCACCGTTGGAGCTCTGCTCATAATCAACCTTGTTTCGAACTCCTCGGATGGGTGTTGTTCCCCCCCTCTCCCCTTTATGGAAGAGTTTCTTTTATGGCCAGCACAACTCTATCAGCGGTTCACTCCCCGATCCAGATGACGGATGCTCTACAGTAGGGACACGCTTCTTGGAGGAGGGGGAGTCTCTGGCGCTAGGGCTCTGGACGCTGGGGGCTTGCTCTTATGGCCCGGGACTGCTGTGCTAAACATGTGTCTCGATGCCGTTTACCAGGTTTTTGCTTCTTGGATGACACTAGTGCCTGTTGCAAAGTTTATAGTTGTATAGGTAACTAAGGTTTGAACCCCTGGGATCACCCAGGAGAATATCTATGCTCAGACTTCACCAGCATCTCTATTGATCAGTTGGGAGTGCCTTTCGCACCAACTACGCTCTCTTTAATTTTTTTTTATGTTTGGGGTTTGGGATATAAAACACCTCCGAAGGTTGCTGGGGGTGTGGTTGCAGACATTGGGAAAAACATTTTTCTGTTATTTTCTGAGTCAGGAGTTAATGGGCCACATCAAAGGCTTGCTACTCTGCTTGTACAATATGTGCATGATGCTACACATAATGCTATACCCATGTTATTACAAAGACCTGTATGTTGGGTTGATCCTGCCCTCTGGGTTCTGGTTTGGATGGAGGGGGGACATGTGGATCATAAAAGTTTATTTAACTGACGACTTATGGCGAATATCTCTATAGTTTCATGGAATGTTCGGGGGTTAAATTCAGCCACCAAGCGATCACTGGTTTTTAAGTATCTCTACAGAGGTATAATCCCCATGTATGCATCTTTCAGGAGACGCATCTGACAGGCAATAAGATCCTTGGTCTCCGGAGGGCATGGGTGGGTACCCATTACCATTCCACGTATTCTAATTACGCTAGAGGGGTAAGCATGCTGATCCGCAGGTCTCTTCCACTTCAGATATTGGATGTCCGGACAGACCCTGGGGGTAGATATGTGATTTTACACGCAATACTGTACGAAGAAAATGGTTCTGGTGGGTTTATATCCCCCCCCCCCTGCAGATGTACAATTGTTGTATGATATCATGCACGTTGTGATGGGTTTTGGCACTCAGGAAATTTTCCTCTTTGGGCTAATACTTTTACTCTCACTGATGTATGGCGTCAATCCCATCCCCAGGACAGGCAATATACATGTCATTCCACCTCTTACCGAGCTCTATCTCGTATAGACCTGGCCTATGCCTCCTCGGGGGCACTGAGGTGGACGAGGGGGGCTGAGCATCTGCCCCGAGGGATATCAGATCATGCCCCTTTGCATCTTACAGTCTCTGGCCAGGTCCCGGGGTTGAGGCTCTGGCATCTGTCCAGGTTCTGGGCACTTGACGAAAGATTGCAGGAACCAATAATGGAAGCTATATGTAATTATTGGACCGTAAATGGGGAATCTACTGATGCCAGTACTGTATGGGATGCGTTTAAATATTTAATAAGAGGGGTGTATATTTCCCGCATCTCTTCAGTTTAGAAGGAGGCAGCTAGTTCTCTGGAGGCACTGGAGGGGGAGGCCGCTAGATGTGAGGAGACGTATGTCCACTCTCCCAGTGACTCTGCTCATTGTACGTGGCAGTGGGCCCTGTGGGATCTATCCCTACACAATATTGAACAGACACAAAAAGCTATGTTGTACTCCAAACAGAGAATATTTGAGCCTGGCAATAAAAATGGAAGGTTGTTAGCTTGGCTTGCAAGAGCCCAAATAGCCTCCACACATATTGCCTGCATCCGCAGCGCCCAGGGCCAATTGGTGTCCTCCCCTGAGGGAATTAATGCTATTTTTTTTCTTTCAAGGGATTTATTCCTCTAGGGACAATTTTTCTCCAGCTGAATTACTACCTGGATAATATCTCCTTTCCTACCCTGTCAGATGAAGCCAGAGCAAAACTAGACGAAAATATCTCTCTTGAGGAGATACAGTCAGCAACAGGGAGTCTGCAGGGTGGTAAGACCCCCGGAGCTGATGGCCTGCCCACCGAGTTCTACACCCAGCATATAGATCTACTTGCACCTAAGCTTGGGACCCTTTTCTCTGGACTTGCGCAGGCAGATATGTTGCCCGAGTCTATGGAAGAAGCTGTTATTGTCTTGATACCCAAACCTGGCAAGGACCCACAGGAGTGTACGTCATATAGGCCCATCTCGTTAATTAATGTTGACGCCAAAATATTGGCGAAGATATTGGCTAACCGCTGATCTTCGGTAATATCCAAGTTGATTCATGTCGACCAGACCGGTTTTATGCCAGGCAAAGTCACTGACATTAATATCAGGCGTCTCTTCTTAAATCTTTCTATATCGCACACGAACACTGGATCCTGAGTCATTGCTTCCCTTGATGCCGAAAAGGCATTTGATTCAGTAGAATGGGAGTACCTCTGGGGGGTGATGCAGCACTTTGGATTTGGCCCTAGGTTCATACATTGGCTTCAATTGCTCTATCGAGCTCCGAAGGCCAGGGTGCGCACCAACGATTGGATCTCTGACTCCTTTTCCCTGCATAGAGGCACGCGGCAGGGGTGTCCCTTGTCTCCTGCCCTGTTCTCCCTGGCTCTGGAGCCCTTGGCGATTTTAGTCAGGGAGTCTCTGGAGGTTTGGGCGAGGCAGCTTGGTAGCGTGGAGGAAAAGATTTCCCTCTATGCTGACGATACTCTTCTATATCTAAACGACGCTGGCCCGTCCCTCACAGCTGCTTTAGGCTTATTTGATAAATTTGCCCAACCCTACGCCGCTTAAATGGGTCACAGAGTTTAAGTACCTTGGGGTTAGAGTCGCTAGGAACTCTTCCCAATACTATCTATTAAAGCGGTGTTTCACATGAAAACATTTTTTTTTTTAAAAGTCAGCAGCTAAAAAAAAAGTAGCTGCTGACTTTTAATAAGTACACTTACCCTCCCAGGGGGCCTGCGATGTCGGTCGCGGAGTCCGAGTTGTCCCTCGGCAAAATCCACCTTGCAATGGCCCACTCATTTGGGGGGACTGGCCCTTCTGAATTTTAAAGTCTACTATTGGGCAGCAATGTTAGTTACAGCTTACTGGTGGTTTGGGGCCGAGCGCTCCAATGCTGCGGTATGTGTGGAAGGGGCAAGACTGGGTTCTCTGCGGGCACTGCAGAACTTAGCTTACAGAGGGATGAGGGCCTATAGTGATCTTCCCAGTCCAACCAAGGCGACGCTTAGAGTGTGGGTGGCGGCGAGGTGCAGATTCTTCCGGGCTGAGTGCTGGTCTCCGGTCCAGCCCCTCTGGGAAAACCCTAACTTGCCTCATTTTCGTTCTATACCGGATCCACAGGTGTGGGCAAGATTCGGCATCACAACCCTGAGGGATATTATGCCGTTGGGAGTCCTGCTGACATTTTCCCAATTAACACAAACATATAACTTACCTGGCTGGATGTACTTCCGCTATGCCCAACTTAGACATGCTGCTAGGGCCCAATTTCCTGTACCACCGCTTCTTCAACTAGATCCGGTAGAGGATCTCTTATCTTGTAGTGACCTGTCCAAACCCCTATCCACTCTGTATAACACCTTGCTTCCCATTGACCTTGCTTCCCATTGAGGTAAATTAGGCTCTGGAACATGTGGCTGGAAGATATCCCTACCCTGGAAAGGGAGGATTGGGAGGATTGCTTGGATAGGGGCCCCAGGTTGGTTGTCTCTGTGGGAGACAAGCTTATACAAACACAAATTGTCCATAGAGTCTATTTTACTCCGGTACGCTTGGCCAGAATGTACCCTGACAGGGATCCGCAATACCCAAGGTGTAAGAGGTCCCGGGCACTTTTATACATATGTTCTGGACACGCCCTGCTCTGTTGTCCTTCCGGTCAAGGATATTTGAACAACTAAACGTCCGCCTTGAGCTCTCTGTTCCCATGGTGCCCGAGCTGGCTTTGCTGGGCGTCGTGGACGATGAACAGAGATCTCACCATAGTAAATTGTTGATTTTCTACCTTCTGTTCTATGCCAAAAAAGAAATATTGTGTAAGTGGACCTCCTCGACTCCCCCCTCTGTGTCCTCCTGGGAAAACAGAATAAATGCTGCCTTGCCCCTATATAAATTAACGTACATGAAAAAATATGGTCATCATGGACGGCATGCTAAAAAACAAACAAAAAAATCCCCCCCTCTCCCTTCCCACTCCTCTCCCTTCCCACTCCTCCCTTCCATGTCCTTCACTTTCCCTATCCCCACCCCACCCCTCCTACTCTCCTTCTTATATAAGGTTCATATTGGCCAGGATCCTTCTCCCATTATTTATTTTCGTTCCTCACTATTGGGTATATGTCTACTTGAGCTGTTTCGATGAGTAGGCTGGTATTTGGTTGATGTGTGTAGTTCATGTTTGCACTGATCTGATATAACATGCAATGTTGCATGTTATACATCTGTATTGCTGATATATTGTACTGTATTCTATCCTTCAATAAAGCACTCCTGACTGTTAAAAAAAAAAAGAAGTGATGCTAAATTCTGGTTTAAAAAATATCCAATTCAGGTATGTGGTATCAGGTATTCAGGTATGTGTTCTTCACCCAAAAAAAAGTGATGACCCCACTACATCCCTGATACCCCTACACCGTGGCCTCACTATATCAGTGATACATCTAGCACTATAGGCACCCAAGATACCCCAAGCATTGCTACCCCTATACACTCCAGATCCCCCCTCAGCATTGTTTCCCCCCATACACCCTTGATATCCCCCCAGCACCATTATTCCATCCATGTAGTACCCCCTTTTCCAGTGGAGATACAGTGCACGTGAACTTTTGGCTATGTGCTCACCTCCAGCACTGGGACAAGGACTCAACTATACCAATCAAGTCATGCAGGCAGAAGGAGGGAGCATCCCTCTGGGCATTCCAAGCCCGTTGGTGCAAACAGTGCTGAAAAGCTGGGCTCACCATGACACCATCCACAATGCTACTTCCGCAGGCGGGCTCTCAGTGCTGCCGACTCAGTAGCTCCCACTCCAGCTCCTACCCCGGGGACCCGAGCATTCAAGCTGCATGGGGCGGGGTCAGAGCATCACTGGCACTCTGGCCCCGCCCCTCCCTGCTGGCTGTGAAATGGGTATCGTTCTGCACAGCACGGTGCACCACTGCCAGCCTGTCTCCCCTGTGTATCCATCACTCTCAGTACCATCATGGTGCCCCCAATTTCCGGGCAGCATGGGCTCAAGGAGCAGATTCTTTGGGGAAAGTGCAGGGGCCCCCAATGCAGCTGGGGCCCCTGGGCAGTGCCCAGGTGTGCCCTATCATTAAGACGGCTCTGCCTGTCACCAAAAATGCATCAGATTGGGGACTTTTGTCCCCATGGGATGGAAAAATAAAAAGATTAAAGAAGAAGTGTAAAAAAAAACAGTTACACCCAAGCGCTTCCGCATACCCCAGAAAATGCCCCTCACATGCTCTTATGCCATTTTTTCCGGGCTCCATTTACCCATCAGTGAACCCAGAACCTGCATGGTAGGTACCACCGTGTAGAAGGGAAGATTTGTGAACATCTGTTTTGCTTATTTTTTTCCTTACAATACTAAAGATGTTATACCAGAGGTGTATCAGCAATATGGTTTCTCCCAAAGGGCTGGTTGTATCTGTAAGACTAGATGTCCAGAGCACTCCCCCTTACATCAGATGTGAAGAGTCCCCCACCCTCCCTTACATCTCGGAATTGCATAGAGTGTTCCTGAACCTTCTCTTCTGCCCCCCCCGCCAGCGATCCTTGCTCCTCCACCTGATTTCTAGACTCTGCAACCATCGAAAAAACTTGGACCAGTATGGCAGGTGCCAGTGGGTAGATGGGAGGGGGATCAATGAGCATCCCTCTGCAGATCCTCCCTTCCTGTTAATGTAAAATGTCACTTTCGGGTCCTTATGTCACTTTCCCCAGCCTATATGGCTAGAGAAAAAAAAAAGAGTGCAATCTGCACTTATTTCGTTTCATTGGATGGCAGGGGAGACATGAGGTGTCTTTTAGACACCTCATCTTTCATTAAAGAGAACCTGTCACCAGAAATGTATCACATAGAGGGCATTTTGCCCTAACGTGATGGAAAAATAAAAAGTTTAGAATTTTTTTTTTTAAAGTGTAAACAAAAGTTTACACCTAAGTGCTTCTGCCAGATCACTTCTGCATACCCCAGAAAATGCTGGTCTCCTACTTGTTCTGTCACCACATTTTTCTGGGCTCCATGTACCCATTGGTGAACCCAGAATCTGCATGGCGGATGCCACTGAGTAGAAGGGAAGAAGATCAGAAAACGTGACCTTATCTCCTTTTTCTGTTTCAGGCTTCGTCCCTATCGGCGAACCCAGGACCAGCATGGCAGGTGCCATCAGTTTTTTTTTAATTAAAGTAACAAACATGTTATACTTGCCTTCTCTGTGCGATGGTTTTGTACAGAACGGCCCCTAACCTCCTCTTCTGGGGTCCCCTGCTGGCAATCTCCTTGACATGTAAAACATAATTTCCAGGGCCTTGTGTCCCTGGCTGGGGAAGAAACTAATGGAGTGAGATCTGATATTTAACCCCTTCAGATCCGTGCTATAGCCAAATGACAGCTACAGCGAGGATCTACTTTGCCGGGAGGTCGTCAATAGATGTCCTCCCCTTTGCACGCTCCTCGGCGTATGATCACCGAGTCAATGAGACTTGGGTGGCCCCTTACCACGTGATCAGCTGTCAGCCAATGACAGCTGATCACATGATGTAAACAGAAGATCGGTAATCGTTTTTTTTTCTCCTCGCGCTGACAGCCAATTATCTGCTTCAGTGCAAGGGACATCAGTCCCGAAGAGAAAGAGGCGAAGCCATGTCATCTGTGCCCACCAGAACCGCCTTACAGTGCCACCTGCCAGTGCCCACACAATGCCATGAATCAGTGCATAAGTACCAGCAATCAGTGCCACCTATCAATGCCCACCAGTGGTGCCACTCAGTGCCTCATCAGCGCCACCTAGCAGTGCTGCCTATCAGTGTCACCTACCAGTGCCGATCAGTGCCCATCACTGCCACCCATCAGTGTCCATCACTGCCACCTAATAGTGCCAGCTATCAGTGCCACCTATTAGTGCCCTTCAGTGCCACCTATCAATGGCTTTTAGTGCCGCCTATCAGTGCCACCTCTCAGTGCCCACCAATGCCACCTCACCAGTGCTGCCTATTAGTGCCCATCAGTGCCGCCTATTAGTGCCCATCAATGCAGCCTATCAGTGCAGCCTCCTCAGCATACATCAATGAAGGAGAAAAATTACCTGTTTGCAAAATATTTTGTATTTTTTTTTTTTTTTTAATCTGTCTTTTTTTTTTTTAACAAAAAAAAAAAAACACACAGAGGTGATCAAATACCACCAAAAGAAAGCTCTATTTGTGGGGAAAAATTTGGGTACAGTGTTGTATGACAGCGCAATTGTCGTTCAAAGAGTGACAGTGACACAATTGGTCTGGGCAGGATGGGGGTTTAGGTGCCCAGTAAGCAAGTGGTTAAATGTATACACTTACATTTCATACAGTCATACATTTCCATTTTATAGATTTATATCTTTTACATTTATTCATTTTTAAAAAATAATGTTTTATTATTTTCAAAGCATAAACAATTACAATTACTACTACAAGCATGCTGTATACAAAGAAAATATCTGTTATACTTATACATATATATATATTTATAAATTTATACAATTTTTTTTTGGGGGGGGGGGTTATTTTTATTTTTCAAAACTACTATAAAACTACTACAAGCATAAACAATTACAATTACTACTACAAGCATGCTGTATAAAAAGAAAATATATGTTATACTTATACATTTATACATATATATTTATACGATAATTTTTTTGTTTTTTTTGGGTTTTTTTTTTCGAAACAACTATAAAACTACTACAAGCATAAACAATTACCATTACTACTACAAACATGCTGTATAAAAAGAAAATATGTGTTATACATATAGATATATTTATACAATTTTTTTTGGGGGGGGGGGGGGGGTTATTTTTATTTTTCAAAACTACTATAAAACTACTACAAGCATAAACAATTACAATTACTACTACAAGCATGCTGTATAAAAAGGAAATATCTGTTATACTTGTACATATATATATTTATACATTTATAAAAAAAAATTGGGGGGGGGGGGGGGTTATTTTTATTTTTCATTTCATTTTCATTTATACATATATATTTATACTTATATTATATATAATTATTAACCACTTCAATACCGCCCGCCGTCATATGACGCCCACAAGGTGGATCTACCATCCTGGGTGGGCGTCATATGACGTCCTCGGATTCCCCGGCCGCCTGGGGGGCGCGCGGCATCGCTCGGGACCCGGTGCGAGTGCCCGGCGGCCGCGATGTCCGCCGGGCACCCGCGATTGCCCGTTAAAACAACGGGACCGGGCGGGAACGTGGAGCTGTGTGTGTAAACACACAGCTCCACGTCCTGTCAGTGCAGAGGAGACCGATCATGTGATCCCAGTACAGAGGATCACATGATCGGTCTCCTCCCCTTAAGTCCCCTCCCCCTACAGTTAGAATCACGTCTATTAGGGAACACATTAACCCCTGCAGCGCCCTCTAGTGTTAACCCCCTTCCCTGCCAGTCACATTTACACAGTAATCACTGCAATTTTATAGCAACGATCGCTGTGTAAATGTGAATGGTTCCAAAAATGTGTCAAAAGTGTCCGAAGTGTCCGCCGCAATGTCGCAGTCACGAAAAAAAAATCGCAGATCCCCGCCATTACTAGTAAAAAAAAAAAAAAAAAATTCAATAAATCTATCCCCTATTTTGTAGACGCTATAACTTTTGCGCAAACCGATCAATATACGCTTATTGCGATTTTTTTTAACAAAAATATGTAGAAGAATACGTATCGGCCTAAACTGAGGAAAAAAATAGTTTTTTTTTTAAAAAAATGGGATATTTATTATAGCAAAAAGTAAAAAATATTGTGTTTTTTTTTTCAAAATTGTCGCTCTTCTTTTGTTCATAGCGCAAAAAATAAAAACCGCAGGGGCGATCAAATACCACCAAAAGAAAGCTCTATTTGTGGGAAAAAAAGGACGTCAATTTTGTTTGGGTGTAACGTCGCACGACCGCGCAATTGTTAGTTAAAGCGACGCAGTGCCGAATCGCAAAAAGTGCTCTGGTAAGGAAGGGTGTTTAAAAGCCCTGTATTGAAGCGGTTAATAAATTAATAAAAAAAAATATATTTTTTTTTTTTATGTTTTTTTTTTTTTAAAACTACTATAAAACTACTAGCATAAACATTTACCATTACTACTACAAGCATGCTGTATAAAAATAATATATCTGTTAAACTTATATATTTATACTTCTCTATTTATACAATTAATACAATTTACAATTACCAATACTACTACTACTACAAGCATGCTGTATAAAAAGGAAATATTTGTTATACTTATCCAATTATACATATATATATATTTATACATTTATACAAAAAACATTTATGTTTTTATTTTTTGCTATATCAAGAGAAAAGATATGTTATTCTATACATTTATACAATTGTTCATTCATTTTCAAATCATTAACTACTACAACAATCCTCTATATATAAAGAAAACATGTTACTCTATAGGGATTATTACCACATTACCACCTATCGATTACCACATACTCATTACCATCTTCATGGATCTGAAAGTCAAACCTGTAGGTTATCATCGTTTCAAAGTACAAACCAATTATTACCATTTGCATCTACCTGAATTTCATACCTGACGTTGATCCACTCGTCATCGTCGATTCCGTGGTCCTGTTGGGGGATAGCAGCCCGGCACAGTGGACAGGTTGCGCTTTCCTCCATCCACTGTTGGACGCATCCCGTGTGGAAATGGTGATCGCAGGTCAGAATGGTCGGGTCTTCTCCATCTTCATACCCTGCAAGACAAATCATACAGATTACCTGCTCCTCGCCACGTGGCGCCATTGCCGGCGGCGGTGCTGGGAGAGGTTCAACAGGCCTGTCGCGGTCTCGTGGCGAACGGCTCCTGTTCCTGGGTGGGTCCTCCTCCTGTCTCCGCTGACGTGGGGCTCTGGATCGCGTCCGGTGGGCGATTGGTGACTGGTCGCCGTCCTGACGTGAGCGCCTTCGCCGGGATCTGGGACGTGAAGGACGAGGCATCCTGGTTGAGCTGGACGCCTGTATACCTGAAAAAGTCTAAAAAATTATAATATTAATAATAATATTATAATAAGGGTTAGTGATAGCGATAAATATCAATAAAAATGATAAAAATCGCAGTTATTCGCCGTCAGTCGCAGAAAATCGCAGTGAAATGCAGGAGATATCTCTCTGAATGTCACTCGGTCAACTCGCTAAGGAGAAGTGACCTGAAACCGCCATCAGACTGGAGTAAGAACCTGTGACCAACTGCCTCACACTGCAGTACCTGACACACCTCACACCAACTGTCATATCACACAAACCCATATCAATTTTATATCATTTTATTGATTTTACTTATAATTAAACAGTATTGGGTTATTTTAATGGTTATTATTGAATTTGGCCACAAGATGGCAATCTCTGTCCTCTCCGGCTGTAATACCGATCCCCGCCATAGTGGTCTCCTATCCTTAACAGCTAAATGCTGTGATTTGGGTTCATCATCACCCGTCGGCCATCTTAACTATTGGAACGAACCAAATTAAGGAACGAAGGAGACTGTTACTGAGGGGAGAGCTGAGAGAAACGGCCCCGGGGGGCAGAAATGGCGGCCGGGGGAGCAGAGCTGTGCAGGTGAGGAGGAGAGCCGGGGGGGGGGAGGAGGGGAGACCGCGGGAATGGTGAGGAGGAAAGTCGGGGGGGGGCAGAGATGGAGACCCCCAATCCGTGTTTACTGCCCCCCCCCCGCAGTGTTCTGTCATCTGCCCCCCCTGCAGTGTTCTGTCATCTGCCCCCCCCCCCACAGTGTTCTGTCATCTGCCCCCCCCGCAGTGTTCTGTCATCTGCCCCCCCCCCCGCAGTGTTCTGTCATCTGCCCCCCCCCGCAGTGTTCTGTCATCTGCCCCCCCCCCGCAGTGTTCTGTCATCTGCCCCCCCCCCCAGTGTTCTGTCATCTGCCCCCCCCCCCAGTGTTCTGTCATCTGCCCCCCCCGCAGTGTTCTGTCATCTGCCCCCCCCCCCGTGTTCTGTCATCTGCCCCCCCCCGTGTTCTGTCATCTGCCCCCCCCCCCCGTGTTCTGTCATCTGCCCCCCCCCCCCCCCCAGTGTTCTGTCATCTGCCCCCCCCCCCGTGTTCTGTCATCTGCCCCCCCCCCGTGTTCTGTCCCCCCCCCCCCCCCGTGTTCTGTCATCTGCCCCCCCCCCCCGGTGTTCTGTCATCTGCCCCCCCCCCCCGTGTTCTGTCATCTGGCCCCCCCCCCCGGTGTTCTGTCATCTGCCCCCCCCCCCCCCCCCCCCAGTGTTCTGTCATCTGCCCCCCCCCCCGTGTTCTGTCATCTGCCCCCCCCCCCCCCCCCGGTGTTCTGTCATCTGCCCCCCCCCCCCCCGCTGTCATCTGCCCCCCCCCCGTGTTTTCTCTCCCCCCCCCATCTGCCCCCCCCCCCCCGTGTTCTGTCATCTGCCCCCCCCGTGTTCTGTCATCTGCCCCCCCCCCCGTGTTCTGTCATCTGCCCCCCCCCAGTGTTCTGTCATCTGCCCCCCCCAGTGTTCTGTCATCTGCCCCCCCCCCCCAGTGTTCTGTCATCTGCCCCCCCCCGCCGTGTTCTGTCATCTGCCCCCCCCCCCCCCCCCCCCCCCCCCCCCACCCCCCCCCCAGTGTTCTGTCATCTGCCCCCCCCCCCCCCCAGTGTTCTGTCATCTGCCCCCCCCCCCCAGTGTTCTGTCATCTGCCCCCCCCCCAGTGTTCTGTCATCTGCCCCCCCCCCCCCAGTGTTCTGTCATCTGCCCCCCCCCCAGTGTTCTGTCATCTGCCCCCCCCCCCCCAGTGTTCTGTCATCTGCCCCCCCCCCCGCAGTGTTCTGTCATCTGCCCCCCCCCAGTGTTCTGTCATCTGCCCCCCCCCCCCAGTGTCATCTGTGTTCTGTCATCTGCCCCCCTGCCCCCCCCCACATGCCCCCCCCCCAGTGTTCTGTCATCTGCCCCCCCCCCCCGCCAGTGTGTCTGTGTCTGTCTCTGCCCCCCCCCCCCCCCCCCGCAGTGTTCTGTCATCTGCCCCCCCCCCCCCCGCAGATGTTCTGTCATCTGCCCCCCCCCCGCATTGTTCTGTCATCTGCCCCCCCCGCAGTGTTCTGTCTTCTGCCCCCCCCCAGTGTTTCTGTCATCTGATCTGCCCCCCCCCCAGTGTTCTGTCATCTGCCCCCCCCCAGTGTTCTGTCATCTGCCCCCCCCCCAGTGTTCTGTCATCTGCCCCCCCCCAGTGTTCTGTCATCTGCCCCCCCCCCCCCCAGTGTTCTGTCATCTGCCCCCCCCCCCCCCAGTGTTCTGTCATCTGCCCCCCCCCCAGTGTTCTGTCATCTGCCCCCCCCCCCCCCGCTGTGTTCTGTCATCTGCCCCCCCCCCCCCCCCGTGTTCTGTCATCTGCCCCCCCCCCCCCCCGTGTTCTGTCATCTGCCCCCCCTTTCCATGTTCTCTCATCATGTAATGTAGAGATGGATAAATGACATTTCCATGACCGCTTATTTGGCGGGTTAAAGTGGTTGTAATGAGATATATGATCAAAGCGCATCCCTGTATAGTGTGTACTTGTCTCATTCCAGAGCAGTAAGTGTCATTCCTGTCTACTGCCTACTGAGGAGATATGGAGAGGAGAGGAGATGAGGAGAGGAGATATGGAGAGGAGACGAGACGAGACACGGAGAGGAGACAAGGAGAGGAGACATGGAGAGGAGATATGGAGAGGGGAGGAGATGTGGAGAGGGGAGGAGATGTGGAGATGAGATGTGGAGAGGAGAGGAGATATGGAGATGTGGAGAGCTGAGATGTGGAGAGCTGAGATGTTGAGAGGAGATGAGATGTGGAGAGGAGATGTGGAGAGGAGTGGAGATGTGGAGAGGAGATGAGGAGAGGAGATGTGGAGATGAGATGAGATGTGGAGAGGAGATGTGGAGATGAGATGTGGAGATGAGATGAGATGTGGAGAGGAGATGTGGAGAGGAGTGGATAGGAGTGGAGATGTGGAGAGGAGATGAGATATGTAGAACAGTTGATCACACAGATCACAGATGAGATGAGATGTGGAGAGGAGATGTGGAGAGGAGATGAGATGTGGAGATGAGATGTGGAGAGGAGAGGAGATGTGGAGATGAGATGAGAAGTGGAGAGGAGATGTGGAGAGGAGATATGGAGAGGAGAGGAGATATGGAGAGGAGAGGAGAGGAGTGGAGATGAGATGTGGAGAGGAGATGAGATGTGGAGAGGAGATATGGAGAGGAGATGTGGAGAGAGAGAGAGGAGATGTGGAGAGGAGATGTGGAGAGGAGATGAGATGTGGAGAGGAGAGGAGATGTGGAGAGGAGATGTGGAGAGGAGAGGAGATGTGGAGAGGAGATGTGGAGAGGAGAGGAGAGGAGAGGAGATGTGGAGAGGAGAGGAGAGGAGATGAGATGTGGAGAGGAGATATGGAGAGGAGAGGAGATGTGGAGAGGAGATGTGGAGATGAGATGGGATGTGGAGAGGAGATGAGATGTGGAGAGGAGATGAGATGTGGAGAGGAGAGGAGATGAGATGTGGAGAGGAGATATGGAGAGGAGATGTGGAGAGGAGAGGAGATGTGGAGAGGAGATATGGAGAGGAGAGGAGATGAGATGTGGAGAGGAGAGGAGATGAGAAGTGGAGAGGAGATATGGAGAGGAGAGGAGATGTGGAGAGGAGATATGGAGAGGAGAGGAGATGAGATGTGGAGAGGAGAGGAGATGAGAAGTGGAGAGGAGATATGGAGAGGAGAGGAGATGTGGAGAGGAGATATGGAGAGGAGAGGAGATGAGATGTGGAGAGGAGAGGAGATGAGAAGTGGAGAGGAGATATGGAGAGGAGAGGAGATGTGGAGAGGAGATGTGGAGAGGTGAGGAGATATGTAGAACAGTTGATCACACAGTCCTTAAGTATGTCTATAACTCTGCACTAGATGTAGCCAGTAGAGATAGAAACTTGGGACTGCAAAGTCACATGACAAGTCGTACCCCATGATTTCCAATGAGTACCATTCATATCTGTGCGCCTTTAAAGTAGTCCCGGCACTGCTTTGGTCTGACTTGAGGTCCATCAACTTCACGATTACACAGTTGTGGCAAAAATTGCACGACTTGTAGATTGCGCAAGTGTGAAAGGGGCCTTAGTGTCAGATTTGTCCATTGCAATCCCGATTATATATATATATATATATATCTCCCATAGTTTGTAGATGCTATAATCTTTACACAAGCCAATCAATATACACTTATTGGGATGTAGCAGAATACATATTGGACGAAGGAAATTATGGGGTAATCCTGCGCCAGCACAAAGAGTAATACCTGGTGTACTGCAGCGCACACTGGGGGGGGAAATGTCTGAACCCAGAAGAAATAGGTAAAAGGAGGTAGTGGCGCGCAACAAATTCAACTAAGCTAAACTAAACTGAAAGACAGTAATAATAGAATAATAACAGATCAAACAATGGCTATAAATATAGCAAAATCCAGATAGGTGACTGGGTAAAGTGCATCCAAATGTGAAGGAATCAAACCAATAATGATCAACGGTAAAATGATATCCTGAATAATTAGTATATCATGAGGTGATGTGGCAAAAAAATAAAGTGCATAAAAATCATCAAATCAGTGGAATAAATAAGTGCAAATAGCTGGCTAAGGCTGTGTGCCAGTGGTATCAGATGGATAACGCAAATACATCCACAATGGAGCAATAAAAGAAAATAAATAAAAATAATATATATATATAACGAATGTATTGCAACAAATAAAATCTCAACAATTAAAATCGTGTAAAAAAGTCCATGATGAAAAAAATATATTTTTTTTAATTCTATATATATTTTATAGCAGAAAGTTAAAATGTATTCTTTTTTTTTTTTTTTTTTATAGCGCAAAAAATAAAAAGCGCAGAGGTGA
>CM053026.1:734071066-734316066 GCA_028564925.1 Lithobates sylvaticus | reverse complement strand
CCTGTCTGAACACAGTAGCACAGCAGGGATGATCGCTGTACTAACATCAGATAGTACAGCGGCTCCTCCTGAGCTGTAATTTTTTTACTTTTTTCGTTTTTTTTTCCGTTAAGCCTGGTACACACTGAGTTGTTTTTTTTTTTTTTTTCGAACAACCCAGTGGGTTAAATGAAAAAAAAACTCAGCTCCGGTCAGAGCTGCTGTACTAACTATGCAAAGTTAGTATAGCGATCTCCCCCCACTGAGCTGTTTCTGACAGGGGGATGCCCCCCCTCTGCCAGAACACTCCAACCGGCGATCTGCGCCATTGGCGCAAAGCCGCTGATCGAGAGTCGGTTGGCTCCTTGTTTTCCAGCATGATCGTCTGACAGAAGCTGACCAAATGGCCAGCTTCTGTTGGACAGGGTGGCATACAGACAGGCCGAATGTCGGTCTGTGTTTGTTTTTTTTTTTTTTTGTTTTTTAAACTGGCTGATGTTTTCTGACATTCGGCTCGTGTGTACGGGGCTTTAAAAGTGAAAGTCTTTTCAAATATGTATTCCTACTATTTCCCAGCCATATTAATTCGACCCCCAGAAAAATATATTTTATTAATTGCCGACCGGGCCATAGCCGAAAAATAGCTGCAGCACGGTCGGATAACTCTGGTAGGGCGTACAATGACGTCCTCCCAGAATCTTGCTCCCGCGCACCCCTGGGAATATCCAGGTCCAAAGGACCCGGCGGACCACGGTAAATGGCAACTGACAGCGGCCCTTTATCACGTGATTGCTTCCTCAAATGACGGAGCGATCCATTGTAAAAGTTTCATTAGTTGCAAATTATGATTATTATTATACAGGATTTATATGGCGCCAACAGTTTTGCTATATCACTTTATTCTTGCTTGCTGCTTTTCCCCACAAGGATACCAAATGTAAGGCATCCCCTGCAGGAGTTTTATCTTAACTAGATACTCTCTAGGGCTGGTTCACACAGATTTACAAAGGTTAGGACTGTAAGGCCTGATTCACACCTATGCATTTTTAGTCCTTTATGCATTTTGCAGATTTGCACTACAGTCCATTTAACATGGTTTCCTATGGGACACGTTCTGTAGTGCAAATCTGCAAAAAGCACTAAAAATGCATAGGTGTGAATCCAGCCTTAGTGATACAGGGTGCCATGAAGAGGCCTTGCAGCTTACGCATGTATTTGGAAATCTGTGCTAACTAAACCCCTGTTTATAGCGCTTACTGTTGGACAGGTTAATTCTGTTGGTAGTCAGACTGGTTGGTGAGTTGAACTGGGAATTATCTTGGGCTTGGTCTTTCATGCAGTTCAGTGCCTTTTTATTTTTTTCATCAAATGCATGTATAGTAGGTTAACTGCATATATACGTCAGCAGAATGGCGGCCAGGCAAAATCACGTACGGGTACGTGGCCCTTTAATTGCCTGGCCGTGGGTCGCGCGCGCCGCTGGTGTCCCGCGATCGGGTCACAGAGCTGAAGAACGGGGAGAGGTCTGTGTAAACAAACCTCTCCCCGCGCTTCCTACTCTGCCTGTCATTGATCGGCTGTTCCCTGTCATCGGGAAAGCCGATCAATGACATCAGACGTCAGCCCCGCCCCCTAATGTAAAAAAACACACAAGTCACAGCCTATAACCCCTCCCCTCCCCCTAGTGGTTAACTCTTTCACTGCATGTGTCATTTATACAGGAATCAATGCATTTAAATAGCATTGATCGCTGTATAAATGACAATGGTTGAACAGGGGTTAGACCTTGATTGAACATGGAGGTGGAGAGAGCGTGCTAGCGTGCTCCGAGCTCCCGCAGTGATTTGGACTCTGGACGCAGCTGTGGACCATGATGAGGCTGTGAAGATCACCTGTCCTCCTGTCTACCTGTCTACCTGACGCCTGACACACAGACGAGCCGACAAGCTGACATACACACAGCCTTATCTCCATCCAGGAGAGTGGATCGTGGAGCGCCGGTGAAGATCGCCTGTCCTCCTGTCCACCTGTCTACCTGACGCCTGACACGCAGACGAGCCGACAAGCCGACTTACACACAGCCTTATCTCCATCCAGGAGAGTGGATCGTGGAGCGCCTGTGACGATCACCTGTCCTCCTGTCCACCTGTCTACCTGACGCCCGAGTGGATCGTGGAGCGCCTGCTTAGCTCTACCTCCATCAAGGAGAGCGGATCGCTGAGCGTCTGCTGAGCTGGGCGGCTGATCCGGGTAGCTGTTGCTCCGGCCACAAGCAGTGATGGTAGTTGGCGGTGACAGCGGTAAACTGGAGCGAGTCCCAGATGAATGCCAGCGGTAAAGAGCAGTAAAAAGTTAAAGGAGATCAAAGGACATTAAAATAAATCAGCGGCAAAAAATGAAGGACACTATTAGGAACTCAGCGGCTGGGGGTGCCAACGGCAACGGCAACGGTAAAGACTGAGGTATTTAACAGATTGTTTTTTTTTTTTTTTTTTTTTTTTTTTTTTTTTTTTCTCAGCTATTCCTGTGGTTATTTCTCCAAGTTGCCCGGGACCTGCCTGTACCATACTGTATCATACTGCGTCTGTATCTTGTCTCATGGTACTCAGCATACTCTGAGTGCATTTATCCACTAGCCCCAATAGACTATTAATTAATGTCTGTACTGCCTATGAGGTTTTTGTTGCTTGCGGTTTGAACGCCTGAATACCTAAACGGAGGGACAACCAGGGACAATCAATATGATTAACTGTGGATGATCTCACGATCAGAGTTGTCCAGCTGGAAGCACTCTTGGAGTATACAGTTGGTTACAGTTGGATTTTTTTTTTTTTTGTTTTTTTGTTTTTTTTCTCTACCCCCTCTTTTACCCCCTCCACACTAGTCCCATGCGATCTCATGGGACGAAGGAGAAAAGGAGCAGCAGCGTGGAGTTCGTCAGCACAATCGACACTCAGCTTTTCCCCCGGCCGCCAACAGACAGCCTTTTCGGCTAGAGCACAGCAGGGGATAGCGGAGTTTTTCCCAATTGGTGGACGGACCCGATCACACACCTCAAAGATTGCGAAGGCGACAGAACAGAACCCAGGAGCCTTCAGAGGTATTGCTGCCGGTGATACCCCACACCTTAGCAAGAACAGGGACAGCCCAGCGATTTCGGCGCAGTACGGTGAAAACAATAATACGGCAACTACAGGGTCACTGCTCACTATACCTACACCCCCATCCGCTATACCCCCACTAACATCGCTACTAGTACTAGCACCACCGGCACCCCAAATACCACCAACATTTCCTATATCACCTGTTTATTCTGCACTTCCATTGCTGACACCTGCCCACGTATCTGAATTTAAACCAATACTTACACATGTGCTGGCAATAGCACCGGTATCTGAACCTGCACCAGTATTAACACCCGAACCCCTGGTAGAAACCTCAATTGAGTCAACAGAATCTCCCCCGGGACTGAAACTACTAAACTCATTGTTCCCAACATTATCGTCTCCACTGTCCCCAACTTTACCACAGTTCCCAGTGCAATCTTCCTTTCTTTCATCACTTACACCGCTACCTCTGATGTCATCAGCCACTGAATTAGGGGAGAGTGAGGTCGCTAAGAACGCCAAAACCAAGGAGGAAAAGTTAGCTAATATGGCTCTCCCAGGTGCACAGATTATTGGACCAAGATTTTCTGGACAGTTGGATGGGAGCTCGCACTCGGAACACCATAAATGCACAGACCATATGGATCTGTTAGAAACCACAGAATCTACAGAGCCGGCTATATCAGGTACCATAAATAGGAATGTAAATGTGAAGGGGCTAGACAATGTTATACATCCAACACCGAGTAGCGCTATTGAGTGCAAGGACAAAATATGGGAGGTAACAGGAGACAGTACGGATAAAGAAACAGGACAGGAGGCGGGTGGATTATGGGACTTCCTTAGAGCCCTACCAACTCGCAATGAGATGGAGGCCTTTGTACAACGCCTAGAACACGGTTTCCATAAAGAGCTCCACTCTGTTAACACTGAATTACAGGCTACTGGGCTGAAAATAGCAGAGGTTGAGCACTCAGTAGATACGTTAGCAGATCAAGTGCATTTACAGGAAAAACGCATAGATGTTCAAGAATCACAAATACATACACTGTTCGAGCTAATGGAGAATCAAGATAATCGTAATAGACGCAACAATATTAGGATCAGGGGACTGTCCGAGACAGTCAGGGCAGAAGAACTGACACCAACAGTTAATAAAATTTTTATATCGCTACTAGGGAGACCAGAAGAAACAACGCTAGAACTAGACAGAGTACATCGGTCTCTTGGGCCACGCAACACAGATCCAGACAAACCGAGGGACATCATTTGCCGTGTTCATTTCTACATAGACAAAGAGGAAATCATGAGGAAATCTAGAGAGAGGGGACAAATAAAGGTTATGGAGAAACCCATACAACTACTACACGACCTATGCTCATTCACATTGGAGAAGAGGAAGGCGTTAAGGCCATTACTTAAAATGCTGCAAGATCGCAATATTGTATATCGCTGGAATTTCCCTTTTCAACTACAAATTAAAAAAGAGGGTAGGTGGTATAACCTACGAGACCCCTCAGACATTCCGACGATACAAACTGTTATGGGACTACCAGACCTCCCGCCGATAATTTGGCCCCAGACTTATACACCTTTTAGAAGAACTGAACGTCAAGGGGGCGATGCAACAAAACAGCAAGATAATAGTAAAGATTAATCGGCTAATAAAAGCATGGAAATCATTATTGTTTATTTAGTGTATAGACTGAATAATGCTGCTGGAAGGGCATCGCCCTTCCCCCCACTCTCTCTTTTTTTTTTTTTTTTTTTCTCCAAAACCTTATACCTCCTTTCTTTCTACCTATCAATTTCCTATCCCCATCGCTCTTCAGCTCTTCCCTAATTATGCCCTCAGCGCATACTCCTTTATTCTTCCCCCCTCAAGCGAACTAATACTAAAAAAAGAATTATTAAACTTTAGAACCAAAATTTTTTTTTTTTTTATTTATTTTTTTTTTTTTATTTGCAACTACATTGTATGGTCTAAATGAGGGGTGGTAATAATAAGATTTTTGGATATATGATAGAAACTGCACGATTTTCGATATAAAGTATATAGTTTTGAATTGATGTATGATTATAGCATAGATACAGAGTACGGTCACACATTGTTTCCACTTCCTCCTACTTCTATATTTCCTATTGCTTTCTCTCTCCCCTGGTGTTTTTTTTTTTTTTTTTTTTTTTATTTATTTTTTTTTTTTTTAGATATCCCGCACTTTTATGCTGTAATAGTCAGGTATTGGGAGGTACACAGTGTATGAAATGCTTGAACTATAAAAGGGGGAGGGGGTGGGGGTGGTAGGAGGGAGGTTGAAGTGGGGAAAAATGGGTCTATGAGGTATATAATTCTAGAAATCAACAACTTTTTTTTTATTTATTTATTTATTTTTTTTCCTTTTAAACGACTGAAAGTCCAGATCTACTGCGGAGAGATACCCTCCGTGTTCGTCAAGTCTTTTCGCCCCTAAATAGGTACCCCAGCCCTCTGGTAGGGCTTGGGGGTTTTTTTTCTTTGGGATATATCCCAAAACCTTAGGGGACCTGAGTGTAATTTTTTTTTTTTTTTTTTTTTTCCCTTTTTTTTTTTTTTTCCCTGAAGAGATAGCAGTGTGCATTTCCCAGAGTAGTATTGGGATTTGCGAGAGGGATCCTCTCAAACTATCTGTGCGTTTTTTTTTTTTTTTTTGTGGTGCGTGCCCTCTCTGTCTTCCTCCTTCCTCCCCTCGGTCTCCCACTTACCTATCATGGCAGTAAACTACTCGTCCCAGGCTGTGTTGAAGCTCTGTACTTATAACGTTAAAGGACTGAATAACAAATCAAAAAGAGGTCAAATCCTCTATAATATGCATAAAGCGAAGGTAGACATTATTTTACTCCAGGAGACCCATTTCCGCACTGGTAGTATCCCAGTGGGTTCACGAAAACATTACTCTCAATGGTTCCATAGTACTATGCCAAACTCTAAAGCAAGAGGGGTATCTATTGCTTTTCATAAACAGTTGCCGATACAATATCTAAATCATAAAGCAGACCAAAATGGTAGATACCTCTTCCTAAAAATTAAAATATGGAATAAAACCTTCACAATTGCAAACTTCTATATCCCAAACCAAGCTCAAACAATAATAATTTCAAGGTATCTTAACCTTTTGGCTGAATTCGCAGAAGGTACAGTCCTAGTAGGGGGAGATCTCAATCTAGCTCTGGACCCTATACTAGACACTTCGGCCCAAAGATCAAACATTTCATTCTCTAGTTTGAGAACACTGAAAAAAAACTTTTCTGACCATAGGCTGCTTGACCTTTGGCGAATCCTAAACCCTAAAGACCGTAACTACACTTATTTCTCTTTAGCACATAAAACATACAGTAGGTTAGATTATTTTCTAACAGGTCCTAAAATACTTGAATGGCACCCGCAAATGGAAATAGGCTCTTTTATTTGGTCCGATCACTCCCCAGTATTCTTAACAATAACTCCTCCCCAGACGCAGGGGACAAATTGGTCCTGGCGCCTGAATGACAAACTAATGACAGATCAAACCTGTCACAGGGCAATTATAGCTACAATCAATAATTTTATTACAGACCATGAACAAGATGACACTGCACTCCCAATAAAATGGGAAGCTTTCAAATCTGTACTCAGGGGGGTGTTTATTCAACACGGCTCACGTATCAAGAAAGAAAAATCTAAAAATATTGAAACTATCTTAACAAAACTCAGCTCACTAGAAACTCAACATAAAACAAATCCATCAACAGATCTACTAGCGGATATGACACGTACAAGGGCGTCTCTACTACAGATCTATGACGCCTACCAAAGTTCATACCAACAGAGGCGAGTTTTGGGTAGATATAGGTACGAGAATAAATGTGGGAGACTGTTAGCTAATAAACTGCATCCACGATCTTCTCAGACTTTTATATCAAGTATAAAAAAACCATCGGGTGAGCTCACATCGGACCCATCAACACTTCAACAAATATTTAAGGAATATTTTTCGGCCCTATACAATCTGCCCCCAAAATCTTCTCCGGGAGAGAATGATATTGAAAGATATGTACGAGAAAACGCCTTACCAACAATAGATGATGATAATAAGCTCGCTCTGGACGCACCATTTTCACATAAAGAACTACTAGACGTAATCACTAATATAACATCAGATAAAAGTCCAGGCCCGGACGGTTTCACCCCAAAATTTTATAAAACTTATAAAGAACAGCTATCACCATTTATGCTTCAAGTATTTAACTCTATTTCTCTTAATAACCAATTTCCAAAACAGTCCTTGGAATCGCATATTACTCTGATTCCAAAACCAGAAAAGGACCCAACACTATGCTCTAGCTATCGACCGATATCTCTGATCGGGGTAGATATAAAAATCTATGCCAAACTGGTAGCGCTCCGCCTCCAGCCTCTCCTCCCTGGCCTAGTACATACAGACCAGGTAGGATTTGTTCAAGAAAGAGAAGCACGTGATAACACGATTAAAACTTTTCTCCTAATGAATCACGTTAAAACAGCTAAAATACCAGTATGCCTTTTCTCAGTCGATGCAGAAAAGGCATTTGACCGGGTAGGTTGGCCTTTCTTGAAACACGCATTAAAACAAATAGGTATGGGGGCAAATCTATTCAATAAAATTATGGCGCTTTATACTAATCCAGCGGCCAGGATAAAAATTAACGGATCGCTGACATCGAGTGTTAGTATACAAAATGGCACACGCCAGGGATGCCCACTCTCCCCCTTACTTTATGTTCTAGTGATGGAGTACTTGGCAACAGCAATTAGACAGAACCCATCCATAACAGGCATAAATATCATGGAAAATGAAGTAAAGTTAGCTCTATTTGCTGATGATCTACTACTCTATGTTACTAACCCTCATATCTCATTGCCTTCAATAATGTCTGAATTCCAGCGCTTTGGAACCTTGAGTAACTTTAAAGTAAATATACAGAAATCAGAAATCCTTAATGTATCATTGACATCACAGCAAATTATAGATATAAGAAACAATTTTTCGCTAAAAATCTGCTCAGAAGCGCTGAAATATCTAGGTATTAAGATTCCTTCAGACCCAATCAATCTCTATATAATGAACTATATCCCTCTCTTGCAACGTACCTTACTAGATTTGAAAAAATATGATGCTAAGCAACACTCATGGTTTGGGAGGATCAACATATTAAAAATGGATATAATACCACGCTTCTTATACCTTTTTCAAACCATCCCTGTGCCTATCCCCAGATCTTTTTTTTCAAATTTACAAACAGCATTTGAAAAATTTATTTGGGGATACAAGAAACCTAGATTACGCAAGAAATTACTATTAACCCCAAAGAATAAAGGAGGAGTAGGTGCACCTGATCTGTATTATTATTATGCTTCGGCAGTCTTGACTAGACTAGTGAATTGGTTCCACCACTCAAAAATAAAACAATGGGTAGAAATAGAACAGGGTTTAAACCAACTAGACCTCAAGGCGATACCTTGGTTAAACCTATCCACCAGAGATATCGGTCGAGAGCTACAAAAAAAAAAAAAAATATGCCCCCCCCTTACATCTCATCTATTAAGAATCTGGGCAAAAACAGTTATACAGCTAGAACTGTCCTCTTATATTGGACCAATGACCCCGCTTTTTGACAATCCTAATTTCCCACCGGCAGTAAACCGTACACATTTCTTAACTTGGAACAAAGAGTCCCATTTAAGACTGGGTCAAACCCTTTGCCAAGGAAGAGTCCCCTCCCTACAAAACCTATTCCCCACGCAACAACCATCAGGCATACAAAGGATGGAATACTGGCAACTAATGTCCTTTTGGTTATCTATTTCACCTAATAGATCTCTATACAGAGAGCCAACCCAGGTCGAAAGTCTTTTGTTACAAGATTCTAAACCAAAACACGTTCTTTCTAAGATATACAAGATGCTTACCACAAAATACTATTCGGAGCCACCAGAATTTATAAACAACTGGGTACAGGAGATTAATGCCCCAATCAAGGCGGAAGATTGGGAGAAGGCGTTTAATCTAGTCTATTGTTCATCAATAGCAATTAAAGCACAGGAAACTAGTTATAAAATCCTTTCAAGGTGGTATTGGACCCCAGCGACCCTACAGCGTATATACCCAGATAGATCAGATAAATGTTGGCGTTGCCACACAGATAGGGGCTCATTGCTCCATATCTGGTGGGAATGCCCTCAAATATATAATTTCTGGGAAAAAATCATACAAATATATACTACAATCACAGGGGAGGTAATACCCAACACCCCTCAAATTACCCTTCTTTCTATTCTACCAGGTACATATAAAAACATAAAAGAAAGTCTTCTTTGCCAATGGTTGACAGCAGCAAGATTGGTTATACCAAGGCACTGGCGTTCAACTCAGTCTCCATCAATAATGGAATGGGCTACAGAAATGGACAATATAGAAAGATTAGAAAAACTTTTGGCATATGAGATCGGTAACCAGGAGGAATGGATGCGGATATGGGCCCCTTGGAGGATGTATAGAGAAATATAGTTAAATTAGATAATAACGAAGGCAAGAAATCAATAATATGGATCACAGTAACTATAGTCAGAGCTCCGACACTGGGAAAGAGAGGGGGGACGGGGGAGGAGGGGGAGGGGGGGGGGGGGGCGAGGGGGGTTGTTAAGTTATAAATCTGTCTTTTTTTTTTTTTTTTTGTTTGTGTCTTGTTTGTTCTGTTGTTTTTCTGTTGTTTGTTTGTTTGTCGAGGTAATAGTAATTGTGAGCAAAGACATTTACATAAGCCATGTTGGATTAAATAAGTGACTTAAACTTGTGTGCAACCATGTATTTGTCTAAAAATGTTCTAGTCTGTATAATTAATGAATAATAAAATAAGATTGATAATAAATGACAATGGTCCCAAAAATGTGTAAAAAATGTCCGATGTGTCCGCCATAATGTCGCAGTCACAATAAAAATCGCTGATCGCCGCCATTACTAGTAAAAAAAAAAATATTAATAAAAATGCTATAAAACTATCCCCTATTTTGTAAACGCTATAACTTTTGCGCAAACCAAGCAATAATCGCTAATTGCGATTTTTTTTTTTTTTTTTTTTTTTTTACCAAAAATATGTAGAAGAATACGTATCGGCCTAAACTGAGGAAAAAATATGTTTTTTTATATATTTTTTTGGGGATATTTATTATAGCAAAAAGCAAAAAATAATGCATTTTTTTCAAAATTGTCGCTCTATTTTTGTTTATAGCGCAAAAAATTAAAAACGCAGGGGCGATCAAATACCACCAAAAGAAAGCTCTATTTGTGGGAAAAAAAAGGACGCCAATTTTGCTTGGGAGCCACGTCGCACGACCGTGCAATTGTCAGTTAAAGCGAAGCAGTGCCGAATCGCAAAAAGGGGCCTGGTCCTTTGGCTGCCAATTGGTCCGGGGCTGAAGTGGTTAATGATTGTATCAGAAATAACATTGTGAAACATAAATTTCTTTCAATAAAGAAAAGGTAAGGATCTCAAACAACTCTGGAAATCTTTGTAAAATTTTTATTTAACCACTTCAGCCCCGGACCAATTGTCAGCTTAAGGACCAGAGGTCTTTTTTCAATTTCGCACTGCACTACTTTAACTGGTAATTGTGCGGTCATGCAATTTTGTAACGAAACGAAATTTGCGTCCTTTTCTTCCACAAATAGAGCTTTCTTTTGATGGTATTTGATTGCCTCTGTGATTTTTATTTTTTGCGATATAAACGGAAAAAGAGCGAAAATTTTGAAAAAAAAAGAGATTTTCTACTTTTTGTTATAAAAAAAATCTAATAAACTCAATTTTAGTCAAACATTTGGGCCAAAATGTATTCAGCCACATGTCTTTAGTAAAAAAAATGCCAATAAGCGTATATTTATTGGTTTGCGCAAAAGTTATAGCGTCTACAAACTAGAGTACATTTTCTGGAATTTACACCGCTTTTAATTTATGACTGCCTATTTCATTTCTTGAGGTGCTAAAATGGCAGAGAAGTACAAAACCCCCCCAAATGACCCCATTTTGGAAAGTAGACACCCCAAGCTATTTGCTGAGAGGCATGTTGAGCCCATTGAATATTTTTTTTTTTTTTAGTCCCAAGTGATTGAATAAAGACAAAAATAAAAAATAATTTTTTTTTTCTTCAAAAAGTTGTCACTAAATGATATATTGCTCACACATGCCATAGTTATATGTGGAATTGCACCCCAAAATACATTTTGCTGCTTCTCCTGAGTATGGGGATACCACATGTGTGGGACTTTTTGGGAGCCTAGCCGCGTACGGGGCCCGAAACCCAAGCACCGCCTTCAGGATTTCTAAGGGTGCAAATTTTTGATTTCACTCCTCACTACCTATCACAGTTTCGAAGGCCATAAAATGCCAAAATAGCACAAAACCCCCCCAAATGACCCCATTTTGGAAAGTAGACACCCCAAGCTATTTGTTGAGAGGCATGGTGAGTATTTTACAGCTCTCATTTGTTTTTGAAAATGAAGAAAGTAAAGAAAAAAAAATTTTTTTTTTTTTTTTTCAATTTCAAAACTTTGTGACAAAAAGCGACATCTGCAAAATACTCACAATACCTCTCAGCAAATAGCTTGGGGTGTCTACTTTCCAAAATGGGGTCATTTTGGGGGGTTTTATGCCATCTGGGCATTCCATGGCCTCCGAAACTGTGATTGGCAGTGAGAAGTGAAATAAAAAAATTACTCCCTTAGAAAGCCTGAAGGCGGTGCTTGGTTTTTGGGGTTCCGTACGCAGCTAGGCTCCCAAAAAGTCCCACACATGTGGTATCCCCGTACTCAGGAGAAGCAACAGAATGTATTTTGGGGTGTATTTCCACATATGCCCATGACATGTTTGAGCAATATATCATTTAGTGACAACTTTTTGTAAAAAAAAAATATATATATTTTTTTTTTTTTTCATTATTCAATCTCTTGGGACAAAAAAAAAAAATATTTAATGGGCTCAACATTGCTCTCAGCAAATAGCTTGGGGTGTCTACTTTCCAAAATGGGGTCATTTGGGGGGGGTTTGAACTGTCCTGGCATTTTATGCACAACATTTAGAAGCCTATGTCACACGTCACCCACTCTTCTAACCACTTGAAGACAAAGCCCTTTCTGACACTTTTTGTTTACATGAAAACATATTTTTTTTTTGCAAGAAAATTACGTTGAACCCCCAAACACTATATATATTGTTAAAGCAAAGGCCCTACAGATTAAAATGGTGGGTGTTGCATTTTTTTTTTTCCACACAGTATTTGCGCAGCGATTTTTCAAACGCATTTTTTGTGGAAAAAATACACTTTTTTTTATTTTAATGCACTAAAACACACTATATTGCTCAAATTTTTGATGAAATAAAAAATATGATCTTAGGCCGAGTACATGGATACCAAACACGACATGCTTTAAAATTGCGCACAAACACGCAGTGGCGACAAACTACATACATTTTTAAAAGCCTTTAAAAGCCTTTACATGATACCACATTAGATTCACGGAGGAGGTCTACTGCTAAAATTACTGCCCTCGATCTGACCTTCGCGGTGATACCTCACATGCATGCTGCAATTGCTGTTTACATATGACGCCAGACCAACGCTTGTGTACGCCTTTGCGCAAGAGAAGGGGGGGCAGGGGTGCTTTTTTTTTTTTTTTTTAGTTTTTTTTTTATTTATTTAGCTTTTTTATTCTATTTTAAACTGTTCCTTCCATTTTTTTTCTTTGTTATGATTTTTATTGTTATCTCAGGGAATGTAAATATCCCCTATGATAGCAATAGGCAGTGACAGGTACTCTTTTTTTGAAAAAATTGGGGTCTATTAGACCCTAGATCTTTCCTCCGCCCTCAAAGCATCTGACCACACCAAGATTGGTGTGATAAAATGCTTTCCCAATTTCCCAATGGCGCGGTTTATATCCGGGAGGGGGGACATTCCCTCCTACTGCTTGTAAAAGCAGTCTAGAGGCTAATTACCCGCTAGAATTGCTTTTACATGAAAGCCGATCACTGGCTGAAAAGAATGATACCAAGATGATACCTAAACCTGCAGGCATCATTCTGGTATAACCATTCAAAGTCCAGCAACATACTGGACATATATTGTAATCTTTTTTTTTTTCATGCAGCCTCTTGGCTGAACGAAAAAAAGAGATTGATTGGTGGGTATGCCCACCATTAGAATACCTCCCTTCATCCACCCACTTCTAATGATGGGCATACATGCACCATTTATATATGCCGATGCATGGGGGCATCCTCCCGCAAAAGTTATGCCGTGTACACACGGTCGGAATTTCGACCGTATGTACGTGGCATTAGGAGCCAATCGCTCCTCCCCGCCCCTGCTGCCCCCATGCTTCGGCACATATGCTCTTTTTTTTAACTGTGGTGGTGAAATCACCTCCTACAGCGTTGGAGTCGCGGCTTTATGTATCGTGGGAGCAAACGCTGTTGCTGTCAAGATAAATAAATCCGCTCTGCAACTGAATGGCGCACCTGAAAACAAAAAAATGCTTAACACTAAAACACAGTAAACAAAATTACATACCTGAAAAGCAAGCATGATAAAACATGATAAAACATAATAAAACATTGCAGAATAGAATGGAGTAAAAAAAGAGCAACAATAGAGAGAGAGAGAGAACAATAAAACGACAACTATTTTTGTTTTTTTTATTTTTTTGAGATTCACAGGTAAAAAAGCTCCTGACTGTTAGCGACTGAATCAAAACGCTACCACAAAAAAAATGTTAGCGATCGCAGGGATCAGGCCTGACTCTGCGAACACTGCAGTTATGTGTGCTTAGTGTTTTGTAAGTGACAGTGATCGATCGATACTGCACTTGGGTGGGCTGGGCTGGGCGGAGGGGGAAAACGCAGGTGCTAGCAGGTATCTGGGCTGATCCCGCTAACAATGCGTTTTTTTGGAACCCTAAACTGCTGGGACGCTAGTATAGATCTGATCAGATCAGATATTGATCTGTTCAGATACTATACCACTAAGGGAGGTGTATGCTTTGCGCGTGGGTGTTTGCGGTACTGGCACTAACCTGGGGCGACGCAGACCTTATTTGACCCTAAAACCTAATTGATATCACCCGGCCGGGCGATCAGGGGGTTAAACCGTTATTGGGTAATAAATGGCGGGTGCCCTGACAGTATAAAAAACAAGCTAACTAACCAGCGTCACCCGTAACAGTAATACAAAAAAAAACTGGTTACCTAGCGACACTAATGCAGGGATCAGAAAAACGATCGCTTAGTGACACTGGCAAAAGGGGGTGAAAGGGTTAACTAGGGGCAATCAGGGGGTTAAACCTTTATTAGGTAATATATGGGGGTACCTGACGCTATATAAAACCTGACGGGGAACCTAAATAACGAAATAACTAACTGGCTAACCAGCGTCACCAGTGACATTTTATACGGTGATCACTGGTGAAAGGGTTAACTCTAGGGGCAATCAGGGGGTTAAAACCTTTATTTAGGTTGTAATATGGGGGTACCTGACCTATAAACCTATTTATGAACCTATATAAACATGGCGGTTAACCTAAAAAAAAAAACTGGTTACCTAGCGACACTAATGCAGCGATCAGAAAAACGATCGCTTAGTGACACTGGCAAAAGGGGGTGAAAGGGTTAACTAGGGGCAATCAGGGGGTTAAACCTTTATTAGGTAATATATGGGGGTACCTGACGCTATATAAAAAACCTGACGGGGAACCTAAATAACGAAATAACTAACTGGCTAACCAGCGTCACCAGTGACAGTTATACGGTGATTACTGGTGAAAGGGTTAACTCTAGGGGCAATCAGGGGGTTAAAACCTTTATTTAGGTTGTAATATGGGGGTACCTGACCTATAAAACTATTTATGAACCTATATAAAACATGGCGGTTAAAATAAAAAAAAAATGGTTACCTAGCGACACAATGCAGCGATCAGAAAAACGATCGCTTAGTGACACTGGCAAAAGGGGGTGAAGGGGTTAACTAGGGGCAATCAGGGGGTTAAACCTTTATTAGGGGGGGGTAGGGGCTACCTAGGACCTAAAACTAACTGCCCTGACAGTTATTACAGTCACACTGACACTAAATGCAGTGATCAGTAAATAAATGATCACTGCAATTAGTGACACTGTGACTGGGGGGGGAGGGGGTGATCTGGGGGGTGATCTGGGGGTGACAGGGGGGTGTTTTGTGTGCCTAACTGTACTGGTGTCAGTGTAGTGTTGTGCACTGACCTTAACATGTTCGCCGCTCGGCGTCTCCGGTCACATAGACCGGCGCACCGAGCGTGACATCACTTCCGCCTTCCTGTCTATACAATAGACAGGAAGGGGAAGCTTTTCATTCGCCAGGAGCGATCGCGAGGGGGTGGCCAGAAACCACTGGCCGTCCCTCGTCCCGGATCGCTCCTGAAGCGATGCCGACCGTCCCCGCCGGCGGAGGGGGGTCCGATCGGACCCCCCAACCGCCTAAAGAATGGCACGTACAGGTACGTGGTTCTGCCTGTACGTGCCATTCTGCCGACGTATATCTACATGGGGCGGTCGGCAAGTGGTTAATGTTTTCTTAAAACTGGCTGAACTTCAGTGTTACCAGGACAGGAAGAGAGCGGACATCTTTCCAATGGGTACACCGTAAGGTCTTCCTAAAACAGAAGGTATTCATATGTCTCATTCCATCACACATCTCAAAATAAGCGGATTATTAGTCATTTCAGGGCAGTGGGGGAGCCATACAAATTATTACTTTTTGTCCCTCTGGCCAGTTGCACATCCAGAACTGTTCTTGTATAGTCTATTATAGTGCAATGTTTCAGGCTATTTGGCAATCATCAGTGCAGTGTATGGAAACCATAACTTCTGTGGAGTAGGGCTCGGGGCCCAACAAGACAGCGTCAGTCACAATGCCCTCCAACCAAATCAATGTGTTAGCACAGTAATGCCCCGTACACGCGATCAGAAATTCCGCCAGCAAAAGTCCGATGTGAGCTTTTGGTCGGAAATTCCAACCGTGTGTATGCTCCATCGGACTTTTGCAGGCGGAATTTCCGCCAGCAAAAGATTGAGAACAGGTTCTCTATTTTTTCGACAGAAAAAGTTCAGTTTGGAAATTCCGATCGTCTGTAGCAATTCCGACGCGCAAAATTCCTCTCCATGCTCGGAAACAATCCAACGCATGCAACGAACTTCATTTTCTTGGCTTTTCGTAGTGTTGTATGTCACCGCGTTCTTGGCGATCAAAAGTTCCGAGAACTTTTGTGTGACTGTGTGTATGCAAGCTTGAGCGGAATTCCATCGGAAAAACCATCCAAGATTTTTCCGGCGCAAATTCCGCTCGTGTGTACGGGGCATAAGGCTAACCTAAAGCAAAAGGTATTCACATATCTCATTCCATCACACAGCCCAGCTAAACACCTTCTGCTAGAAGTAGGCATTAAAGAGGAAGTAAACCGTGCCCAATTTTCTTTATTTTTTATTTTTTTTTAAAACCCTGCAAAGTAAAGGCATATTATACTAGCACCTTATGTAATACTTCCCTTTAGAACAAAGTCCTGCACTGCCCTGCTGTCAGCTTTGACAGACACTTCCATCTTCACCCGGTCTTCCTTCCGGTTTTGTATCCTCCGGCCATCTGATTGGCTGTGCCATGATAACGGCACTTCCGCGCATGTTCATGGGAGTCATGGACCGCAGCACAGAGCTCTGAAGGGACGGCACAGGTATACCATCCCTTCAGAGGGCATGCGCCGATGACATAACTGGCTGCATGAAGTGCGAATATCTCCTAAACCGTGAAAGTTTAGGAGATATTCATAGTACCTACAGGTAAGCCTTATTATAGGCACAAGCCTGCAAAGTGGGTTTACATCCTCTTTAAGCTGGCCAAACATCCTCAGCCGACACACAAGGTGGATGGAGGAATTCCCCCTCGTCGGGACATTATAGTCTCACAGCAGCTCCAGCCAGCTGCAATATTCCAACATGTCCCTTTAACAGAAGTCGATCAAACAATCAGCCTCTGTTGAATAGGGATGGCCACACACACTGATCGAAATTTGGCCGGTCCATGCTAAATCAGCTGAATTTTGATCAGTGTATGGCCAGCTTTGCAGTGCTAATGTACAGATTGGAGTGTGGACCTTTTGGTTGCTCAGTAAGTACACAGTACAAAATCTTACATGGGTTCTAACCCTTTCCCAATCTCTCCAAAACTACATTAAAGAAATGTCTTTTAGCATGTTGTAGGAAAAATAAATACCTAACGGACCAGAAAGGATAAGTTCACTTTTTAACCAAAAATTTTTTTGCAGGGAAAATGTGCATTTATTCATTTTTGTAGCAGGAGCCTGTAAAGCATTGCACCTGCGATCACCAGGTTGCTGATGCCATGCAGGTCTCCTGCCCACTATCAGTGTTATCTGCTTTCCCGTACATCCCGTACAGGTAAGACTCAATGATCTGCCACAGCGCTCCACAGGGTTTGTAGTTAATTCAGACACATAGAGCTCTGTGTAGGAATGACGTTGTTTTCAAACAGACAGCTAGTATGGGGAACTTCTCCCTGTACTGCTGTCACGAGGAGGAGGGGGTGGGGGTTAGTGGGCAGCAGCTGCAGCAGCACTGGGAACAACATGTTCCACCCTAAAATTAGGTGTACCATGTTCCCAAAGGTGAACTACGCTGGGTTCGCACTATCGCTGCATACGGCTCACAGCAGGGGTCCGGTGTGTCCTGGTTCACAGTTTCAGGTTCCGAATTCGGACCTGAAATGGACCAAAAGACGCACAGGGCTCCTGTGCAAATTTGCATCAGAGCTGCAGCGGAGATATGTGAACCGGCTCCATAGAGAGCTGATCAAAATCTCCTGCTATTGCGAATTGGATGCAGGGAAATTCGCAATAGTGTGAGCCCCTCAAAGTTGTAACAGAATTCTGAATGTTGTGTTATTTTGAAACGTGCCTCTTTTATAGTTAGTTGATTTTTCCACTAGGTGGCAGCAGATGTGTTATGAATGTAAAATATAAGCTCTTCACCTCCTATAGGAAGGGAACCCCGTTTTCTGATAAATGATGTGTTGGATTTGGAAAGCTAAGACCAGCAGTATTGCAGTGAGGCCTACTAAACGAGAGGATATATAAACGTTATGACATAATAAAGTAGTGAATATGACGGTCACAGCATACTTGCCTGTGAATCATTCATCAAATGTATAGAACACATGAACTGCATAGTGCAACATTGACTAACATCTCTTTTTCATGCCAATTGTATTATTCTCCTTATATATAACCAGACAAATGAGACTTTCACTGTATATTAGCTGAAAACCTTTAAAACGAGACTTTAGACTTGTTAATGCGCTACGTAAAGGATTAGGTACAACTATACCTTTGGTACAAGATGTCCTTGAGCCGGGGTTCACACTATTGCGAATTCGCAGCAGTGGAAAACACTGCGAATTCGCAGGACATTTCAAAACCCATTGTTTTCAATGGGGCACGTTCACATATGTCCGGTGCATGCGCACTGCGCATTGCAGAAAAACCGCCACCGACTTTGGTGCGGTGTGGGGCGGATCAGGTGCGAATTCAGGCCCATTATCTATGGGCACGCATCTGATTCGCACCTGACTTGCGTGGTGAACAAAAATTCGCAAGTAATTTTCCTACTTTTTTTTTTTTACTTTTTATTTTAAATTTTGTACAATACAGTGCATTTCCTCTTTTACAAGTAATTTTACTACTTCTGAGGGGGAAGTCCACGCCCACTTTAAAAAAAAAAAAAAAAAAAAACGGCATGGATTCCCCCTCCAGGAGCATACCAGGCCCTTAGGTCTGGTATGGATTTTAAGGGTACCCCCTACGCCGAAAAAATGGCATGGGGGTCCCCCCAAAATCCATACCAGATCCTTATCCGAGCACGCAGCCTGGCAGGTCAGGAAAGGGGGTGGGGACGAGCGAGCGCCCCCCCCCCTCCTGAACCGCACCAGGCCGCATTCCCTCAACATGGGGGGGTGGGTGCTTTGGGGAAGGGGGGCGCCCTGCGGCCCCCACCCCAAAGCACCTTGTCCCCATGTTGATGAGGACAAGGGCCTCTTCCCGACAACCCTGGCCGTTGTCGGGGTCTGCGGGCGGGGGGGCTTATCGGAATCCGGGAGCCCCCTTTAATAAGGGGGCCCCCAGATCCCGGCCCCCCACTCTATGTGAATGAGTATTCTAAGGTGTAAAGTGTAAATAAATAAAAAAACACATCAATTTTTTAAAAATATTTATTGCACTGCTCGGGGGTCAGACCTAAGGGCCTGGTATGCCTCTGGAGGGGGAACCCATGCCGTTTTTTTTATAAAAATTTGGCGTGGATTTCCCCCTCAGAAGTAGTACAATGAGTTGCGCATTTATGTTAGCAGCTGATTCGCACCTAAAACGCGGACATACGGCAGAGGAGCCGACGTTTCACTGCGCAGTCACGCAGGGCCTTCAATTCGCACCGCACTAGTCTGAACCCAGGCTTAAAGTGGAACTTTATCCATAACAACTTGATAAAAATAATGTTCTTTAGCAAGGAACATATGTTCCACCTTTGTAGATATGCTACCAAACTAGTGGGGGTTATTTACAAAAGGCAACTGAAAGTGCGCTTTGAAGTGCAGTCACTGTAAATCTGAGGGGTAGATCTAAAATGAGGGGAAGCTCTGCTGATTTTATTACCAATCATGTGCAAGCTAAAATGCTGTTTTTTTATTTTCCTTGCATGCCCCACTGCGACTCTACAGCGACTGCACTTTCAGTGCAATTTTAAGTGCACTTTGCACTTGTAGTGCAAAGGGGATTTGCCTTTCGTAAATAACCCCCAGTGTGTGCTGTAAATTGCCTCCAGCATTGCTCATGTTTCTTCTTGCTGGAAGCTGCCATTTTGCTGAAGCCCAGAGCCCCTGAGCAGCAGTAAATCTTTAGGCTGTGAGCAGATAGGCCTCATTCGACACAATTTGGAACTGAGTATGCGCAGAGCAGGGTGAGACAGTGTATTGCTGGATTTTAAACATCATGGGAACTTACTGTATTTTTAATGTTTTACTTGGCTATACCTGCAAAAGGGGCATATAATCCCGTGTCCCAGCTACATGTATAAAGGTATACAGGTCATTTGCCCCAAAACCCATTTCTAAAATCAGATCCACCACTGCACTGCACCACCTTCCCATTTCAGATATACTACATTACGTCTGGGACCCCCAGCAGAAGCCAGAGACCCAAGACCAGATCCTGGGGTGCCCAAAGTGGTAGCCTGTTGGGAAAAACCCTGCTTGGGAGCGGAGCTACCAGGAGAAGAGCGTACCACCTGAGCAAGTATGTAGGTTTATCAGGGCCCAGGCCCCACACTGAAGTCACATTAGTCTGCACATTATTAATATTAGTATTATCATTATCAACAGTTTGCACTGAATTGGCAGAATCTGTAGCAGGACGATTGTCCATCACACTGGTACTGGGGTGATTGTTATCAGTCACAGAAATGTTCAATTTCCCATCGGGAATGGTCACAGTTACTGCTGCAGTACCAGCTGTCTCCTGATGCTGCGCTGTAGAGTCTTCAGCAGCAGTGGGGCAAACAGCTTTGGACTCGGCTACGGAAAGGTTAATGGGCTGTGCTGACACCTGTAGTTCCTCCACAGAAATTACACTTTTTAACCGCTTAAAGCGTAAGTAAACCCATCGATTTAACAGTTAAAAAGAAAAAGGCATGCCGGGAATGCTAACTGCACATTGGCTGTGCTCTCAACCAAACAGTCAAACCATCCAATGGCTGGTTTTATAACGGATCACATGTGCAGCACCTTGGCAGTTGAAGATTAAACAGAGGAAAAGATGGCAGCTTCCTTGGCTGAAAACGATAGGGGGGTTTACTTCCACTTTAAGGACCGCCTCCTGCACATATACGTCGGCAGAATGGCATGGCTGGGCACATCAACGTACAGGTACGTTGTCCTTTAAGAGCCCAGCCATGGGTCGCGCGCCGCGATCGCTGCTGGTGTCCCGCGATCGGGTCACAGAGCTGAAGAACGGGGAGAGATATGTGTAAACAAACCTCTCCCTGTGCTTCCTAGTGACACTGTCACTGATCGTCTGTTCCCTGTCATAGGGAAAGACGATCAGTGATGTCACATGCCAAGCCACGCAGTAAGAAAACACACACAGGGCTCACTTAACCCCTCCCCGCCCCTAGTGGTTAACTCCTTCACTGCCAGTGTCATTTACACATGAATCGGTGCATTTAAATAGCACTGATTGCTGTATAAATGACAATGGTCCCAAAAATGTGTCAAAAATTGTCCAATGTGTCCGCCATAATGTCGCAGTCACAATAAAAATCGCTGATCGCCGCCATTACTAGTAAAAAAAAAAATTATTAATAAAAATGCTATAAAACTATCCCCTATTTTGCGCAAACCAATCAATTTTACCAAAAATATGTAGAAGAATATATATCAGCCTAAACCGAAGAAAAAATATTTTTTTTATATATATTTTTTGGGATATTTATTATAGCAAAAAGTTTTCGCTTTATTTTTGTTTATAGCGCAAAAAATAAAAACCGCAGAGGTGATCAAATACCACCAAAAGAAAGCTCTATTTGTGGGAAAAAAAGGACGCCAATTTTTTTTGGGAGCCACGTCGCACGACCGCGCAATTGTCAGTTTAAGCGACGCAGTGCCGAATCGCAAAAAGGGGCCTGGTCCTTTGGCTGCAAATTGGTCCGGGGCTTAAGTGGGTAAACAAAGCATTTATTTCCCCGTCTCTTTTATCGAGAGCAGTGATCACTCTCGTGTGTTGAAGCCCCTCCCCCCACAGTTAGACTCACTCCCTAGGACACACTTAACCCCTTCATCGCCCCCTAGTGGTTAACCCATTCACTGCAAGTGTCATTTTCACAGTAATCAATTCATTTTTATAGCACTGATCGCTGTATAAATTATGTGTCTGCCATAATGTCTAAGTCCCGATAAAAAAAATCGCAGATTGCCACCATTACTAATAAAAATAAATAATTAATAATAAAAATGCCATAAAAATATCCCCTATTTTGTAGACGCTATAACTTGCGCAAACCAATCAATATACGCTTATTGTGATTTTTCTTTTTCAATATTTTTATTCAAAAATGTGTATAATGCCGCCTACACACGGTCGAAATTCTCGTCGGAAAAAGCTCTGATGGTCTTCCCATCGGACGGAATTTCGCTCAAACTGTCTTGCCTACACACGGTCACACCAAATTCCGACAGTCAATACCACCGCGGCATACAACACGTTCGACAGCACTATAAAAAGGGAAGTTTAATGCTTCCGAGCATGCGCCAGAATTTTGCATGTCGGAATTACATACACACGATCGGAAAATCCGATAGAAAGGTTTTCCGCCGGAAAAATTAAGAACAGGTTCTCAATCCAAAGTCCGTCGGAAATTCCGACAGAAAAAGACCGATGGGCATACACACGGTCGGAAAGTCTGATGAAAAGGAGGGGGACTGTTTCCATTGGAAATTTTGGCCGTGTGTACGCGGCATAAGAATACATATCGGCCTAAATTGAGGGAAAAAATCGTTTTTTATATATTTTTGGGGGATGTTTATTATAGCAAAAAGTAAAAAATATTGCGTTTTTTTTTTAATTTTTTTTTCGAAATTGACGCTCTTTTGTTTATAGCACAAAAAATAAAAAACCCAGAGATGATGAAATGCCACCAAAAGAAAGCTCTATTTATGGTAAAAAGTGGACATAAATTTTGTTTGGCTGCGAAGTCGCACGACCACGCAATTATCAGTTTAAGCGATGCAGTTCCGAATCACAAAAAGTGCTCTGGTCAGGAAGGGGGTAAAATCTTCCGGGGCTGAAGCGGTTAAGAAAGGTAAGGGGGTGAACATCACAGATTAGGGGGTGCTCATTACTAGATACATAAAATGGTGACGGAAGCCTTTACCGTTCTTGATAGCTTCAGTGATGTAAAAATTTACTAAATTGTATTACTGTTTTTTGTAAAACTAATAAAAATTATGGAAACAGAAGAAGACAGAGTAGTCCATCCCCCTGCCCCTTCCTTTTTATTTTTATTTTATTTTTTTTAGCTTTTTGTCTAAGTATAGATCTAGGTTTGTCCCAAGCATGTGTGAAGCCATTTACTGTTGTCTGTCTCACTACTTCTGCTGGTTGTTTATTCCAAGTATCAACTGCCCTGTCAGTAAAATAAGTTTATAAGATTAGTTTTGAACTTTCCTCCAGTTAGTTTGAACTCATGTTCCCGTGTTCTTGATTTTGGTTTTATATTAACCACTTGCCGACCGGCGCACGACGATATACGTCGACAGAATGGCACGTACAGGCAGGAGGGCGTATATATACGTCCCTCCTTTAGCCTGTCCGTGCCATCGGGAGCGCGCCGGGAGCGGCGCGCTCCCGCGCCGGTCGGGACCCCCGTGAGTCCGGCCGCGGTCCCCGCGGACTCGATCGCCGCGGGGACTCCCGCGATCGTCTCACGGAGCGGCTAAACGGGGAGATGCCGAGATAAACAGCATCTCCCCGTTCTGCCTAGCAACTAGTGATGCCGATCTCTGCTCCCTGTGATTGGAGCAGAGATCAGCATTCACTAGCTGACAGCCACGCCCCCCCACAGTAAAAAAAACACCCCAAGGCCTACTTAACCCTACACTGCCACCTTGTGGTTAACTCCTAAACTGCCAGTGTCATTTATACAGAAATCAATGCATTTAAATGCATTAATTGCTGTAAAAATGACAATGGTCCCAAAAATGTCCGATGTGTCCGCCATAATGTCGCAGTCACAAAAAAAATCGCAGATCTCCGCCATTAATAATAAAAAAAAAATTATTAATAAAAATGCTATAAAACTATCCCCTATCTTGTAAACGCTATAACTTCTGCGCAAACCGATCAATAATCGCTTATTGCGATTTTTTTTACCAAAAATATGTAGAAGAATACGTATCGGCCTAAACTGAGGAAAAAAAATGTTTTTTTTTATATATTTTTTGGGGGATATTTATTATAGCAAAAAATAAAAAATAATGCATTTTTTTCAAAATTGTCGCTCTATTTTTGTTTATAGCGCAAAAAATAAAAACCGCAGGGGCGATCAAATACCACCAAAAGAAAGCTCTATTTGTGGGAAAAAAAGGACGTCAATTTTGTTTGGGAGCCACGTCGCACGACCGCGCAATTGTCAGTTAAAGCGACGCAGTGCCGAATCGCAAAAAGGGGCCTGGTCCTTTGGCTGCAAATTGGTCCGGTCTGAAAGTGGTTAAAAAAACTGCCCTTCTGAAGCTTGTTCACCCCCTTGATGTATTTTAAGGCCGGGTTCACATATGTGCTGGTTTCCCCACATCCAGTTTGCACGACGTGTGACCGGCTCACACAGGTCTGGGGGGGCCGGGGAGCGGATTACAAAAAGGTCCGGTTCAGGTGCAAATTCAGGCAAAAATTTTGCACCTAAATAGGTGAATATGTTAAGGTATGTATCTCTGCGCCTGCCTAGTATGTAATAATGGTGTATAATCTAGTACTGCGGCGAACACTGATAGGAGATTTCTGGTCCCAAAAAATAAATAGAATAAAGAAGTAGTGCTACGCTGTCTATTAAGCTAAAGAGACTGAATTTCAATGAGAATAAAGGTACTTAAAGAAGCAGGCTTGTATGTGTTAACAAGTGGTAATCATCTTATTACTGTGATAGAATGTGCTTAGTGTGCATAAATAAGTTAATAAACCAGAAATTAGTGTTGATTTCATACATAAAAATCCATAAAAATAGAATAAAAATAAAAATAGAATCACTTCAATAAAATCGCATAAAAGTTGCATTTAAGAAATCGCATATAAAACGTGGGTACAGGTGCGTTTTTAAAAAAAAAATTAGGATTCACATGTATAGGCGTAATCTTGCATAGATCAAGTTCATCAGGTATTCCAGTGCCAGCAAAGCGGTATAGTGTGAGTGATAAATAATAAAGTGCAAAAAGTCCGTGGGGTGAACCCTCTATCTATTAGGGCTATGGTGCAGGCTGTTGTGACACTGGTTGTCAATCCAGAATTTGGTGAGTGATATCAGTGCTGGTGGGCGCTCTCAAATGGGTTGTGACAGGTAACAGTGGGTGACTTCTGCTCTTCCGTGAGATATGGTACAGATGTCCCCTTACCTTACCGCTGTAAGGTAACAGCGCGTGTATATATATTTGCTCCCAAAGGGCCACTGCTTTCTTTGGATGGCGTCTCCCTCAGGTTCCAGGTGGTGTGCGTCTCCTTAAAGGGTGTCCCTTTTAGCTCTGGTGTAAGTGTATGTACCTCACAGACAAGTAAAGGGGGGGGGATGCTCGATAGTGTAGTATGTTTTTAAAGTATAGGTTTATTTCAAATGGTAACAGAAATAAAAACTCACATTTAGTTGTAAACACCGTGCATGCAAAAAACGAGCATCGAGCTCGTACCTCACTTCCGGTATCTGTAAACTCCCGACTCGTGTTTGTCACGGTCACGTGACTTCATCAGGGGATTCCCTGAAGTCACGTGACCGTGACGAACACGCGTCGGGAGTTTACAGATACCGGAAGTGAGGAACGAGCTCGATGCTCGTTTTTTGCATGCACTGTGTTTACAACTAAATGTGAGTTTTTATTTCTGTTACCATTTGAAATAAACCAATACTTTAAAAACATACTATACTATCGAGCATCCCCCCCCCCCTCTTTACTTGTCTGTGAGGTCTGTGAGGTTTTTTATTTTGGGTTTAATACCAATTTTCATCTGGTGAGGCGGCAGAACCTCAAATCTCCCACTTCAGATATGAGGCTGGGGACACAACAATCCCTAATCAGAGAAGAGAACCTTTTATTTTATAGGAGGAATTCAGGGCAAAGAAGAGATCACTGAGGTCCAGTTCACATGTAGAAGATGGAGAACCTTCACTCCCCAACTTCTCTTCCACTTTACAGAGGATGAAGTTTGTCAGCAGATTTCCTTCCAATCCGGAGCCCATTCTGATCTCTATTCCTAGAGGAGAAAAGACATGACAATGTATGGGGGGGGGGGGGGGGGGGGGGGGGGGGGGGGGGGGGGGGTGGGGGGGGGGTGGGGGAGTGGGGGGGGGGTCACTGTCATCACTTCCAGGTACAAAGACAAGTCTACAATCATCACATGACACGGGGGAGGGGGGGGAGTGGACATTATTCAAATAAAAATTCACTAACTTCTCCTCACGCTCCCACTTCAAGTGGCTTAATACCCACCACAACCCCCCCCCCCCATACCCTTTTACACCCCACTGATCCCTCATCTATATCTATAGTATGGGGACTGATAGGAAACCCGGAACCCATCCCATCCCCTCTACTGCACCCCCTGTGTGCTCCTTATATACTCTCCTATACACCACGGCACACTCCATGTTTCCTATAGATTCTCCTATTCCCCATACACTCTTCTACAGCACACTCCATGTTTCCTATAGATTCTCCTATTCCCCATACACTCTTCTACAGCACACTCCATGCATCTCCCATACACTCTCCTTACCCCATAGCGCTCTCCATGCATCCTCATACACTCTCCTATACCCCATATCACACTCCACGTGTCTCCCATATACTCTTCTATACCCCATAGCACACTCCATGCATGCCCCATACACGCTTCTATACACCATAGCACACACCATGTGTCCCACATACATTCTTCTATACACCATAGCACAGTCCATGCATCTCCCATACACTCTCCTATACTCCATAGCGCAATCCATGCATCCCTCATCAGTGTTGGTCATCTTACTTTAAAAAAGTAATTAGTTAAGTTACAAATTACTTCTCCCAAAAATTAATTGCGTTAGTAACTCGGTTACTACATTGGAAAAGTAATTAGTTACTCAGCAAAGTAACTGTGACAGAGGTGGCAGCGGTGGTACTTGAGGGGGTGGCAGCTGTGCTACTTGGGGGGGGGGGGTGGCAGTGGTGGTGTACAGTACTTGGGGGGTGGCAGCGGTGGTGTACTTGGGGGGGGTGGCAGGCAGCGGTGGTACTTGTGGGGGGTGGCAGCGGTGGTGGTGCCATCCTCTCCCACCACCACCTCCTGCTTCTTACTGATCCCATCCCCCACCACCACTGATCTCATCCCTACCCTATCCCCCCATCACCTCTGTTGTAGAAGTGATGGTGGGTGGGTAGGGAAAGGATCAGTAAGAAGCCGAGGTGGTGGAGGACTTGGGATGGATCGATTGCACTGCAATTCGAATCGTCAGACAGTCACTTATTTGAATGCCTCCAGGGATGCCTTTCCTAATGGGGAGAGAGAGAGACCCTCCCCTTCACTCGATTGGTGTCAGCTGATCAGCTGACTTCATTTTTCAGTGTCCGTCCCGCCTCCCTACATTCTCTCTCTCTCTGGATAGGTGGGGCGGTCCAGACAGTCTCTCTGAGTCTCAGGCTCTTCTCAGCTCAGCGGGCGAAAGCCCCCCTTCCCGCGGCGGAACGAACGACCAGGCAGCGTGGCCATGGCGGGCCTCCCGGGCGGTAGATGTAATTGAGGTAATGCCGCCCAAGTAATGGGAACTGCGTTACCATGAGGAGAAGAGTAATCAGTTAGATTACTCGTTACCCGCTAAAGTAACTGCGTTAAGTAACTCAGTTTATGTTAACTGAGTTACTTTTATCACTGTCCCTCATCCACTCTCCTATACCCCAAAGCACACACCATGCATGCCCCATACACTCTCCTACAGTATACTCCTAAATTCACTCCATGCATGCCCCATACAGTAGTCCATCTGAGGTGAAATATTTTTTTTTTTCTATTTTGGTCTGTGGTCATGTGTCATCAGTTGTGGTTATGGGACACGTAGCACACTCCATGTGTCCCCATACACTCTCCTATACCCCATAATTCACTCTGTGCATGCCCCATATACTTTCTATACACCATAGCACACTCCATGCATCCCTCATACACTCTCCTATACCCCACAGTGCACTCCATGCATCCCTATACACTCTCCTATACTCCATAGCACACTCCATGCATGCCCAATACACTCTCCTATACCCCAAAAGCACACTCCTGGCATCTCCCATATACTTTTCTATACCCTGTAGCACACTCCACTAATCCCTCATACACTCTACTATACCCCATAGCACACGCCATGCATCTCCCATACACCCCACAGCACACTCCATGCTTATCCCATGCGTTCTCCTGTACCCCATAGCACACTCCATGCATACTCCATACACACTCCATACGTGCCCCATGCACTCTCCTATAACCCATAGCACACTCCATGCATACTCCATACACACTCCATGCACTCTCCTATAACCCATAGCACACTCCATGCATGCCCCATACACTCTCCTATACCCCAAAAGCACACTCCTGGCATCTCCTATATACTTTTCTATACCCTGTAGCACACTCCACTAATCCCTCATACACTCTACTATACCCCATAGCACACGCCATGCATCTCCCATACACCCCACAGCACACTCCATGCTTATCCCATGCGTTCTCCTGTACCCCATAGCACACTCCATGCATACTCCATACGTGCCCCATGCACTCTCCTATAACCCATAACACACTCCATGCATACTCCATACACACTCCATGCACTCTCCTATAACCCATAGCACACTCCATGCATACGCCATACACACTCCATGCGTGCCCCATGCACTCTCCTATAACCCATAGCACACTCCATGCATTCCCCATACACTCTCCTATACACCATAGCACACTCCATGCGTCTCCCATGCACTCTCCTATACCCCATAGCGCATTCCATGCATGCACCATACACTCTTCTATACCCCATAGCATACTCCATGTGTCCCCATACACTCCATGTGTCTCCCATATACTCTTCTATACCCCATAACACACTCCATGTGTCTCCTATATACTCTTCTATACCCCATAGCACACTCCATGCATGCCCCATACCCTCTCCTATACCTATGGTTGCCACCTGTCCATGATTCACCTGGACAGTCCGGGTTTTGAATCATGGATCAGCCCCCACAGTGCACTCCATGCATCCCTCATACACTCTCCTATACTCCATAGCACACTCCATGCATGCCCCATAAACTCTCCTACAGTATACTCCAAAATGCACTCCATGCATGCCCCATACAGTAGTCCATGTGAGGTGAAAAAATATAATTTTTTTTCTATTTTGGTCTGTGGTCATGTGTCATCTGTTGTGGTTATGGGACACGTCCTATCCCATAGCCACAACAGGAAGTAAGAGGAAAATCCTCCAAAGAGAAATCTCTGGCTGTCATCAGGGTCACCAGAACTCACATCCTCATTGAATGATTTCCACTCTTTTCCTGTTCTGATGACAACCCAAAATCTGTGACTTACTTTCACTTGATAACGGTAAAGAAGACAAATAGGGAGGTTAAATCTGCATAACGGGGGCCACAGAGAGCAATAAATGCCTGACTGATATTTAAATCCAAACTATAAAAAAGGAATTGATTTTAGTTTAGTTTAGTAATTTAAAATATAATGAGCGTGTTAATGAGGAGGGAGGGACCAGGGAGGGAGAAAAATAAGCAGATTAAGCTTCAGCTTTCATATTTGTAGGGGTAACTGTACATAACAATTCACATCACTGCCCCATCTGGCAGCTTGGACATGTGCATACACAGCACTAAGACCCCTTTCACACTGGGGCGCTTTTCAGGCATTTTAGCTCTAAAAATAGCATCTGAAAAGCGCCTCTCATGCCTTCCCCGTGTGAAAGCCTGAGTGTTTTCAGACTCGGGCGGTGCGCTTGCAGGATGGGGGAAAAGTCCTGCAAGTAGTTGGGGTGGTGCGGGAGCGGTGTATACACTGCTCCTAAACCGCCCATGCCATTGAAATCAATGGGGAGTGCTGCTGAAGTGCCTGCAAAACGATTTGGCAGCAGCGCTTTTGGGGCGCTATTGACCCTTTCCTTGGCCGCTAGCGGGGGGTTAAAAGCACCCAGCTAGCGGCCGTAAATAGCCGATGTTACAGCGGTAAAGCGCCACTAAAACTAGCATGGCTTTACTGCTAACGCCCCCCCCCAGCCCCAGTGTGAAAGTAGCCTCAACAAGCAGCACGTGATGTGTGATTTCACCAACTCATTGTGTAATAGAATGGGGAGAGAAAGTGTTACGGGAGTGGCACTGGAAGATCAACGAAACACTATTAAAAGAATCAATATATGAGGAAAAAATCGCGCACGAGATAGAATTATACTTCCAAGAGAACAAATCAGAAGAAATAACACCTTTGTGTGTCTGGGAATCACATAAATGTGTTATTAGAGGCGTTCTAATATCACTGGGGGCACATAGAAAACGCTCTCTGAGTGCCAAGCTGGACCTCCTGCTAGAAGAGATACGGGTGCTGGAAAAGGCCCACAAAAAAACTGTAGCAATACAAAAACGGAAGAAAAATTGACAAGTCTTTGCGATGAATTAAATCTGCTACTAATGGATAAAGCAAAAGTAAAGATAGCACATGGCAGGCGAGTATTCTATGAATACGGAAACAAACCTAGTAGAATGCTGGCAAACGCGCTCAGAGAGACAAAAGCTCGGAAGTACATTGAGTGCATAAAAACAGCAGGGGACGCACTGGTCAACTCGTCACAAGCTATAGCGAAAGAGTTTAGAGATTTTTATACTAAATTATACCAAATTGAGAGTAATGTAACAGAAGAAAGATTAAAAAAAAGAAGGGAAAGGGCTGAGGAGTATATAGAAGCAGCAGGGATGCCCAAGATAGGAGAGGAGGAAGCAGATGAGATAGATGGCCCAATTACAATAGAAGAATTTACAGAAGCTCTTAAATCACTGAATAGAGGCAAGGCACCAGGACCCGATGGGTACACCCTGCTCTATTATAAGACATTTGCAGAAAAACTAGCACCGGAATTTATTGCTGCATTTAACTCAATTAGGGAAGGGGCAAGGATGCCAGCAGAGACATTAATGGCACATATCACAGTAATTCCAAAAAAAGGGAAAGACCCAGCACAATGCGCAAGTTACCGCCCAATTTCTTTATTAAACGTGGATCTAAAGATCCTAACAAAAATATTGGCAACTAGACTAATGGCATATATCCCAAACATAATACACCCAGATCAAGTGGGATTCACCCCGGAAAGGGAAGGCAGAGAAAACACGCAAAGAGTCTTAAGTGCAATATATTCAGTGCAATGTCAGAAAAGACCTATGGTGCTGATTTCTGCAGACGCAGAAAAAGCTTTTGATAGGGTGGACTGGACATTCCTGGAAGTGACATTGCAATATATGGGCCTGGGAAATGGGATGTTAAAATGGATCAAAAGCCTGTATTCCAATCCAAGAGCACGGGTTAAAATAAATGACATAATATCGGAACCCTTCCCTATGTACAATGGAACAAGGCAGGGATGTCCACTCTCGCCTATCATATTTATCTTGACACTAGAACCCTTTCTGAGAACTATACGAGCCAGTGCAGATATTAAAGGCATACCAACTCAAGAAGAAGAACAGAAACTCGCAGCCTATGCGGATGACCTGTTATTCTTTGTTACCTCCCCAATCACGTCTCTCCCCTCATTGCTAGCGGAGATACGTAAATATGGAGAGGCTTCTAACTTCAAGATAAATTATGGTAAATCTGAGGCAATGGGAATAGGAATAAACAACGTACTTCAAAAACAATTAACTAAACATTTTACTTTTAAATGGACGGAGTCCCATATAAATTACCTGGGGACGAAAATAACAAAGAAATTAGAGAAAACGTTTGAACTGAATTTTCTACCCCTAATGCGGCAAATAAAAGCAGACTTTCAGCGGTGGGACAAGGAAATATTTTCATGGTTTGGTAGAATCAATATCATTAAAATGAATATTATGCCGAGATTGATATACCTACTCCAGGCACTACCAATTAAGATCCCAGCAGGATTCCTGAAAGAGTTGAGAACGAGATTCACAAATTTTATATGGGTAGGGAAACTGGCAAGAATTCGGAGGGACATCTTGGTTCAACCTAAAGATAGAGGAGGAGTGGGATTCCCAGATCCAGTGAACTATTACGAAGCGGTGTTTATGTATGGAACAAGCGATAACGGGCATACCCCTAGAAGGGATAGCATGGATATTGGATACAGAAATTCCTCAGCAGGTAAAAAAACACCCCACAATAGGGGCGACAATTCAGGTGACTAAAAAGGTATTCAGGAAAACGGAGATATCAAAATCCCCAAGTCCGATGACTCCAATCTTGGGCACACCAAGCTTCGAGCCAGGTTTAGTAGAGGTAGAGTTTAGGAACTTAAGGAGAAGAGGGGCAAGTAGGCTCCAAGAGAGAGAACAGAGTGATGACAGGGGAGGAGGTAGACTTAGAATTTTCAGGAGAAATTAACTTCTTCAGGAGACTACAGCTCAAGGCCTATCTCCGAGCAATAAAAACGCAAGCGGCGGAAATAAGGACAACATCTAAATTTGAGCAGCTATGCCTGAGAGAGGAACCAGGGAAACATGGGTTATCAATTATGCACTCTTTACTGATAGAACTTAAGGCCCCACAAGAGTTAACATTTTTTCAGGCATGGGAAAGAGACCTGGGGATAATGTTCACGGACTCCCAGAAATTTAAAATATGCCACCTCACACATAAGACATCAAGGGCAACCAAATACCAAGAAGGCGGATATAAAACACTGACAAGGTGGTATAGAACACCATCAGCGTTAAATCGGATATATCCACAATTAGAAAACACGTGCTGGAGATGTCAAAGAGAGGAGGGAACTATGATACACATATTTTGGGAATGCCCCGGAGTTAAAGAATTCTGGAAGATGGTAAGGGAAACAGTGGAAGAAATCACTGAAGTACCACTGGGAGAAAATCCAGCAGTATACCTGCTACATGATACCCCGATAGCTATTGGAGAATACAAAAACTCATTAGTGGGACATTTGCTGAACGCCGCAAAGGCGTGCATTCCGAGTTTATGGAAAAAAACTATAGCCCCGACGAGAACACAATGGTTAGCGAAAATCTCAGAAATCCAATTAATGGAAAAACTTACTATGAAGATAAGAGAACAAGAAGATAGATACCGGGAGATATGGACACCCTATAGGTTATATAGGGAACAAAACCGCCAATAGCCTCATGAGGGAGAAAGCACATGGGAAACAAAGAGGGGGGGCCCGAGGCGGGGAGGAGGAATGACAGAGGGAGAGAACGATCGCCCAACCAGTCTAGGAAGACTTCTTTTTTTTTTATTTTTCCCTTTTTTCTTGTTTTTTTTTTTTTTTTTTTCTCTTTTTCTTTTTTTCTCTTGTTGTTTAGTGGAAAATATAAAGGGGAAAGGTAGAAGACAATATAAAGGAATATTATTGTTTGTAGTTTGATTTGAACCCCAAAGGGAAGAGATTAATTGGGAAAACTTGATTATTAAGTTGTATAACTGTAAACCCTGTACTTGTAAAATTAAAATAAAGAATTAAAAAAAAAAAAAAAGCGCCTCTCATGCCTTCCCCGTGTGAAAGCCTGAGTGTTTTCAGACTCGGGCGGTGCGCTTGCAGGACGGGGGAAAAGTCCTGCAAGTAGTTGGGGTGGTGCGGGAGCGGTGTATACACTGCTCCTAAACCGCCCATGCCATTGAAATCAATGGGGAGTGCTGCTGAAGTGCCTGCAAAACGATTTGGCAGCAGCGCTTTTGGGGCGCTATTGACCCTTTCCTTGGCCGCTAGCGGGGGGGTTAAAAGCACCCAGCTAGCGGCCGTAAAGTGCCGATATAACAGCGGTAAAGCGCCACTAAAACTAGCATGGCTTTACTGCTAACGCCCCCCCAGCCCCAGTGTGAAAGTAGCCTTGCACGTGATGTGTGATTTCACACCTGTGTCCTGGTAACCTCCGCCGTGTTTCAAGAGGAATAGATGTTGGTGAATGTTGCTTGAAGGATTGAACATGCAGGTGAATGTACTTTATGAATATAGTGAATCACCAATGTGACTGTTACTTTTACTGGGGCATAATTAGTGAGTTGCCACTAATGTTGTGAGAGTAAATACAGCAATACATTGCTACCAATATAGTAATACATTTTGAATTTATTTTTATTTAAAAACACAGTTGCTGAGGTAAAGAGTACAGTAAGTAGTCACATTGACAGACCATATATACAGTATTACTTCTTTCAATTAATACCAATAGCTAAAGCACGTCTCACAGGTTCATAGTAGCTCCATTTATAAGTTCTATTACACACATACAGTACTTATCGTTAGTTATTACTATTATATACAGTAACATTTTTTCACCCTTCATTCCTGAATTACACCGTACTTAGGTTTTCACTACAAAACAGTTCATGCTTGATGATCTTCTGTGTTCTGAAACAAGAGAGGAATGTATCAGTATATTTGTCTATCTGGTTAGTTGATTAAAGTGACTTTAAACCAGAGGTGTCCAAACTTTTTTCAAAGAGGGCCAGATTTGATGAAGTGAACATGCGCGAGGGCCGACCATTTTGCCTGACATTTTTTAAACCAATAAAATTTGGTCTAAGTGTGTTTGTTCGAGCGCTAATACATTGCCTAACAAGAATTCTCTTGCCTTTGTCGCACTCGCTCCTGAGACACAGACGAATGCTCTGCTCTTTAGGGGTACCGTTAATTGTAAATGGTACCCCACACATTGGAAAACGTGGGGTGCTTTTGGTGCAGTGCAATTAAAAAAAAAAAAAAAAGGTTGGGGACTTCTTTCCCTGCAGTTTTGTGGGTAGGGAAGCCCATTGAAATGAACACGCAGCACGCAGCCACACAGATGTGAACCAAGGGCTTGTTCACATGTCAGGTTGGAGGGGCAGTAAAACCACATGGTTAAGCTGTTTTTACCACCCCCAACTTCTCCCCCTTTAGCTGCAGATGGAGCAACTGGGGGTATAAACATGCTGTGGCTGCAGTTGGATGTACACCCAGGGTGAATGGGGCTGCACTGCAACTACCCGCAACTGTGCGCATTGCACAGTTGCGGCATAGAGTGATGCTGGATTTTATAGGCTTAAAACAGGTGGTGAGGAGGCAAAATAATGCCTCTTTACCGCCTGTCAAATGCCTCTGAAAAGCGATCTGTGCATGGATTGCTTTTCAGAGGAGCAGCAGTCCTGGCTGATATCACAAACAAGACCTACAAATGCAGTTCTGATGGTACAGGAATGGGGGGGGGGGGGTCCGGATTAAAAGTAACACACACACACACACACACACACACACACACACACACACACACACATGGACACACATACAGACACATGTACATGGACACACATACAGACACATGCATACAGACACATGTACATGGACACACATACAGACACATGTACACACATACAGACACATGTACATGGACACACATACAGACACATGTACATGGACACACATACAGACACATGTACATGGACACACATACAGACACATGGACACACATACAGACACATGTACATGGACACACATACAGACACATGCATACAGACACACGTACATGGACACACATACAGACACATGCATACAGACACACGTACATGGACACACATACAGACACATGCATACAGACACACGTACATGGACACACATACAGACACATGCATACAGACACACGTACATGGACACACATACAGACACATGCATACAGACACATACAGACACATGTACATGGACACACATACAGACACATGTACATGGACACACATACAGACACATGCATACAGACACATGTACATGGACACACATACAGACACATGTACATGGACACACATACAGACACATGCATACAGACACACGTACATGGACACACATACAGACACATGCATACAGACACATGTACATGGACACACATACAGACACATGTACATGGACACACATACAGACACATGCATACAGACACACGTACATGGACACACATACAGACACATGTACATGGACACACATACAGACACATGCATACAGACACATGTACATGGACACACATACAGACACATGTACATGGACACACATACAGACACATGCATACAGACACATGTACATGGACACACATACAGACACATGCATACAGACACATGTACATGGACACACATACAGACACATGTACATGGACACACATACAGACACATGCATACAGACACATGTACATGGACTAACATACAGACACATGCATACAGACACATGTACATGGACACACATACAGACAACTGCATACACATACATACAGACATACAAACGCACATGCACAGACAGACACATGAATAAAGCCCTTTTAAAACAAATCTAGCTTCTTGCATAGTACTGTACCTTTCCAGCTTCCTCATTCAGCCGGGTACTGCACTCTAGGGGGAAGCAGAGAGCACAGCACACTCCTCTCTGCACTTTACTTTCCTTTTTGAGGCTGACGGCGCTTCTCACAGTGCCGATGTTCGGCAGGGGATCGCTCATCTGACAGCCCTGATCCCGCAGCACACTAGTTGTGAGAGGCTGGTTTAGATAACCAGGCGGGCCGTTCAAAACCGGACCGCGGGCCGCGATTGGCCCGCGGGCCGGACTTTGGACATGCCTGCTTTAAACTCTGGTTTAAAAAAATTATATTGAGGTATGTATTCCTAACTCAAAAAAGTACCTTCTATTGCTTTCAAGTCCAAAGAAATATTCCCAACGCACACATTCCTGGAAATGGCTGTCAGGTAAGTGGATGCTGTAGCGACCACTGGCTGGAAACCAGAAACACCCAGCACACCAAGGATCTCAAATAGTCTGATGAAGGGGTCCTGTGTGGCCCTGAAAAGTCGCTGCTTTATCTTTGATGTGATCATCAAATAAAGCGCAACACCCTTTTTTTGAAGATCAGCGATGACATATGTTGTGTTTTATTGCTCCCAGCCTCCTCCAAATTATTATATTGCTGCTGTTAGAGGGTGGTTATGCTCATAATCCATGGTCCCACTGTATGTGGTAACATAGCCAGCCTACCTTGCTTACTCCCGAGATGGACTAAGGGATGCATAGAGCAGTCTTTGTGATTATTTTTTGAAAATAAGGATATTGTCATGTGTCACTTTATTTATTTTTTTACATTACCTTGCCACTTTCCTCTAGCTTGCCAAGTTCACGCTCCCAGCCCAGCAGTTGTACAAAATGCTTCACTCCACTGGTGACTTCTCCAAGCTCCACTACATTGAGTCCATCCGAAGTGTCCAAAAATGGTCCCACATTATCTCGATTTATAAGAACTCGTGGTGTAGAACGACTGACTGCATACACCAAACTGGCAAATGGTTCCACCTGTAAACCAGACATATAGATTTACATTGTATATTAACTATTGCTGTAGTTTCCTGTAAAGCTTTTCTTATCAAGTATATAGGATGAGGACTTATTAAAACAAGACTACTGGCAGTATAGCACAAATACCAAATAAAGGTCCTTTATTAAACAGCCAATGGTAGAAGTGGGAATGGATCTAAAAATGTCTGGTCTTTGGATATAGGGGGCTTGGATTACATTTCTGTATAAAAAGTTGGGCAAGCTTGAAAACTGTGGACTATCATAATTAGTAGGGAACTTGTACTTGAAAAAAAAGACTTCTGTCCAGAAAATTCAGAGCACAGCTTTTGGTTATTATATTTGTATGCGATGCGTCGTTGCATTTGCATGCGATGGGCCGATGTATTTGTATGTGATGGTTTGTATTTGTAAGCAAGGGATTGTTGTATTTGTATGTGATGGATTGATGCATTTGTAAGTGATGGGTCGGTGTATTTGTATTTGCATGCGATGGTTTGTATTTGTATGTACATTATCTCACAAAAGTGAGTACACCCCTCACATTTTTGGAAATATTTTATTATATCTTTTCATGTGACAACACTGAAGTAATGACACTGCTACAATGTAAAGTAGTGAGTGAGTGAGTGTCTAAACCCCTGGCAACAAAAGGCCTGTTCTAAATGGACCTGTCCTGTTAAACCGCTGTATGGTCTTGGCCACCGTGCTGTAGCTCAGTTTCAGGGTCTTGGCAATCTTCTTATAGCCTAGGCCATCTTTATGTAGAGCGACAATTCTTTTTTTCAGATCCTCAGAGAGTTCTTTGCCATGAGGTGCCATGTTGAACTTCCAGTGACCAGTAGGAGAGAGCAATAACACCAAATTTAACACACCTGCTCCCCATTCACACCTGAGACCTTGTAACATTAACATGACACCAGGGAGGGGAAATGGCTAATTGGGCCCAATTTGGACATTTTCACTTAGGGGTGTACTCACATTTGTTGCCAGCGGTTTAGACATTAATGGCTGTGTGTTGGGTTGTTTTGAGGGGACAGCAAATTGACACTGTTATACAAGCTGTACACTCACTACTTTACATTGTAGCAAAGTGTCATTTCTTCAGTGTTGTCACATGAAAGGATATAATAAAATATTTACAAAAATGTGAGATACTGTATATTTCTACATGAGGGAAATGCTGACAAAGCAAAGGGTCTTGTTTCATCAGCACAGTGGGACTGTTTTACTAAGGCCCCTTTCACACTGGGACGGTTTTCAGGCGGTACAGCGCTAAAAATAGCGCCTGTATACTGCCTGAAAAAACCGGCCCCATTCACTCCAGTGTGAAAGCCGGCGGGCTTTCACACTGGAGCGGTGCGCTAGCAGGACCGCAACAAAAGTCCTGCTAGCAGCATCTTTGGAGCGGTGAAGGAGCTATGTATTTACCGCTCCTATACCGCTCCTTCCCATTGAAATCAATGGGAAACCGCGGGGATACCGCCCGCAAACCGCCGCTGCAGCGGCGCTTTGCGGAGGTTTTTAACCCTTTTGCGGCCGCTAGCGGGGGTTAAAACCACCCCGCTAGCGGCCGCATACCGCGGGTAAAACGATGGTAAAGCAGCGCTAAATATAGCGCTGCTTTACCGTCGCCGCCCCGCACCGCCCCAGTGTGAAAGGGGCCTAAAGGAGTAGAGCGTGTTTACTTTGCAAAATTAATTTTCACATAGCTTGGTGATTGAAGTGAAGCTAAGTGAAAATTTACTTTGAATACATAATCGTGTTAAAGAAAAAAAAAAAAACAGGATTTTTGCTCACAAATGATTGGATGAATAAAGTTAGCATGTCTTCACCTCCTTCACTTTGCAAAGTAAACATGCTCAACTTCTTTAATAAATCAATGTCAATATAAAGAAATGGAAGCCCACTGCAGTTTGTTGTTAGCTTACATAAGCTGGCATCTATCAGTATTTCATATGGGGTCAATGTATATTCTTTTCTTAGCTAGGTGATGGTGGGCTTATAGTGCTATGCAAAATAACTATAATATAAGGTCCTGAGAACCTTTCCTGTTTCCTTTTATCAGCGGTCTGACCTCTAGAGAGGTGCCCATGACAATTAGAAGGTCTGCCGTGGGGAAGTCGGTGAGATGCAAGAAGAAACGAGCGGGAAGCTGTTCTCCAAAAAATACAATGTCAGGCTTGATGAGACCACCACATGCTGAACAGCGAGGGACTTGAGACTCCAGCACAGAATCCTGTAATATAAGACAGGAAACAGAAACATGGTTTAATTATCTCTTCTGAGCTTCGGGGGATGTAAGGAAGGTAAGTACAAGCATTGGAGGGTCATACTATCCGCTGAACCTGTTACTGAATGGACAACACAGCTACTCTTAACTCTTTCACTGCTGAGCCCTGTTTTTCAATTTTCAGGTGCCCAGACCACTTTTTATAATCTGCACATTCGCACTACAGAATAGAAGGTTTCCAGTTGATTTTGTACATCCCATGATGGCTGCAAAATGTTTACCAAACAATATTATAAATAAAAATGTATAACTATCTTTATCGGTATACATCAATACAACATTATTTAAAAAAATCCCTACTAAATTTACTGAAGATAAAATGGCACTAATGCCCCGTACACACGGTCGGAAATTCCGACGGAATATGTCCGATTGGACCATGTTGTTGGAAAATCCGCCCGTGTGTGGGCTCCATCGGACTTTTTCCGACTGAAAAAATTTGAGATCCTGCTCTCAAATTTTCCGACAACAAAATCCGATCAGACTTTTTCCGATCGTGTGTAGAGAATTCCGACAGACAAAGTGCCACGCAAGCTCAGATCAAATTACGAGACCAAAGCTATTGGCTACTAGCCTCTACGTAGTTCCGTTGTATGCAACGAACGTCACCACGTTCAGAATGATCGGATTTTCCAACAACTTTGTCCGACCGTGTGTATGCAACACCAGTGTCGGACAAAATCCGTCGGAAAAAATCTGACGGATTTTGTGGTCGGAATTTCCGACCGTGTGTACGGGGGCTAAGACAATAAATAACAAAAAGTGTTATTAAAGTGGTTGTAAACTCTTACACACCACTTTTCCCTACAGGTAAGCCTATAATAAGGCTTACCTGTAGGTACTGGAAATATCTCCTAAACTTGCACGGTTTAGGAGATATTTAGTATATACGCTTGCACCTACGTCATCGGTGTATGTGTGCTGAAGAAAGGGCACGATCGTGCTTTCTAAAGAGCCCGTGCCATGACTGTCAGCTCCCGCACGACTCTGGCCAGTCACAGAGCCGGAGTCCAAGGCCCCCGGAAGGAAGAGGGGTGAAGATGGACGTGGCCACCAGTGGGGACATCGCAGCCTTCGTTCGCAGTTAAGTGCAACATAATGGGCTAGCATTATTCTTTTACTTTGCAGGGGAAAAAGTGGAAGTAAAACCCATCAGGGTTTACTTCCTCTTTAAGGCAAATCTTTTTAGTTTTGGATAGAGTGGAGAGCAGTTAGAACACCTGTCAGGGTTTATTGCTGTCTGTGCTCCAGTTAGGGAGATTCACTCTCTCTATTTGTTATGTTTACCATGATCACTGAAAGCGGAAGTAAATAAAAGTACCAAATTTTGCATTGTCCCCAGAACAGGAATGGAGAAAATCTTCCAATGGGGAGAAAAGTTCTGAGGACCCTGGTGACAACCAGGGATTCTCTCATTTTGGAGGGCTTACTCTCACTTCCTTGTTTTGCCTTTAGTTCTACTTTTATGTGCTTCACAGTATACAAATATAATTCCCTTAACATTATTCTTAAACCTCTAAGGTGTGCAGGGTTTTTTTTTTATAGTATAAAAGTGTTAATTTGTATACCTTAGTTATGAGTGTATTATTGTTACCAGGGGGCTGGGATATGACCGTATACACAAAAGATAACAGGTTCTCTGTAGAGTATAGACATCAGAGATCTAAAGAGACTTTTGTGCTGGAGACTAAATTGACGAAATTGTACTGGTAGCACAAAGGCCACTGTGTAAACTTCAAAGTTCACAACTGCTGTTGTAAGCTTGAGCATATTTTAACACATTGATTGCTATAACCTATTTCATGGGTATATAGCAGGATACTTGGATGTGGTGCATGGTATACATCACAGGCAGTCTAAAGGTTAACAGAGGGTGCAGTCATGACACAGTACACATCACGAGATGTCAAATAGTTAAAGGGTAACTACATACTTTGATGAAAAATATGACAATTTAAGCCAGATCTTCAAAATAATTAACTTTGTATTTCTATTCATTGCTTATTTTATTTTAGCATGCTTCCATATCATCTTAAAGTTTCCTCTTTGCCCATTTGAGAATGTTTACATTTTTCTTGTGCCTTGCATTACCTGTAGAAGGAATGTATGCTGTAGACTGACCTCAACTGTATCACAGCAAAATGTAAACATGACCACTAGAGAACATGCCTTAAACAGCCATTCATATTTTAAAAATTGACTAATTAAAGTGGAACGTCACTCTCTCAATCAACATTGCCTATTTTGAATCCTTATGCTTCAAGCATTAGTAAATTGAACGGAAAGTATATCATATTTACTTTTTTTAAACAGTTTTTTACATTTCCTTAGTTACTTCTTGCTTCCCATTCCTAGGCAAATGATGTCATACATCCCAGGAGTCTGAGCTAAGGGCAGATGGATTCCAGGATGTACATGCTACATGAGTCATCTGTCCTTACTCAAGATGGCCACAGTCAGAAATTATAAGGGGTGTTTTTCTGTTATTTATCAGCAAAATAAAGAATGGAGACATTAATGAATGAGTGAATTTGCTTTAAATATTAAAAATAAATTAAATAGTGTTTTGGTTTGTGCTGCTCAGATACAGTTTAGTTCTGCTTTAATACGATTTTACAAAGTTTCTTATTTCCTGTGCCTTCATTTGTCACAATGTTATACTTTAAATGTTCCATGCATGCACACTCTATTAAACTTACTTAGGACCTTATGGTCTTTTTTAGCAATTTTATTCTCCTAGGTTATGGGGTTCCATGAACAATTTATGAGACTGCAGTTTGATGGAACACATGACCTCACATTTCAGGTCTTCTGAACATAGACCACCTAGCTCAACAGAATGTCATAGCCATTAAATCCACACTGGCTACCTTGGTCATAACATCCTGCAATCCACCCTTCCTCTGGATCAACTGTGGGTATAGAATGGGGTATATGGGATTGTATGATATATTTTATTTTAATTTGTGGTTGAACTGGATGGACTTGTGTCTTTTTTTCAACCTAACTAACTATGTAACAAGCATATATCCAGCATGTTGGATATTTTGCACATGCAGCCTACGAGAAGCCCATACATATCTTGTAGTGTACCTCCTAAGAATGTTTTAAACTGAGGGGTGCAGCAAATCAGGGAAGGGCTAGAAATTTACTACAGAGTAAGCAAGTATGTCTGGGGATAAAGCAAATGCTGTGCTCAAGCCTTCATTGTGCTTTCTTGCAACCTATGTTTAATATATCCATAGTATAGAGGATCGTACTAAATGGTATGGTAGATTTTGCTACACAGACACTGTTGACGATACAGTCAACCATCAATCACTTACACGAAAGGCCTTGCCCGGGTATTCTTTCAGGCACATGGTACACGTAGCTGAAGAAAAAGAGCCGTGAGCTTCCACCAATTTTTCTATTGGAATCCCAGCCACTGAAATATAAAAAAAATATAAGGCCTGAATATTTTTGTTGTTAAACCTAAGTATTTTCTTTGTACAGTTTTTTTTTTTTTTCTGTAAATCTAATGAATACTTTATTAATATGCAATTGATAATATATATTGGACCTCATGTTCAAAAGCTAGAGAAATATAATGTGCAAGTGTTAGCCACACCATCCAATTGGATTTCAGCTGCCAACATTCTAGTTCAATGTTTTCCTGCTAAAAAAGGACTCAAGAGCCATATTTGTTGAATGAAGGCCCACATCTAAATTAACCACTTTTTTTTTTCACAATTTCTAATTCAAAATATCAGGCAATGTTCATATGTATCATAGGAAAACCAGGAAAGGTCATGCAGATAACAGGGATAACCTCATTGTATGGAGGCCTGTCCTCGAAGGCCCCTCCACTCACCTGCATACTTTCACTATATCCCACTCTTATACCAGCCTGTATGGAAGCAACACTTTGCCACAGAAAGCTGTGCAACAGTTTCTCGGAAGTGTAATTTATCTCAGAACAGAGACAGTAATAATAACCACAACCCGCTTCACTGGTGTCAGTGGTAGCAACAAATATACCCCCCAATCCCCATTGTTCTCAGAGGTAGTAATAACAAACACTCTTTCTTCATTGGTGCTCAGTTGTTACTTACCTGAATACATGCTACTGCGCTGCTTTCTTTCTCCCGATATCATCAGGATTGATAGGCAGGAGATAACTACGCCAGATAGTAAGGGCTGAAACACGGAGATTGTTTCAGTGCTCCACATCCCCCAGAATTTAAAGAGAAAAAGGGGGAGGGAGGTTTGTTCATGTAGATTGGGTAGGTACTATTTTGTTGTGATACTCAATGTTCAACCCCTGACCATATGTATCTAAAAAGAAGAGGTATCTCCAAAGGAAGAGATAAAAAAGTGGGGCTTTTTGAACAAGGGTGTCAAATTGCAGGAAAGGTCACTTAGTCATATGTTTTAAAATAATATATCAAATTTATTAGTGATAATTCATATAGTAGCCATTTACCCAATCAAATCTAAATACCATGATACCTATAGAGAAACACAATCCTGGTTACATAAAAAAATCACCGTGCTGGCCAAAATATTCCAGAACAAGTGACTGAGGACAACTGGGGGGACAAAACGACATATAACAAAGACTATACAAAAAACACCGTACGGATGCCAGAGGAACATTCGTGTCGAGCCTAACATGGGCTGAAATCAGCATTCGCTATCATATTCAATACGTAAAGACGAAAGGGGAAAATGTCACCCGAAAAAAAAAAAATTTTTATGTAACCAGGATTGTGTTTCTCTATAGGTATCATGGTATTTAGATTTGATTGGGTAAATGGCTACTATATGAATTATCACTAATAAATTTGATATATTATTTTAAAACATATGACTAAGTGACCTTTCCTGCAATTTGACACCCTTGTTCAAAAAGCCCCACTTTTTTATCTCTTCCTTTGGAGATACCTCTTCTTTTTAGATACATCCCCCAGAATCCTGCTTAAGCTGTACCTCGGGGGGGGGGGGGGGGCAGGAGGAAGAAGGCCCCGTGGGCCACTAGTTGGATGGCTCTGGTGTAGTTCAACCCAAACATCTACATTTACTAGTCTTTATACACTTAATCTTCTATATACAAATGCAGTTTCACATTAGCACATATGTATTCATTTAATGACACTGTATTGTAATAAGCTAACAGTCATTCTGCTACCTTGCCCATCCTCGTAGCCTATACATTTCTTTATTGCTCTTAAACAGAAAACTATTGCAATTTCCTATTACACAACCTTCTCATTCACCATTGTGGAAAATAACCTCCTGTTATCACCTATACCTATATAAGAATATACAAGACTATCTGCAGGCCCATGGAGTGATTAAATGGCTATTAGGTTTTCAGCCATTAGGTTTCCTAGACTTTTCCTGCACAGTCAGTTACCTCTTTCCAGTCCGTCTATGTTTTGTGTGTAGAGGCGTAACAATAACCCTTTGTCATTTAGAAGCCGCAGAAAATAATGTGCTGGATTGGGAAAGTGTCGTCCAGGTAGCAGTTCCTTAGAAAGGCGCAAGAAGGCATGAGGCTCATGCAAGAAGTAGCTTAAATCAAATATAGCTTCAGGGTATGGTAGATTATATTCCTGCAGTTTACTGTAGAGGCCGCTGGTTGGAGACCTGGAGAAAGAGGCAGCTGTAAAAGATACAGTGGGGAAAATGTCTGTCAAGTAAATATTGGTCAACACAATATTTCTGACTCTAGCTTCACCTGAACAGAATCCCACCTTACACTCCCCTATGTGTTCCTAAAGTGGTTGTAAACCCTTACAGACCACTTTTGCCTACAGGTAAGCCTATAGTAAGGCTTACCTGTAGGTACTAGAAACTTGCACGGTTTAGGAGATATTTACCATATACGATTGCGCCAATGGCGAATGCGCACTGTAGAAAGGCGCGATCGTGTTGTTTCTATAGGGCCCGTGCCATGACGTAATGCAACTCTGGTCGGTCACAGAGCTGGAGTCTGCGGCCCGTGGAAGAGGGGTGAAGATGGGTGCTTCCACCAGCATGGACATCGCAGGCTTTGTTTGCAGGTAAGTGCAACATAATGGGCTAGTATGTGATGCATACTAGCCCATTATGCTTTTACTTTGCAGAGGAATAAAGAGGAAGTAAAACCCATCTTTAATGAATCACAACAACAAGAGTTGGGTAGGGCCCCTTTTCAGCGACATTCCCTCTTGGCCATTCTCTCTGCGCTGCCAACTGACCTCAGCGTTTTGTCTGTTTTTAAAAAAATGCATCTTCCGTGTAATAAAATATTAAAGAGAAAGTATATTGTATTTTCAATAAGCACATTTTAAACATTATTATTGTAAAGTTTTCATTTACAGTATATGTAAATCCTAACAAGAACTGCTCCAATTTGCCTGGTAAAAATACAATTGAAGTGTTTTGTTATATCTGTTCAAGAAGTACAAATAAAAAAAAAAGGTTGACCCTTACAGAAATCCAGTGAGTTTATTAAATCCTGAGATGACAATCCAGAGCCTCTGCTGAACTACAATCTAAAGCCTCATACACACGATCGGACCGTGGACCAACTTTCCTGTGGATTTTTGTACAAAGGGCGTTGGCCCCAAGTTGGTATTGTATACACACGATCTGACTTTTTAGGCAACAAACATGAACGTAGTGACGTTTCAACGTACTGACGACACTCAATCGGACTTTTGTTGGCAGAAAGTTGGTCCGTTCGCACAGCCAACAAAAGTCAGATGAAACCTGGAAAAAGGTGGTCCGATGGAGCGTACCCGCGGTCGGATGTTGGTTCAAAACAGCTAATTTGCATGTTGGTTGTCAAAAAGTCAGGTCGTGTGTACGGGCCTTTAGTCTTATCAGCCCCAACCAGGCTACATCTGCATACTGCAGAACACCTCCCCCTGGACGTGGGAAGAGAGCGAGGTGTTCTGTTTTTCAAATCAGGAACAGGCATCCTAGGGTGTCAACACTAGACGATGTGTGGTGAGTGAGTGTTGTCACCATAGGATAGAAGTATGTGACTAATAAGATCGGCAGGTCAAAATAAAGGGGGAAAAAAAAATCGAACTAATGCAGCCACTACATCTACAGCTGGCCATAGATGGTCTGATTCCTCCATCCAGAGAAACAAAATGGATAAAGCAATCCTCCCTGCTGGGAAATTGTATTCTGACAGTGGTACTCTCCGCTATCAGAATACACTGATCACTGGCTGCAGCTGGCTGATTGAGAAAAAAAATTCAGACAAGTCCATTCAACAAAAGTTGAATGATCTACTTCTGGTGAACATGCATGGCCACACACCAATTGAAATTTGTCTAGTTTCTGCTAAACTGACTGAATTGCGATTCACCCATTGGCCAACCTAAGGAATGGCACACTGCATGGCATTACATTTTTGCTCTCAGGTTTAGATGCGCTTAAGGCCCGGTTCAGACTGCTGCGATGTCCGAGATCGGATATGATTCGCACCGCACTGCAGTGCAAATCATATGCGATCTCTGTGCGATGCGATTTCAGCCATACAGATAGTATGGCTGAATTCGCATCGCATTTGGCCTAAACTCGTACAGGACCCTTTTTTTGGTCCGCAGCAGAATCGGATCGCATGGGTGTTCTCACCATGCGATCCGATTCCTGTCCGAGTTTGCAGATCGCACTGCGATATGCGAACTGATTTGGGGGTGTCAATAACATTTAACTGACTCTCCCAGCAGCTCGCATAGGGCAGTGTGAACTGCCGCCGGGAGACATGCGATGCGGGAACCCGCAGTAGATTCAAATCGTTCCCGCATCGCAGCAATCTGAACCGGGCCTTAAGTAGACTGTGGGGTTGATTTACTAAAGCTGAAGAATGCAAATTCAGGCTCACTTCTGCAGAGAAACCAATCAGCTTCCAGGTTTTATTGCCAAAGTTTAATTGAACAAGCTGAGGTTAGAAGGTGATTGGCTACCCTGCACAGCTGCACCAGATTCTGAGTGCTCCAGCATTAGTAAATCTACCCCTGTGTCACTTGTGTTATCTCAAGTTTGACTTGTTCCTACTATACTGTTACAGTGAGGCAGATACTCTACCTATATAAGAACATATAAGACTATCTGCATGCCCATGGAGTGATTAAATGGCCATTAGGGATGAGCTCAGGCGTGTAGCATGGTCCACGTGCAGAGCCCGCCAGGAAGTCGGCGCAGCGCTGTGCTAATCACAGGCAGTGAGACATTGCTCGATCTCCACAGCCGTGCATTGGGGCAATGTCTCACTGCCTGCGATTAGCGCAGCACTGCGCCGACTTCCTGGTGGGCTCTGCACGTAGACTATGCGAACACGCCTGAGCTCATCCTTAATGGCCATTAGGTTTTCAGCCATCCAAAACACCCCTTTCCTCCTGATAGTGTGACTATCCTATCCCCACCACACAGGTTAGGTCTGGTCCATAGAGAGACACATCATGGGTCTAGTAATGTCTGAGTAAGCAGAGAATTCCTATACACCTCTTCTCTTTACTTCCATTACCTGGGCAATGAACCCAGAACACCTTATACCTATCGGGTGTGCCAACTTCCCAGTGCTCTGGTGAACTCAATTACAAATTCTAAGACAGGTCAAACGGATCATACTTCTGTGTCTCAAGTACAAAGCAAAGCATCCAATGAGGATGTCATAAAAGCAAAGAGACATACGGCTGTGGGTTAGTGTCAGGAGTAATCACCTGAAATCTGGAATCCCACTGTCAGTACTGATACCAGCACCCACCATCACTACAATACGCTTGTATACACCCTGCTTTATCCTGTCTGCCACATCAGTGAGCAGTAGCTTCTCATTTTTGCTGTATCCTCTTCTGTGGAGAAAGATGCTATTGTGAGCTTGTATCCACCTGTGCCAAGAGAGAAATAGCATTAAGGTAGATGTGATCACTTTTGCATTCTATGATACATGGTAGATTGACCTGATATTTTGTACTATTTTTTGGCTAATAAGGGAATTATTAAAATCGCATTAATACATCAACCTCTGCTTTTGATTCATTTAAAAAACAAAATGTTCATCTATGTTAAAGGTATGGCCTCATTCACATAGTGCATACTATACCGTACACCTGTGCAGGGCCATGTTTACCCACATAGGGGTGTACAGGTGTTCTGTACACAATGGCTGTACAGACACAGCCGTGTCCCAATATGACATCCGCTTGGGTACAGGTGCATGAAGGTGCGTGTCCCTGAATGTAGTCAGTGTGAGCTTGAGGACCCGCCCCGGACCCGCATGGATGTCATATTGGGACACAGTGGCCGTGTCCCAAATGACATCAATAGGACTACCTGCATGGAACCCCTGTATATCCCCATGTGGGTAAACAAGGCCCTGCAAGTGCGCATCGCAAACAGTGCCTTGTAAAAATATTCATACCGCTTGACATTTTCCACATTTTGTCATGTTACAACCAAAAACATAAAAGTATCTTATTGGGATTTTATGTGATAGACCAACACAAAGTGGCACATAATTGTGAAATGGAAGGAAAATTATAAATGTTTTTCAAGATTTTTTACAAATAAAATATGTAAAAAGTGTGGCATGCATTTGTATGCAGCCCCCTTTACTCAGAACTAAGGCTCTAAAGGTTGGGGCTGAAACAGGGCAATTATTTTATATGATGAATCCTTTTATATCTTGATGAATATTGATTAAAGCTTTTAAAACTATTTTATCATCAGTCAAGTCGGTGCCAGATTTCCTAGTTTCTTTTTTGTTTTTGTCTACATAGGCTATGGCACCTGTTCCAGTGGACACTAAATTCAGGGGTTGCAGCACCACAAGGTTTATTTTTCTCTTGAATGCCTTTGATTGGCTGTCTGCTTTGATGTATTGCTGGTGGGATAGCCAAGGTGAAAGAAAACAGAGGGCGCACCAGCCTAGTGCATTACCTTTGCGACAATTTAATGTTTAAAATGTGTACATTATACTCACAATTCAAAGAAACACGTCAGCTCTGTTTGGACTTTTATTCCACAACCAATACCATCAGCCGACCTTGTTGAATGAAGGATCTGGTGGATTTTATGTTTTGCTTGACATAAGCCTTTTAATTGTGAGTATACTGTACACATTTTAAACATTAACTTGCCGCAAAGGTAATGCACTAGACTGGTGCGCCCTCTGTTTTCTTTCATTCTAGAGTCCCTTTGGGTTTCACTGACCTGTTATGAGTGGCAGCACAGCCTTTGTGGTGGCTGTATCAGTGGAGACACATATGTTAAATCAGCCGCACAGAGTGGATCCCTGCTGATCAGTATTGCAAAGCTTTGCAGGCTCAAAAAGGAGAAAGGTGGAGTTCTAATTTTAGATAAACCTGCAACTATTAACAGCAGTTTAGTAGAAGTATACAGTATATAGCAATCAAACTTCAGCCTTCATATTTTAGTTTCAGATACACCCCCTGCCACGCCCCCTTAACCACTTAAGGACCGGGCCTCTTTTTTAGATGTGTTGTTTACAAATTAAAATTTTTTTTTTTTTTTGGTAGAAAACTACTTAGAACCCCCAAACATTATATAAAAAAAAATTCTAACACCCTAGAGAATAAAATGGCGGTCGTGGCAATACTTTTTGTCACACCGTACTTGCAGCGATCTTACAAGCGCACTTTTTTTTTAAAAAAATACACTTTTTTAAATTAAAAAATAAGACACCAGTAAAATTAGCCCAATTTTTTTTTTTTTATATTGTGAAAGATAATGTTACACTGAGTAAATTGATATCAAACATGTCACGCTTCAAAATTGCACCCGCTCGTGAAATGGCGACAAACTTTTACCCTTGAAAATCTCCATAGGCAACATTTTACAGAGGAGGTATAGGGCTAGAATTATTGCTCTCGCTCTACCTATCGCGGCGATACCTCACATGTGTGGTTTAAACACCGTTTTCCTATGTGGGCGCTACTCACGTATTGTTTTTTATTTTTATTTTTAAAAAATTGTGTCACTTTTATTCCTATTACACATCCCTTGTAATAGAAAAAAAATGCAAATTGCATCCCTTTGCAAACTGGTCATTTTTAGATTATTTTTAGATTATTTATTGATTTACATAAGGGTTAGCACCACATACCCTCTTCATTCAATTTTACCTTTACAAGTGTGAGATCACTTATATGTTGGCTGCTTTCCTTTTCCATTTTTCTCCTTATTTGATTTAATAGTTTTTGGTTGAGCGCACTGGATTTGTGGGTCAAAAACATTTCACATCTCATATTTACACTAAAATGCAATTAAAAAAATAAATAAATAAAAAAGTTGTCATTTAAAAAAAAAAAATGGCCCATTAAGAGCTAAGGGCGGAAGTGACATCTTCACTTCGTTTCCGCCCTGCAGTGTCATGGAGACGGGTGAGGGCCATCTTCCCCACACTTGTCTCCATGCACAGCCGGCGAGAGGACCGGATCGCCTCCCCTGCTGCCAACGGCTCCGGTAAGCGGTGGGAGAGGGGGCCCTCTCCCACCGCCGATAAAAGTGATCTTGCGGCAAATTCGCCGCAGAGACCACTTTAATCTTGTAACGGACCGCCGGCCGAACACAGAGATACCAGTGTTATGGCAGATAGCTGCTGCCATAACAACGATATCTGTCCTAAAAGTGAGGACGTACATCGGCGTGCGGCAGTCTGGAAGCGGTTAAAGGAGAATTGTACAAAAAAAATATATTTTTTTTGCTTTTTTCACCACTACTATTTCTTTATATTGGCTTTTAGAATTTATAAATGCAGCCATTTTGAATTTGGATGAAAGGTTTAGCACTGGGAAATACAACTATATAGATCTTACCAAAATGAGGGACTTTTTTCTGAATGAGGGACTGTCCCTCGAAATCAGGGACAGTTTGGAGCTATGTATAATGTTATCTCTCTTGCTTACCTATGGCAGAAATTAGATTCCTTTGTAACGCAGAAGGCTGACAGCGAGATTCTATTTCGATCAGTGTGTGGCAGCAGCTGGAACGGGCTTGCAGAAATCCTCCTCACTGAGTGAAAGAGTTAAAGAGAGCGAGTCAGGATTGGAAAGTGTGCACACAGTAAATAATGAAGGCAGAGTGTGCAAGGATCATACAGAGAGAGCACAAATACCACCAATTATCAGGTTGTAGAGGACATCAGTGTTACCTGTCATCGGAGGAGGATTTGCTGACCCCAGAGCCGCCCTCCTGAATAGAGACAGACAGGGAACGTTCAGTATAACCTTCATTTCTTGCTGATCGGTCCTTCTGCAGGATGGAAGAAGAATATCAAAGTTTATGTGACTTTACCCAATGTGTGTGCTGTGTGGGTCTCCTTCCTAAACTGAGTATTATTATACAGGTCAATCCCCAACAGTCAGGGTTGGTGTAGAATCCGATGATGCTGTATGCAACTCCTGTTACTTATCAGTGTGCTGTGTCCTTCTGACACCATGTTAAGATCTGTATGTGTACATAAAGTTGTGTCAGTGCAGCGTGTTCCTCCCCTTAGCACATACCAATAGGCTCCCAGTCAGTCCAGTCGGTGTAATCGGCTCATAGCTGGACCCTGACTCCAGGGGGCAGCAAACTCTTGTTTACTTCTATGTCTGTTAACCCCAACGTTACTGGAAATTTAAAGGCTAACTCCACCTATTACAAAAAAATACAATAAAATAAAATAATACTAATTAATAAAATTATAACAATAATAATACCGGTATCAGTGCAGATACTGAGCTTTTTTTCACAAGTACTTCTACTCGTGCAAATGCTCCAGTATCTAAAACCGATACCTTTGCGTTGAAATTTTAGCCCATACAAGATTAACGATTAATGTAATCACATGTGATTTGAACAGGCATGCAGTGCAATTCCTGTCTGAATCACATGTGGTTTTCCTGTACCGCTCCTGTGTGAACTCAGTCTTGTCAGCCTTGATTCACACAGTTAGTGCTCTTATCTGAGACAAGCACACACTATAGAGGGATATTTTTGGTTCATATTTCATGTCAGAGGTTTACAACCACTTTAAGTTTTGGTGTAGAGTGTTGGGGAAGTGCTATACCTCGCCAAGTGCTATACCTCGCCATGATACTGATAAGGCCCGTACACAAGTTGACCAAAGTTGGCTGAAAAAGGCCCGTACACAATGCCTTCCCTGAAGCCCCAGAGAGCCCGAGTGCTTTCACACTGGGGGTGCTTGCAGGATGTTAGAAAAAGTCCTGCAAGCAGCAGAGCAAAAAAAAACAAAGTGCTTTGGCAGCAACGCTTTGGTGAAAGTTGGCTGAAAATGTCCTGCCGTGTGTATGCAATACCAACTTGGGGCCAACGCCCTTTGGACAAAAATCCACAGGAAAGTTGGTCCACGGTCCGATCGTGTGTATGAGGCTTTATGTGCACAGATGTACTGCAGGGCTCTGCTGGGAACCAAAGGCTGGGAAGAGCCCTTTGGCACATCTGCACAAGTGTCAGAGTAATAAAGATGGTGGTGCATGAGATTGGTGGGGCCAAAACAAAAAAGGGGACCCAGTGCTGGTTCACACCAGCGAGATGCGGGAACCAGCATGATTCCAGTGTCAGTTCCTGCATCGCATAGAACTCGCAGACAGTTCATCTGATTCTGGTGCGGACAAAAAAAAGGGTCCTACACAATTTTGGTCCGAATGCAATGCGATCTCTGCCATGCAATCTGTATGGCTGAATTTGCATCGCACAGACACCGAAAGTGATCTGCAACGCAGTGCAAATCACATGCGATGTCTAACATCACACAAGTCTCTCTTTAATTAGACGCCAAGCAGAGATTCAGCAATGGCAGCCCACCTTTTTACCTCAGTACAGATTTCTTATGCCGCGTACACATGGTCGGATTTTCCGACGGGAAATGTTCGATGGGAGCTTGTTGTCGGAAATTCCAACCTTGTGTAGGCTCCATCGGACATTTTCCTTCTGAATTTCCGACACACAAAATTTGAGATCTGGATCTCAAATTTTCTGACAACAAAATCCGTTGTCGGAAATTCCGATCGTGTGTACACAATTCCGACGCACAAAGTTCCACACATGCTCGGAATCAAGCAGAAGAGCCGCACTGGCTATGGGACTTCAATTTTCTCAGCTCGTCATACGTCACCGCCTTCTTGACGTTCGGAATTTCCGACAACATTGTGTGACCGTGTGTATGCAAGACAAGTTTGAGCCATCTGTCGGAAAAAGTCCCATGGATTTTGTTGTAGGAATGTGCGATCGTATGTACACGGCATTAGAGTGTGTGTGCCCGGCCAAAAGCGTATTTCCTGGTTTTGGGTAGAGTGGGGAAGGAATAGAAGTTCTGTCAGCTTTTACTTGTACTCAGGGTCCCCTTAGAAAGTTTTACCATCACTTTCGGTCCTGATGACAACAGTTTTGCCATACAGGAAGTGAAGGAAAATCTTCAGCAGCCACACAGACAACAATAAAAAAAAGCTGACAGGGGTTTTAACCTTTTTCTACACTCCTAAAGAAAATCGGTTTTATTGGTGTGTTGGAATTGGAGAGTTCTAATCACTTCCTGTCTGATAAAATGTCAAATGGACAGGAAGTGAGGGTAAAGCCCCTTTCACACGGATGTTCTGATTGGTCCGCCAGTCAGTTTTTCAGGTGAACCTGATCGGAACCTACATTCTTCTCTATGGAGCGGTGCTTACTGTGCTAAAACAGACAGATGGTTCCCCATAGAGAACTGCAGGCTGTGTCTGCTCTGCTTGCTCAGCGGGATCAGTGGAGAGATCCCCTTCTAAACGAGATCTGCTGCCAGCGTCTGCACCACATGAAAGGGGCCTAAAGTTTTCTAAAGGAGCCACAGACAGCAGAAAAGACTGACAGGAGCTCTAACCCTCCCGTACTCTATGCACAACTAAACAATACTTTGTGTGGACATACACCCCAGTATTGTAGGATACACACAGACTTATTCCTGCCCAACAGAAATGTGTGTCCTCAGTTTGTCAGATACACTCTATCATTTCTACACATCCTTCATACTACTGAACAGCACAGGCCTGCTACTGACACAGTGTAACTTTCTGAGAAGAGAGAGCAGACTGAGCCAGTCATGTGATGCACAGCTGCGCTTTACGGCGCCGCACGTCACCGGAAGTGAGTGTGCAGGTTACTGAGGACGTTTCCGGTGGTGGCAGGCCGGTGTTTCTTTCACATTTTCTGGGTAGCAGGTTTGGACTTTCTCGGCAAACATGAGGGACGTGACCGCATTTCTACAGCAGCAGCAAAGCCAGAGCTCGACACCCGAGGTGGCCGGAGTGTGGCACCGACTGGAGGAACTTTACAACAAGAAGTGAGAGGAGACCGCCATACATAGACTCTATACTACATAGACGCTAATATACATATATACACACACTGCACATACCACTACACATTGATATACACTGCCATACAATACATACACTAAACATTCATATACTGCCTATATATATATATATATATATATATATATATATATATATACACATACATATATATATACACACACGGTATGTGCAATGTGTGGTAGTTTATATGAATGTGCAGTATAAGGTGTGTGTGTATGTATAATATATATGTATATATATATATATATATATATATGTGTATATATATATACATTACATACACATACACACATACACACATACACACACACAGTACATACACACACACACACACACACACACACACACACATTTCCAAAAGTATTGGGACACCTGCCTTTACACACACATGAACTTTAATGGCATCTTAGTTGGTATAAAGGGCTATAACATCTTCTAGGAAGGCTGTCCACAAGGTTTAGGAGTGTCTATGTAAATGTTTGACCATTCTTCCAGAAGTGCATTTGTAAGGTCAGGCATTGATGTTGGATGAGAAGGCCTGGCTCGCAGTCTCAGCTCTAATTCATCCCAAAGGTGTTCTATCGGGTTGAGGTCAGGACTCTGTGCAGGGCCAGTCAAGTTCCTTCATCCCAAACTCACTCATCCATGTCTTTATGGACCTTGCTTTGTCACTGGTGGCATTAATGTTGGAACAGGAAGGGACCATCCCCAAACTGTTTCCACAAAGTTGGGAGCATGAAATTGTCCAAAACGTCTTGGTATGCTGATGCCTTAAGAGTTCCCTTTCACTGGAACTAAGGGGCCAAGCCCAACCCCTGAAAAACAACCCCACACCATAATCCCCCCTCCACCAAATGATTTGGACCAGTGCTCAAAGCAAGGCCCATAAAGACATGGATGAGCGAGTTTGGGGTGGAGGAACTTGACTGGCCTGCACAGTGTCCTGACCTCAACCCGATAGAACACCTTTTGGAACACATAGACTGTGAGCCAGGCATTCTCATCCACATCGGTGCCTGACCTCACAAATGCGCTTCTTTAAGAATGGTCAAACTTTCCCATGAACAGTCTTCCCAGAAGAGTTGAAGCTCTTATAGCTGCAAAGGGTAGGTGGGCCAACTCAATATTTAACCCTACGGACTAAAACTGGGATGCCATTAAAGTTCACGTGCGTGTAAAGGCAGATGCCCCAATACTTTTGTCTATATAGTGTGTGTAATAAAAATATATATTTATAATCACACACACACACCGCCTGATATGCACTGTCCCTATAATGTTGCCATACAAACCCCATTTTCAGTGGGAGGAATAGTGCCCCTACACTGGTGTCAGTGGGAGGAATAGTGCCCCTACACTGGTGTCAGCGGGAGGAATAGTGCCCCTACACTGGTGTCAGTGGGAGGAATAGTGCCCCTACACTGGTATCAGTGGGGAGGAATAGTGCCCCTACACTGGTGTCAGTGGGAGGAATAGTGCCCCTACACTGGTGTCAGCGGGAGGAATAGTGCCCCTACACTGGTGTCAGCGGGAGGAATAGTGCCCCTACACTGGTATCAGCGGGAGGAATAGTGCCCCTACACTGGTATCAGCGGGAGGAATAGTGCCCCTACACTGGTATCAGCGGGAGGAATAGTGCCCCTACACTGGTATCAGCGGGAGGAATAGTGCCCCTACACTGGTGTCAGCGGGAGGAATAGTGCCCCTACACTGGTATCAGCGGGAGGAATAGTGCCCCTACACTGGTATCAGCGGGAGGAATAGTGCCCCTACACTGGTATCGGGGGGGGGGGGAAGAATAGTGCCCCTACACTGGTATCGGGGGGAAGAATGTAAGAATAGTGCCCCTACACTGGTGTCGTCAGCGGGAGGAATAGTGCCCCTACACTGGTATCGGGGGGAGGTGTCAGCGGGAGGAATAGTGCCCCTACACTGGTATCGGGGGGAAGAATAGTGCCCCTACACTGGTATCGGGGAGGAATAGTGCCCCTACACTGGTGTCAGCGGGAGTGCCCCTACACTGGTATCGGGGGGAAGAATAGTGCCCCTACACTGGTATCGGGGGGAAGAATAGTGCCCCTACACTGGTATCAGGGGGAGGAATAGTGCCCCTACACTGGTGTCAGCGGGAGGAATAGTGCCCCTACACTGGTGTCAGCGGGAGGAATAGTGCCCCTACACTGGTATCAGCGGGAGGAATAGTGCCCCTACACTGGTGTCAGCGGGAGGAATAGTGCCCCTACACTGGTATCAGCGGGAGGAATAGTGCCCCTACACTGGTGTCAGTGGGGAGGAATAGTGCCCCTACACTGGTGTCAGTGGGGAGGAATAGTGCCCCTACACTGGTGTCAGTGGGGAGGAATAGTGCCCCTACACTGGTTGTCAGTGGGAGGAATAGTGCCCCATGGCCCATATACTGACAAGCAAAGAGCTGTAGATTGGAGACCGCTGTTCTAAAGCATTTGTTTTAATTACAATTTTTCGCCTTTATTTTTAACCTGGTAATCCTCCATTAATTTCTCTATTGTATCTATGGGGGTAAACATGTCTGCCTTTGTTCATCAAGACTGCAGCATTGTTGGGGTCATTGGGAGGAATGGTGTTCTGGGGGCTGGATAAAATTAGGCAGTGGTTTGAAGTAGAGGAATAAGCGGTACTCGCCCTCTGGTCCCCTGAAGCAGCTCCTGTGCATTGATCACAGGCTTCCCAGTTATACTTGCAAAAGACGAGACCTTTCTCACTGCTGGTGCTGCCAAAACACTGCTTCAGTTTCTTTTCATGTCCTTTGAAATGTGCAGTTGGAATTAAATTGACAGAATATTGTATGTAGTTCCGGCTATCTGATTTGTGACAGCAGCAAACACATGTTATCATTTTATTTTCAGGTTATGGCATCAACTGACTCTGCAACTGCTGGACTTTGTGCAAGATCCTGAGTGCGTTAAAGGAGATGGACTTATCAAGGTAAGGATGGTATCTCATACAAGACCAGTTAATCTTGGAATAAAGCAAGCGATACACACAGATTTTCTCTTGCCGGTTCGCAGTCTGGTCATGAGAAAATCAATTGATTTCCCCTTTCACCCAAAACGGCATGGATGGAGAAATCTTCACTGCTGGATATTGTATGTATGTAGAATTTTCCACCCTACTCCTTCAGTTTTTACATTGGCTTTTGTGGAGCCTTGTGGTGCCAACATGGCAACCTGCAGCTCAAATTTATCTGATTCAGCTAGAATTAGCTGAAATTTGTGCTGTGTGTGTGTGTCTACCCTTAACATCGGTATTTTGCAAATTTACATCCCTGTAATGAGAAACCAAAATTGAGAATAGCTCTTTACTATGGCAAATGAGTGACACTCAACCTTGGGTGTAGAAACCAAGAGCATTTATTCCATTGGGGATTAAGGTAAAAATTGAGGCATACAGCAATCATGGAACAGCCAACCAGTGGACATAGAGAACCACAGCATGAGATGTGAGTACCTGGAGGCTGAAGCCATATGGATGACAGGGCAGCTCCTGTGTGTGGTGGAGGCCAACTGTGCTTGGGGGCAAGGTCAAGAAGATGACCACAATCAGAAGAGTTGGTAATGTAACCCAGACCATCGGGAACAGGAATATCTCAGCCTGTGTTGGTGACAGGTTGGAGACACCAGAATGGATGAACAGTGGCCTGGGGCACCATGAAGTGATGGTCTGCTGGGATCTGCGTTCATCAATCGAAAATGACGTCATGGGCTGGCGGGAATAGATATTACCAGAGTTGCCACGGAATCAAGACTGGCCATGAGTTATAAACTGGTATGTCAGGCAGCCCCGTTTCCTACACTGAAAGATGCCAACCCAGTTGTCATAATGTCCACCATTTATTGTGCTCGGTCTTTTTAGGTATTGTCAGGGCAATGCGATTTCTGAGGGTCCGCGCTCTCCTAAAAATAGACTAAATAACTGGCGGTAGGTGGGCACCTAATTTGGGGTCAGAACAAAGGATGGACCAATGTTTTTTGATAATGTTATTGATGGCCTTAAAATTGCCATTTAAACCTGTGATAAATCTAGCATTGGGCCCAGAGGGAGCAATTGCGGTTTTAGTGTTTGGATGCCCTGTTTGACAAGATTCAAAATACTCCTGGAGAAGTGTCGGGCAAGCCCATGCCAATGCATGTTCTTTGAGAACTTGTGATCAATGGTGTTTTAAATGGTTACATTTGTGGAGGGTGGAGCATCATGGATGACATAGGTGCCTGGTCCCCCCCCCCCTTTTTTTTCCTTTCGCTTTCCATTCCTATATATTTCTTTGGTATCCACTGCCGACACACTTTAATACCTGAAGAAGGGGCCCGAAGCATGTAGTCACTGTTGTCGGCATTCCGTTTCCCCTTGCCGGCTTCAGCTCCCCTGGGCCGGCTCCCATGCCTGGCTTTGTCTACGGTTGTTGGATCTTTTTGTCTGTCTCCCGCCAGCCAGTGATGTCATTTCTGGAAGACGAATGCAGTTCCCAGCAGACCGTCACTTCCTGGTGCCCCTGGCCACTGTTCATCCATCCTGGTGTCCCTGGCCTTTCACCCACACAGGCTGAGATATTGCTGCTTCCCCCGAAGGTCTGGGTTACATGACCAAAATCAAAAGGTCCCAGGCTTAGGTGGTAATCTTTTTCACCTTGCCGCCCAGCGTGGTTTTCCACCTCCACACATTGGAGCTCCCCTGTCATCCATGTTGCTTCAGCCTCCAGGTACTCGCATCTCATGCTGTGTTTCTCTATGTCCACTGGCCGTTTCATGATTGCTGTATGCCTCAATTTTTTACCTTCATCCCCAATGGAATAAATGCTCTTTGTTTCTACACCCAGGGTTGAGTGTCACTCATTTGCCATGGTACAGCGCTATTCCGAATTTTCGGTTCTCATGTCTCATTGGTCTTTTAGTTTGGGACAGCTGCAGCCCTTATCCACTTGGGCAGTTGCCCATGCCCTGGATCATTGTTTTCATCCCTGTAACACCTGTTCAGATCTAAAATTGTTTTATAAACCGCTGTAATGTATGTAATTCTATTGTCTTTCCACAGCTTTACGAAAACTTTATCAGTGATTTTGAGCACAGGTAAGGGCACATCCTTTTACTAGGCAATGTCCTACAATCTTGTTGCTGCTTATCTCACCTGCATAGTCTCTCTTGGATGTAAAAGCATCTGCTAGAATAGCTAGCTAAGCTCAGGCTAAGTTACATAGGAGAATTTCATTTTTTTGGGGAACTTGAGTCATGTTACGAATGCTTCTTTTGCTATAAATATCAGTTCTATTAAGTGAAGGAATCGTGTTTTAGTTTGGCCATTATTACAGTTTAAAGCACTCATTATGCACCTACCTACCTACCTACTTAGAGAATAGAGCAGTTAGTACACAACTTACAGCCAATGTATCAAGTACCATGTACATTTTTTTTTCTCAGTGGCCACTATGAGATACACCTGTCTAGTATAATGTTGGACCCGCTTTAACCTTCAAAACGGCATACATTTTCGTAGCATAAACTCAAGGTGCTACAAATTATCCTTATGAATTTTAGTCAATGCTTACGTGAAAGTGTAACACATGTTCTACATTGTCACACAGGGTTCATGTTGTGTAAGACAAAATGTGTATACTTTTTTTTTCAGCCCCCTCCAGTCCAGTCATGTGATCCCCCTGTGTTAGTCAGTGAAGGCTACAGGGGAGAGGAGAGAGCACTCAACTGCTGGGAATTCTGGGAGTGTGAAGTCATCCATAGACTTCAATGTCCCAACTGTTGTCAGCGCTCCCTCCTTTCCTGTAGTCCCCACTGACTGACACAATCACATGACTGCAGTAGGCTGAAAACTGGTAAATATACTCTTTAACACAGGTTAGTCAGCATAGGTAGCAGGATGGGAAGGGGGCATTTTAAGGCTAGTTAGTGTTGGGCAGGAATGCTGCTTTAACACCTTGCCGACTGTATAACATATATATATATACGGTAGCAAGGTGGTTCTGCCTTGCAAGATTGCGTACCTAGTAGGTGATGTGGCACTTCCAGGTAGGGGCGTGCGACCGCGCCGCTGGTGAACTGGGCTCTGCTGTGACTTGCCGGCCAATAGGTTACCACCAATTGTCCAGAGCACACAAGTAATTGATTTATTTTCCCCGCAAAGCAGGGAATGAAATCAAATACTTCCCCTAGTAAAAGCAGCACACACTGTTCACAAACACCGGCTAAGCACACATTTAACCCTTTGATCTCCCTAGATGTTTAAACCCTTCCCAGCCAGTGTCATTAGTAAAGTGACAGTGCATATTTTCAGTGTCAGTGTCAGAATTTTCACAGCAATATCGCAGTCCTGCTATAAGTCACCGATTGCCACCATTACTAGTAAAAAATTATTAAAAATATCCCATAGTTTGTAAACCAACTTTTGCGTAAATCAATCAATATATGCTTATTGGGTTTTTTTTTAACAAAAATGTGAGCAAAATACATAGTGACCTACATTTTATAAAGAAGGATGATTACTTTTTTGATTTTATTTTTTTTATATTGAATATGTTTTATAGCAGAAAGTAAAAAATAGTTGTTTTTCTCTAGTCATCTTCCAGGACGGCACACCTGAGAGGATGACTGGTCACACCTGGCAGGAAACACAATTAACAAAGTTTAAAAAGCCCCACCCCTCCCTCTGACCCTCAGTTATTGATTGTGTTTCCCACACGCTGATGGCTGCGAAACCGTTTGTTATTTTTTTTCTAAGACCTCAGGTCTGGGACCATGGTCGCCCCCTTAATGAACAAACCCAGAGCAGTCAGTGGTGCCTGTGGGGTTCTCTGTTCAAGCATTTTTTTTTTAAATGCCATTAAATTAAGGGGTTTTCCCTCTGCTCTCCCTAGAAAGCTGAATGGGAGAGGCTGGGGCACTAGGACAGGTGAGTTGTCCATAACCCCAGGGGCCACCTAACCTTCCCTCTTTTTTCCTCCCCTCATACCTGACAGTGGTGGACGGTTGGGGGGGGCCGCTGATACACCCCACGTCGGCCGGAAGCTGGGCTCCAATGGCCGAACGTTTTCTTCCCCTTAGGGGGCCGTGCCATCCTTAGGGATAGACCGCGGCGCAGAGCGGCGTCTGTAGCCGCTAGTGCGCATGTCCGGAAGCCGCCGGGCGCCGGTGTGACGTCATATCCGGCGCGCCGGGGCTTCAACAAAATGGCGGCGAGCGCGGCGGTCAGAGCACGAGGCGGCTGTTTGGAAAGAGGGGGCCCAAGGTCCACAGCCTTCACAGTCGATCCATCTACCGGTGTAGAGGCAGAGGATGGAAGGCGGACCAGAGCTCGCGGCATCAGAGGTCGCCACAGGGGGTGAGTGACTCGGCTGGAGCGAGGGGGGGCAGACATTTGGGGTGGCCCTATTGTCCTTGTCCCCCACACTGTATGTGTATGTGATGTGGCTAATGGGGTGTCCCTTTCTTACAGAGACCGAATGCCCTGCTCAGGAGAGAGCCAGTAGGTCTGGGAAAGCCACATCCAAAACTAAACGCTGTGGGTCTTGTAGCTCTAAACTCCCACAGGACCACAGCAAGCCTTTTTGTTACAAATGTATTTACAAATTGGCAGGCAAAGAGACAGCAGAAGTTGCGAAGGAATGCAGGGCACTTCAGGTTGAGATGCTAGCTACCCTTCAGTCTTTTAAAGCCGTACTTGATCAGCGTCAGGGGGATGCCAGATCAGTAAGGGAAAGCTCTCCCTCACAGGAAGATAGATCTACCTTTACAGGAGGGTCTCAGGAACCTGCCCCATACTATTCAGAGGAGGAGGTTTGCAGCTCTGACCTGAGTTCCCAGGAGGGGGAGGACTCAGATCAGGATAGCCATGTAGAGACCAGATCTGGGGGACACCTCTTTTCAGCAGAGGATATGGAGGGTCTCCTCAGGGCAGTATATGCGTCAGAGGACATTCAGTTACCTTCCGCCCAAGTGTCAGCTCAGGATAAGGTCTATAGAGGTTTGGGTAAGCCACAGGCCAGATCCTTCCCAGTTCACCAGTCCCTGAAAGATATTATCTTGAGGGAATGGAAGGAACCTGAGCGTAAACTCCTCAGACTTAAAACTTGGAAACGGAGATGTCCTTTTAAGGAGGAGGAGGAAGAAAAATTTTTCAAAGTCCCACGCTTAGATGCGTCCTTGGCGCAGGTTTCTAAACGGTCGGACTTATCTTTTGAGGACGCGGGTAACATTCAGGATCAGATGGATAAAAAATCTGAGATCCAGTTGCGTAGAGCTTGGGAAGCGAATGCATCGGCCATGAGCCCTGCATTAGCTTCAGCTTGTGTAGCCAGGAACGCGGACGCATGGCTCAACAAGCTGATGGACCATCTCTCACGTAAGAAGGAATCCAGGGAGGTAGTAGAATCCCTGGAAGTGGTGGGGAGAGCTATCGCCTTTTTGGCGGACGCGGCAGTAGAGACAGTAAGGACGACTGCTAAGTCAGCGGCATTACTGAACTCAGCCAGGAGGGCCCTTTGGGTTAAGACTTGGGACGGAGACTTCACTTCTAAGTCCCGACTCTGTGGTATTCCCTTTGAGGGCTCCCTACTCTTTGGTTCGGGTCTGGAACAGGTCCTTTCCCGATCCACAGAAAAAGGTAAGAAATTTCCCTCCAAACCCAAGAAGGAAAAAGGGAGGAAATTTTTTCGTGGCCCCCCTGCAAAAGGCCAGTTCAAGGGCAAAGGGGGACAGAGGAAGAAATGGGGGATCGCAAAGGGCAAAGAAAAAGGTGGAATCCTTTTTTCTGGGTCCGGACCGTCCAGCAAGGATTCTAAATGACGCCATAAAAGTGGGCGCAAGGCTCTCGTATTTCCTTCCCCAATGGGAGAAGATCTCAGAGAGCCCTTATATTTTAGACCTAATAAAACTAGGTTACAAGCTGGAATTTCGGTCACTCCCACCTCAAAATTTTTTGGTTACTTACCTTCCCAAAGATTCTCTGAAGGCAAGGGGCTTGCTAGACAGCGTTCGCATGCTCGCAGAACAGGAAGTGATTATCCCGGTCCCAGTGACTCAGAGGGCTTTCGGTTTTTATTCCCACATTTTTGTGGTCCCGAAGCCATCGGGCAAGTTTCGGTTGATTATCAATCTACGGAAACTGAACCACTACCTGTTGTACAAGCGATTCAGAATGGAGAGCATCTACACGGTCAGAAAACACCTCCAGAAGGGAGTTTTCATGATCACATTAGATCTCAAAGATGCTTACCTGCATGTACCCATTGCCCCGGATCATCAGAAGTACTTGCGTTTCGCAGTACGGACAGAGCAGGGGGTGCAGCATTGGCAGTTCAGGGCACTTCCCTTCGGCCTTGCGGCCAGTCCAAGGATTTTTACCAAAGTCCTGGCAGAGGTAGTATCCTTTCTACACCTTCAGGGGGTAGCTCTGATACCATACCTCGACGATCTGTTGATCTACAGTCCATCCAGAGACCAGCTCCTGAGAGATCGAGAGTTGGTCTTGTCGACCCTGGATTCCCTAGGTTGGATGGTGAGTCAGGAGAAATCCTCCCTGGATCCCTCACAGTCAAAGGTATACTTGGGGTATCAGTTGGACTCAGTAGCCCAGAAAGTGTTTCTTCCTCCCGAAAAGGTCGAAAAAATTCGGGGCGCAGTGACAGTGTGTCTCGAAGCCCCGGAGGTATCTTTGAGAAACATCATGAGGGTGTTGGGCCTGATGGCCTCTTGCATCCCGGCAGTTCCCTGGGCTCAGCTCCACTCACGAGTCCTCCAGGGCTTCCTTCTCTCCTCTTGGGGCGGGAGAAGAGAAACCCTGGAGGAGAAAGTTCCTCTGTCAGAGGAGGTAAGAAGCTCCCTAGTTTGGTGGCTCGATCCCGTCAACCTATCGGGAGGTCGGACGTGGACACAGCTAGACCCAATAGGCATTACAACAGACGCAAGTGCCTGGGGTTGGGGGGCTCATTTAGGAGACCGCTACGCCCAGGGTCCCTGGGATCAGAGTCAGAGCAGAGCTTCCTCAAACTTCAGGGAGCTTCTGGCAGTCGGGAAGGCATTAAGTGTCTTCCGGGACTTGATCCAAGGAAGGGAAGTCCAAATTTTCTCGGACAACCGGGTGGCAGTATCCTATTTGAACCGTCAAGGGGGAACAAGGTCAGTCAGTCTAAGGGCACTGACCCAAGATTTCCTGGGAGAAGCAGAGAAAAACATTTTCTCAATCTCTGCGGTCCACATAAAGGGATCCCTCAATATACAAGCAGACTTCCTCAGCAGACAGCCCATTCTTCAGGGAGAATGGGAGCTGAACGAAGAAGTTTTCGCTCTGGTAAAACGTCATTTCGGAGTACCAGAGATTTATTCGCTTGTCAAAGGAACGCAAAGGTGCGGAGATTCTTTTCTCTCACGAGAGAACAGAGATCCTCAGGAGTAGACGCTCTCGCTCAGAATTGGGACTTCAGCCTGGCATATGCCTTTCCTCCCCTGGTACTCATCCCACGAGTGCTTCAAAAGCTGTCAGTCGGATGGAGACCTTATCCTGATTGCACCCTGGTGGCCGAAGCGGGTCTGGTTCCCCACCATGTGGAGGTGGTCAGTCGTGCCTCCGCTGCATCTCCCGGTCAGGCGGGATCTTCTCTGCCAGGGCCCAGTGCTGCATCCCAACCCGGGGTTTCTGTCCCTGACGGCCTGGCTCTTGAGAGGGAGATCCTCAGGAACAGGGGATGCTCGGAGAAGGTAATTGACACTCTTCTCCTTAGTAGGAAGAAGGTTACCAGACAGATTTATGCAAAGGTCTGGAAGATCTTCTCTAGATGGGCTCAAGCAAATCAGAGAACTATCCAGACGATTCCAACCGTTCTGGATTTTCTCCAGGAAGGGGTAGACCTAGGGTTAGCGGTCAGTACCCTTAGGGTCCAGGTAGCAGCCCTGTCAGTGTTCTTTGACACAAGGTTAGCTCAAGACCCTCTTGTTAAGAGATTTTTGCTAGCCAGGGAAAGGTTAACCCCGGTAAGGACAGTTAGCTTCCCGCCGTGGGATTTGTCCCTGGTTCTGGACGCCCTGACGAAAGGGCCATTTGAGCCGTTGGATCAAATTTCATTTAAATTTCTTTCCCTTAAAATGGCCTTTCTTCTAGCCATTACCACAGCTAGAAGAGTAGGCGACCTACAGGCCCTGACAATAAAAGAGCCTTTTTTGTTGATCCTAGAGGACAGGGTAATCCTTAGACAGGATCCTCTTTATTTACCAAAAGTGACCTCTGGGTTCCACAGGTCACAAGAGATTATTCTTCCATCATTCTGCCAGAATCCGAAGAATGAGAAGGAAGAAAGATTGCACCTTTTAGATGTTAGACGCTGTCTTTTAGTCTATCTAGAAAGGGCAAGGGAGTTTAGGAGATCAAATCATCTTCTAGTTACTTTTGGGGGCCAAAGAAAGGGTCTTCAGGCCTCAAAACCTACGATAGCCAGGTGGATTAAGCAGGCAATAGCATTAGCCTATAAACACTCGGATAAACCGGTTCCATCCCACCTTAAGGCTCATTCAACCAGATCTCTGGCGACCTCCTGGGCAGAAAGGGCAGGTGCTTCCATAGATCAGATCTGCAAGGCAGCAACATGGACGAGCCATAATACCTTCCTGAGGCATTACAGAGTGGAGCTGTTGTCCCCTCAGGACTTGGCTTTTGGCAGGAAGGTCCTACAGGCGGTGGTCCCACCCTAAGGTAGGCCTTAACTTCTTGCTCATCGTCTCAGGTGTGCCGTCCTGGAAGATGACTAGAGAAAAATACCAGTTACACTTACCGGTAACGGATTTTCTGGGAAATCTTCCAGGACGGCAGGCCTACTTCCCTACCCTTAAAATGTTGGTGATGTTTTATTCTTCACAGAATGTACCCTCTGACACTGGTGTGGGTGTTTACTTTGTCATAACTGAGGGTCAGAGGGAGGGGTGGGGCTTTTTAAACTTTGTTAATTGTGTTTCCTGCCAGGTGTGACCAGTCATCCTCTCAGGTGTGCCGTCCTGGAAGATTTCCCAGAAAATCCGTTACCGGTAAGTGTAACTGGTATTTTTTCAAAATTGTCTGTCTTTTTTTTTTTTTTTTAATTAATAGCGCATAAAATCTGCAGAGGTGATCAAATGCCACCAAAAAAAAGCTGTATATGTGGGGGGAAAAAGACATACATTTAATTAATCCAGTGTCGTACCACTGCGCAATTGTCAGTTAAAGTAACACAGTGCTGTATCACAAAAAATGGCCTAGTCATGAGGGGGTGATAACTTTTCCAGAGGTCAAGTGGTTAAAGAGTTATTGAAGGCTGTGTTTTTTTTTTTTTTTTTTTTTTTTTTTTTCTTCCCCCTTTTACTAAGTAAGAACATTTTATTTACCTGCTCTCTGCAATGATATTGCACAGAGTGACCCCCCCTACCTCCACTTGTTGAGTTTATAAATGTCTCTAATGCATCACGTTTCATTGACTGATGACCAATACTAATACTTCAATCTGTACATCAATACTCTTCGCACAATATTAAGCCTGTTAATGTTTATTTAAATCACTTATTTTTTAAAGTATAATTTTGCATCATTCACATTAAGCTCTAAATCCTTATAAATTTTCCAAGACCCACCACCTTCAGATTTTCACGTAATCATTTATGTTCTTCCCATTATGTTCTTCCCATTCATATATATATGTTTTTTTTCTTTTCAGAATTAACCCATTGTCTCTGGTTGAAATAATCCTTCATGTAGTGAGACAAATGACAGGTGAGAAGTTTTACACCGATCTTGTAAATAACCTGGGCAAGAGTGTTCTTTTAACCACTGGCTGGAAGACCAGGATTTTAACACCTTCCCACCCACCCTGGCATCACTTTAAAAGACCACTGGGGGAGGGAAAGATCATCCAATCACCTGGCCACTGTGATAGGCTCTCAGTGGTCATGTGATTGAGAGTTGGTCCTTGCCAGCTGCTGATTAATAGTGGTGACCAAGAGCTGTGCTCTCAGTACAGACACATTGGCCACCCAACGACTGATATGTGTGGCATGTGAGTGGTAAAGCCCACCCTATTGCCGTCGCACATATGCGCTATGTAGTCGTAAAGGGATTAAGCACTAAGGATGAGCTCAGGCGTGTTCGCAAACAGCACATGCAGAGCCCGCCAGGAAGTCGGCACTGGGGAGCGCTAATCACAAGCAGTGAGACATTGTCCTGATGTCCTGATGCATGCCTGCAGAGATTGGGAAATGTCTAACTGCTTGTGATTAGCGCTCCCCAGTGCCGACTTCCTGGTCGGGCTCTGCACGTTCTGTTTGCAAACACGCCTGAGCTCATCCTTATTAAGCACGTTGCTGAATGCTATAGCTGTAAAGCAGTCACTTCCACAGCATGCCAAAAAACATGTTGAGTGTCTATTTACTCGTCTCATTTTGTATATTTCACCAAAAATTGGAAATTGTTTGTGTTCACTGAAACAAACTTTTTTTACTGGAAAAAACATGTGCGCTAATATCAGGTGGCATTAAAAATTTGGTACAACCATCATTTTATTCTCCTACTTTGTATGTGTGCGTGATATATATACATATACATACACATATACATATACACACACACACACACTTGGTGGGGGCTGGGGGCTAAGTTATCCTCAGGCCTAAAATGTGCATGTTAACGTGTGCAAAAAAAAAAAAGCCTTTGGTAGTAAAACAATTAAGGACAGGTGTATGACATTTTGGAGACAATGAATCATAACTGTATAAACATTTTTTTTATTTATTTTTTTTATTCCTAGATCCCACAGTAGCACTTAGTTTTCTAGAAAAGACTCGGGAGAAGGTAAGCAGCTTTTTGAATTTTGTTTTATGTTTACTAAATGATGCTTAAAGTGGAAGTGCAGGCTAATCCTGTCTAATCTGAAATCTGCTCCCACCCCAATTCCTAAAGTTGGATACACTCTATGCAAGTTTTGTTCGATTTCCTTTCGATTTTACTTCAACTAAATGTAGTGCAAGGGCCTGCCTGATTGCATACAAATTGAAAGTGTTTAGGTTTGACCTCGTATTTGGTTTTGGTATATTTAAAGGAAAAAAAAAATCTAGAGAGAACTGTAGTGTGTATCCAGCTTAAGACCTATACTGACTAGTCTGCAGAGCAGGGATGACTAGGCATGATGGGAATTTGTAGTTCCTGAACAACTGGAGGGCTGTAGTTTGAAGACCCCTGCTGTATAGGAAGGCCATCTATACTTGCCTATTCTAAGGGCACTCTGGTCCAGTCACATGATAAGCTCCCGGGAGAGGCGAGCAATGCAAATGGCTGCAATGCCTGGGTGGTGATATCACCCATAGGCTACCTGTTTTTTGTCCCTTCTGAAGCCTCCACTGGGAGCTGATTACACGACAGGACCAGAGCGCCATTGCATATAGGTACATATAGACCTCTTTCCTCTACATCCTAGTTGGTATAGGACCTACAATGTGGGGTGTGAGCAGGTTTAAGGTTAAATTGGATTAGCCCAGACTTTCACTTTATTAATGCAGTATTGTTCTGCATGATCCAGCTGAGTAAATAGTCGAGCTGTAGGGGCAGCGATAAGGCTATATGCATCTTTGCTTCAGTTAAACTGATAAATACAAAGTTTAAATGCGTGCATGTGATCTGTTTTACTTGTCACAGAATCTGTAATTCTGTTCAACCAGTCTTGTAAATCGCAAAACTATGCCTCACTGGACAGCTAGGCAGCTGACAGCTTTGCAGCTTCCCCTCACAGCTCTTTGCTTTATAAACTTCTGTCTAGAACAGAGTTTCTCAATTTCAGTCCTCAAGGCGCACCAACAGGTCATGTTTTCAGGCTCTCCATTATTTTACACAGATGATTTGATCAGTTTCACTTCACCGCTTTCTCCGGCCTCTTCTGCCGGGCTCCACCGATATCTTCTTCCAGGTCTTTTACTAGCGGTGGCCCGGTCTTCTCCGTCCTTCTCCCGATGTTGACACGACGCTCTCGTCCGCTGAAATGCCGCGCGCGAGGTGCGTGGCGACTTATATAGGCGTGGTCACCAGGTGACGTCACACGGTGAGCCCGCCCCTTATGACGTCAGTTCTAGCATGCCTCGGGACTAGATGTCATAAGGGGTGGGGTCACCGTGTAACATCACCCGGTGACCACGCCCCATGCCTATATAAGTTGCCGTGCACCTCGCACACAGCATTTCAGCGGGAGAGAGCGTTGTGTCAAGAAGAGAGGACGACGACGGAGAAGACTGGGCCACCGCTAGTAAAAGAGCTGGCAGAAGATAGCGTGGAGAGCGGGAGAAGAGGCCGGAGAGAGCGGTGGAGTCGGAAGAGACCCCAGAAGTCTGAAGAAGACGCGCTATTATTCATACTCAAATCGTGTCCAAGTTGCCTCCAAAAGTCGTGCTGGAAGTCGTGTTGCCCCTGTGTGAATCGGCTCTTACACTAAACTGTAGCAGTTATGGCAACAAATTTATTTTGTCACAGGCCACATTAATATAGCTGACATTGTAAGGACCCCCACCACTTGGAATATGTCTCTTCTAAACCCTTGTCGCTTACACTAATTCAGGACAGATTAACATGTTACAGAAAGTGGAAAAATAACAAGGCTGATTGATGCAAAGGAGTGAGAGGGCTGCATATGTCATTAAATCATCTACTTTATGTGCCTAGCTGTGCAACTAGACTGGGGCTCTGTTCCCCTCCTTAGGGGGCCATCACTTGACCAGTTTTCTGTCTAAATATTGGTTACTACAGCCACGGTAATCATTTTAAACTGTGAACTGTTCACTGCAGATCTAACAGTTGTTGGACTCTTATTTCTTAGATTCACTTCAAACATTTTATATCTGCCGAAAAAAACAAAAAAAAACAAACAAGCCTTTTGAAATGCAAGTTCAATTGCAGGACTTTAACTCTTCATGATGAGGCCTTAATGAAAATCTATTTGGTGTTACTTTTGCCCATCCGAGGTTGTGCGACTATGCCTTCTGATAGCCCCCTGCTCCTCCCCTACATGATATGCTAACTCACCTGTGTGTCTTCACTACACCTTTACTCTGTTGGAGGCCTCCCTTAGTTGCTGTAATGGAGCAGGGCTTCTGGATATGAAGGGACATGTGGCATCCCCCATGTTCAAATGTTCAGGTCTGAGCTTCAAATCGCCAGGTCCTAACACTATCAAGCGAAGGTAACATTGTCAAGTGGGTGTAACAGATAACATTGCATCTTTTAATCTTCAGCTCAAAGTGCAAGTCTTGTGTTTGTACCTCCCTATTTTATTCAACTTTTCAAATATGTAGAAATAACTTTTTTTTTTTAACTCCTAGGTGAAAAGTAGTGATGAGGCAGTGATACTGTGTAGAACCGCCATTGGAGCTCTGAAATTGAACATTGGAGATTTGCAAGCTACCAAGGTATGTGACAGTTATTCTCTTTTACTGGATGTTTAAAGTTAAATGTTATTTACTTTACACCCTGCCATCTATCTACTTCCTCAATGCAAGGGTGACATCATTGGGTCTATTTTCAGGATCCTGGGAACACTAAGAAGCCTAAATCTCATAAGATTCACTGTGTACAAGTGTGTAGGAGGGACTTTTTGTGAGATTTGGTCTCTTCTGCTTTCCTAGGAAAGGGATCAGTAATGTCACCATGACCTAAATTAATGCGCTAGACACCAGGTGCATTTTTTAATGGCAGGAGTTACAACGGAAGCAGACTTGACATTTTCATGCAAGGTTCACTTTAAGCTCGTTTAAAAAAAAAAACACACATAATCCACCATATGACTTATATTTTCCAATGTATCTTTCAATGATGTTATGGTCAAGCATCGTTCATCTATCATAATGTCATCATGAAAAAAAACCTTAACTGTACTAATAAACATAACTTACAGTGGTTCAGTTGCTTGTGGTTTTCGTAAGCCTGTTGATCCTATGGTTTACCTAAAAGGTTCTGCTTTGAAATAACCCTTCTATGATTTAGATGTGGGATTGGCCAAATTCTGTGTAGTCTTAATATGTCAACTTTTTTTTATTTTAGGAAACCATTGAAGGTGTAGAGGAGATGCTTGGAGGACTTGCTGGTGTAACGTCTGTGCACAGCCGCTTTTATGACCTGTCTAGCAAATATTACCAGACCATTGGAAATCATGCTTCCTATTACAAAGATGCCCTGAGATTTCTAGGCTGCACAGACCTCAAAGACCTGCCAAGTAAGTTCCCACATTTGTGTTTCATGTATAATATTTTACCCTTACAATAAATAAATGTACCTGTGTGCTGCTGGTTTTCTACACAGAAAAAATTGCATGTCAAATAGTGAAATTTCTGTTTGCTGGCAATGTATTTTCTCTAAGGCCCCAATAACTCCTTTCCAGTGTGGTTATCATAGTTATGTGTGTGTTAACACAGTGCAAGTAGTGTTGGTGTTCAGCAATACAATTTATTTTGAGTGGCACCCCTTCACACTAAGGCAATGCAGTTCCAATGCATAAATGTTGCAGTAGACTACAATGCATAGTAAAGCTTTACTGCATGTTTTGGTGCATTACCCCAACTTGCAAAAAGAGAAAACCCACATTAACATGGCTCACCAAGATGGCAGGTTCTAAATGTGCCCCAAATTCAAAGGGAAGCGTAGAAATTTAATTTTACCTTATTGCTCTCGGCTAGTTTGGGACACTCTGTATTAGTATAATAGGCTAATTACTGTCTAGCACTGAGACCAGCACAACATGAATACTTGACGACAGACTTTCTGAATGAATGGACTTGCCCACAAATGATCGGACTAAGTCCGATCGTAAGTCCGTTTTTTGTTTTGTACGTGATGACGGAAACGGGACTAAACAAGGAAGTTCAATAGCTTCCCTTGCATCGTATTTGGTCCATCGGACCAGCACACAGACTAACGTTTTTCCCAATTTAAGGTCCGACAGGATTTTTCCTGAAAAAAAATGAACGGATTAGCCCACACATGTTTGAATTGTCCCAATCCCGTTGGACCTAGTCTGCCAGAAAGTTTGGTCGTGTGTACGTGGCATAAGAGATTTTTGTTGTGTAGAAGTCTGTGTTTGTCCTTCCAGAACAAAATATCAATAGTTTGAGGTGCACAGACAGCATAAAATTTATTCAGGGCCATTGTATTTATAAGAATGTGAGGGAGAACATAGTCTCTCTCCCTCCTCTGTTCTTCTGATTGTTGACTTGATGCTCTCTCCCACTCTAATGCAGGGTGTGCCAGTACTTATATTGGCATGAGGCGGGGGTCACTGTTTGGCGTCATTCTGAGTCACCACCCGGGGAATGATGGGCGGTGACAACGTCATAAGGGGCAGGCCTCCGTTGACCCCGCCCCATGCAAATAAGTAGCGGCGCACCCGGCATTCTACATCGAAAGAAGACCCGGAGAGGTCTCGTCTGTTCCCACCCTCTTTCCTGACCTGCCGGGCTGTGTGCTCAGATAAGGGTCTGTTATGGATTTTTTTCGGTGTGGGGGTTCCCCTTAAAATCAATACCAGACCGAAGAGCCTGGTATGCTCTTGGAGAGGGAACCCATGCCATATTTATTTTATTTGGCGTGCAGTTCCCCTTCAAGATCATCAGAGCACAAGTCGCATGCCAAAGTCGGGTCAGTTAAGATGGCGATCTGACTTTGACCCGACTTCGGTGACATTCAATGGGCTGAAGTAGGATCAAAGTCAGACCAAAGTAGTGCAGGGAGCATTTTCGAAGTCGACCAGTTAAGACGGCTCCCAAAGGTAAACATTGATTTTCACATGTCATGTGACATGAGCTCCCAATGTCGGAGCGTTTGTTGTACCAGTGTGATCCCGGCCTAAACAAACGGTCCGTTTTTTGTCCATGAAAAATGGCTCCGGCACTTGAGTTGTTAACTACTCTAGCTGGAGAATGTTAAAAACGCATTAAAAACAGGTGTTTTTTGTTGAAAAAAAAAATGTAACTGAACTGATGGAATAAACGGTCCGCATGTGTGAAAGGGTCTTGCATTCCAACCTTGTGGCTTTAAGAAACGCTTAAAAAAAAAAACAGGAAAAAAATATGGAATCACTCATGTGTAAAATATTATGGAATCGCTATGTACTTTGCAGTTCTAAAACAAACATCTGCTTCAGATTACATCCTGGAAAATGTCATCACCAAACATCCTTTCAATTGATGGAATAGGAAAAGTGTCCAACATCTCAATATAAACCTGTGCATTTATTGAAGATTTAATGACTGTCATCTCCCCCGTACCTATACCTGACATGCAACCCCATATCAATGATTGTGGAAATTTGCATGTTTTCTTCAGGCTGTCGTATTCGCACATTTCATTGGAACGGCACCAAACTAAATTTCCAGCATCACCCCGCCCAATGCAGAACCGTAATTCATCACTGTCATCCACATTGTTTTAGAACTGCCAAGTACATGGTAAATCCATAATATTTTCCTCAGAATTGAGAGATTCCATATTTTTTTTTTTTTTTCAAGTGTTTCTTAAAGCCAGAAGGTTGGAATGTTAAATGAAAATACTTTTGAGGCATATCTGTAATTCGTTTTTTTTTGCTTCACAATTAAACAATTGAACACTTTCCAAGGGGTTGCAGTTGCTACTTCATTGTCTGAGTCTAATGTAACTTGTTGCTGTATTTTGGTTGCAGTACCAGAACAGCAAGATAGAGCCTTTACGCTTGGCCTAGCTGGATTACTCGGTGATGGGGTCTATAACTTTGGAGAACTGGTAAGTACCTTCTTTGGTATGTTAATTAGTGTATGTTAATGTATTGATGTGTGTAGTGCTTCCTAAACAGTTTCCTAGTAGCAGGACAGGTGACTTTATTAACTGTTTCAATAAATTCACACATTAAGACACTTTGGTCTCTTGCTGCAGTTGATGCATCCAGTATTGGAGTCGCTGCGTACTTCTGATAGAAAGTGGCTGATAGACACACTCTATGCCTTCAACAGCGGTAATGTGGAGACATTCCGAGCCTTAAAAACAGCATGGGGACAGCAGGTGAGAATCAACATTGTAGAGAAAAAAATTCTTATTATTTGCTTCACTATGTATGTCTTACCATATTTTTTTTTTCCCTGTTAGCCCGACCTTGCTGCCAATGAATCACTTTTGCTTAAGAAGATTCAGCTCCTATGTTTAATGGAGGTGGGTTTGTTAAATATTACTTTTGATGTGTTGTAGGAACAGTGTGTATGGTTTGTGTTTTATGCATTAAAAAAAGAAAATGGGAATCCCACCTAGTAAAAAGGATTTAGTACTCGCCCTATGTATAAGGGGGATGTAATCAAAATTACTGTAGACATAAAGCAAAACGACAAAGAGCATTCCCCTCCAACTGAGTTAACTACATGGCAAAATACGCTAGAAAAAGATGTATTCCTAACAATTCCCATAACCTTCCAAAAGGGCCCTAACCTAATTTCACCCAAAAATATCACCCTGCATACTGGGACAAGATAATACCACCCCCCATATACCAAACAAGGGGTAGGAGATGCAGTCCCGGCAGGGAGTTGAGCCCACCCTCTCCTAAACAACCATCCCCTCACTCAAAATATGGCTCTAAGCCAACCAGGTGGGGACCAGTATGGACCCGCTTCCAAGAGGTGCAGTGTTCCACCTTATGAAGCTCTGCCTCATGATGGAGCTAGGGTGCAACAGCCCTTATGGAATACACAACCTACTAAACCTGTTAATATACCCATACAGTCATAAGTCAGTCTGTCAAATGCAAAGCAGTGGTGGTCAATGATTGGAATAGGTGCCCTGATATACAAATGGGCTCAAAGATGCTCTGATATCCAGCTAATTAGCACTGGTAACACAGGTAAGTAGATCAGCCATATGAATAAACAGTCCCCACTGCTGATGCCTGATACAAACTGTCCAGTCTAGTATAGCTTTTCACATCAAAGCTCCAGTGGGGTGATGTCAGGTGCACTTTCAGACCTCCGTTCACCATCCTCTGCGCATAGATGAATATGGGAGCCACTCAGCCGTGTCCAGGCAAATACTGTACAGCTCTCCTCCAGGTAATGTTCTCCACTAGAGTGCACGTGATATGTGCTAATGAGCTAGTGCAGTCCAGTACAATCGGACACAGCTAGTCTCTCCAATCCAGATGGATAAACAAGTGAAGCTGCAGGCAAAAAGTCCAAACATGGGGTTAGAGTCCCTGAAGATCACAGTAGCTGAGCCTTTGAGGGGGGGCTTGTGCCAGTGTCGGCATCTACATGTTTCGTTCCTGTATACCAGAACTTCGTCAGGTTTGTGTTTATGTTGATGTTGCACTCTGACATCTTTTTTTCATCTCTAGATGACGTTTACACGACCTGCGAATCACCGCCAGCTAACCTTTGAAGAGATAGCAAAGAGTGCCCAAGTCAACGTTAATGACGTGAGTTCAGACTGTTTTAGTCTATGGTAGTCTCTATCTGCTGCTTTTATGGTAAAGTGATTTACACTAAAGAACATGTATAAATATAAAACATTTGGAGATATACATGTAAATGTGAATGGCTTCAAACGATGTCTGTGTGTAGTTTGTAAAATATATGTAAATGAAGGTGGCTATATTTGCTTTTCACACATTTCACTAGCTTCCTGCTTTGTTGTGCTGCACGGTGGTGACTGTACTTCACTGCTATTCCCTCAGTAAAAATTTGGGGTTAGTGTCTGACCTGACTGGAAACTCTCAATCAGTTTAAGGCCCTGTTCACACTTGTGAATGGGACTGTTAGCGATTTGGTAGCGGGAGACCCAACGGGGGCTTCAAGCAATTCGATGCGGGCAGAAGCCCCATTGAAAGCAACAGGATTCTGACACCTCCCTCAGCTATTTGCAGCCATTCACATGTAATCGATCAAACAGCGATTTAGCTGCAAATGATTGGCCCTGGACACAGTCTGCATCCAGGGCCAATTATTCAAAGGTAATCGATCTATGAGCAATTGCATGCAAACAAAGGCAAATAGCTGGGGGAGCTGTAATCCTCTCATTGTTTTCAGTGGGCCTTCCTCCTGCAACTAGTTGCCAGGAACCCCCCTGGGACTCCTGCATCCAATCGCTAATGGCCCCATTCACAGGTGTAAACTGGTCCTTGCAAAGCTTTTATCAACAGGAAAAGATCATTATATTACTTGATATACAAATGACCGCTAGAGGGAGTATTTTCAAATCTGACATACCGTTATCAAAATGGGAAACAGCAGTCAAGTGAAAATGGTATAAAAAGTGTCTTTACAAAATCATTCTGTCTGGGTTTCATTCCTTTCCTACCTTTTTACTACCCGTTTAAAAACTATAAATGTATCCGGAACCAGAATACATATTGAAAGATTAAAGTGAAACAAGAGTCCTAATTCTGAAAATTTAATATTTCATGGGACCTTTCAAATGTTACTGAACTGAACACCATCCCTTTTTTGCTTCTTTTAAAGGTGGAGCTGCTGGTTATGAAAGCACTGTCTGTTGGTTTGCTGCGGGGCAGCATTGATGAAGTAGACAAGCGAGTACACATCACATGGGTCCAGCCTCGGGTTCTTGATATCCAACAGGTAATGTGATAGTTTTGTAAAAGTTCTACTTTCACAGTTTGCCAATGATCTGCATTCACAACGACTTTTTTGGACTTCTGGTAAATAACTTGTGAAAATTAAAAACTTGTTTTTAATCTGTACTTGTGGACAAAGCCTGACTACTTTCACTGGCTGCTGTATGTACTAAATATACATATTTACCATGAATATTTTCCTAATAAATCTAATGCTGTTAAAATGCAGGTCAAAGGCTCTGCGGTTTTAAACAGCACCATCAGAGGTCGATTGCACACAATCGGCTTCACCTAAAATGTGGGGGGATAGCTTACTGAATATGGTTATAGTTGGTAACGCTTGCAGTAAGTTGCAGTGTTGGTAATTTGGAGGACTTGCTTTGCACAGTTATTGTTCCCTTGTCAACAGTAGCCGTTCACTAAAAGGTGTTTTTGTTGGGGGATGTGCATTCATCCCCTAAATCTTACTTATTTAGTTCTAATGACTTGTGTTTCCCTAAGCTTTTTTTTCCTGATATGCCCCGTTTTTTTGGTCTCCTAGATCAAGGGTATGAAAGACCGTCTAGAGTTTTGGTGCACAGATGTGAAGAGCATGGAGATGTTGGTAGAACACCAAGCCCACGACATCCTGACGTAGAATCCTTCCCATTCAGGACCAGAGATTGCAACAGTCCCTTCTCTGACACAGGAATCTGCTGTGTTGTCAGCACAATTTGAGAATTAAATCAGGACTCATTTGGGAGCTGTACAGTCCAGTACCTCCGATATCTGAGGCGTCTGACAAGCTTCCTGACTTTATGTAGAGGATTCAGCCTCTTACGTTTTAGGGTTTGTGTCTGCACTGAGATGGCAAATAAATTTCTGTAAAATTCTTTACTGTTGTCATCACATAATATATCGGATCGCAGCATGTACTACAGTAACTTGCAAGATGAATATAAACGTATGCAGTTGTCATTTTATGCCACTAACATGTTCATTCCTTTTTAAGAGTTGTATGTTTTTTTTTTTTTTTAGTTGTATGTTTTTGTTTTTTTTTTGTAACATGTTACAGATGCAGCGGTCTCTGCCCGGTAATTTTGACCGCGAGCGGGGATCTTCTCTAGGGCTGCAACTAACGATTATTTTCATAATCGATTAGTTGGCCGATTTATTGTTTCGATTAATCGGTTAATATCCTTTAAAAAAGTGTGGTGTATAATTTAGTTAATATGTAAATTTAAAAAAAAAGGCAATTTATTCTTAAATATCAATAACCAACTATATGGTTAGGGAGCAAAATCTCTAATCCACTGTGAGAATAACAGACAGAAGAGATATACTGTATATACTATTGGAGGAGAGCTATACTGTATATACTATAAGAGGTTGAAGCTGGCGCTATTCGGCCGCTAGCGGGGCAGTTTTAAGCCCCCGCTAGTGGGCGGAAAGCCACCGGAGGTATCTCAGCTGCCCCATTGATTTCAATGTGGAGGAGCGGTGAGTTCACTGTTCCAAAGAAGGTGCTGGCAGGACTTTTTGTGATGCCGTGCCAGCGCACCGCTCCAGTGTGAAAGCGGCCGTTTTTTTCAGGCGCTATTTTTAGCGCTGCAGCGCCTGAAAAACGCTGGCAGTGTGAAAAGGGGTCTTAAAGCAAGTGAAATTTTCAAACCACATTCTTTCATTCGGCGAATGTACAAAGATTTTTCATCTGAATATTCTCATCTGAAAATTCATCCGTGTGACCAGCATAAGGCTTGGTACACATCTATGCAGTTTGCTTTTGATCTATTTTTGCAGTGCTTTTTGCTGTGCGTTTTTGATTTTTGCAAACGTGATTTTGCGGCGATTTGCGTTTTTGCATTTCTTTTAAGCAATTTGTTGGGCAGATAAAAAAAAAAAAAAAAAATTCTGCAAAAACACACTACACGCTTTTCTGCAGCTTCTCCATTAAAGTATATTGAACCAAAAAAAAAGCACCGTTTTGCATTGAAAAAAGTCCCTGACCCTTTCCAAATACGCAGCGGCTGGGAAAAAAAAAAGCATAGATGTGAACCTGTCCCATAGGAAACCATGTAAATGAATTGTAGTGTGTTTCTGCAAAAAGCACATAGATGTGAACCAGGTCTAAGACGTTTAGTAAAATAATGGCATTAAAAAAACTAAAATGAACCCTTTATAGTACAAAAAGAGCAAATCGCTACTGTAAGGGGTTCACTTTTTTTTTTTTTTTTACTGTGGAACAGTGAAAGTAATATTTACAGTACCGGTTATTTGCTCTTTTTGTACTATAAAGGGGTCTTTTTTTTAACCCCATTATGTTACTGGCCGATTAATCAATTATGAAAATCGTAATTGATTAGTTGTCGATTAATTGATTCTTTTTTTTTGGCCTATTCTTCTCCCATGCTCGCTGTCGCAATCTAAAAAAAAAAAAAAAAAAACGGCTCACGCCTGCCCGGCAGCTTCATTAATTTGCTGTGTTCTGTGAATGTGATAAGTACAAGTACCGACAGTCTTTGTGGCTGTCAAATTGTTCTCAATGAACTACCAGGGCGCTGTTGATCTCTCTTGTCAGCTCATTGAGTCTTCATGCCAGAGTGTAAGCTACACCAACAGCCTGCAGGACTGTGGGCACTATACTTTATAGGTCCCTTCCTAACAAAAAAAAAAAAAGAAAAGAAAAATGCTTCTTTTACCTGCAAATAAAATGTGCAGTAATACAAACCTATGAAGTCCCAGTGTGAACACCTGTCCATGTTCTATTACTCCACTGATAGACTGCCTTTGCAGCACGGCCTGGGTTAAGTTTCATCTCGTATCGGTAGGGAACAGTATTGCTGGAGCAGCAATACAGAATCAAGGTGCTTTCTGCAAGAGCTCTATTGAGATAAAATAAATGTGGTATGGCTTAAATCCTAGGTGTTTAGCTGTATGCCAGAAGTCCAGTAAAGCTTTTTTTTTTTTCTTTATACAACCATATAAACTATTGCTAAAAAAAGCAGCAAAGAGGGATAACTATATGAAGTTGTTTCCCACAGCAGCTAATTAGGTTGCACCCAATATTCTTTGGGATATTAAAAACAGGGAATCGTATTGCTCACTGCACGAAACAACTCAGTTTGCCCTAGATGCCCCCCAGCCAAATTTTGGGGTCTCTGGACCCAAAGGGTCCTGAAATGACATTGCTGCAGATGGACACAGTTGACAAACTTTGGCACCCCGAACCCCAGGGTCACTTGGTGCTAGGAACCCCAAATTTGGTGTGCAAAATGTTGGGGTTCCTAGCACCAAGTCGCCCTGAGATACGGGGCCCCAAAATCTGTTTGGAAAATGTCAAGCTCTTTTCTGCAGCAGAGAATGGCATTTTCCAAACAGAATTTGGTGCCCCGTATTTCGGGGCCACTTGGTGCTAGGAATCTCAACTTTGGATATGTTGTTGTGCTAGTTCCACTTGGTTTGTACACCATATTTGGGGTTCCTAACACCAAGTGGCCCCAAAGTTGGGTCGGAAAATATCATTCTCTGCTGCAGAAAAAGTGCTCCACTCGAGTATAAGCCGAGGGGGGCATTTTCAGCACACAAAAAAAATGTGCTGAAAAACTCGGCTTATACTCGAGTATATACGATAAGTAGCATTTTTAATAGGTGGTCTGCAATGGCAGCCTGCATGTTTCTCTCAGTATACTCCAGTCAGCAAGATGTGTAAAAACATAACTGTACCCCTTACAAAAAAAAACAATCACTTCGCTACAAATTGCAATTCCTATGAAAAGAACAAATTTGCTTAAAAAAATAAATAAATAATAACAGTTCTAAGTCATTTACCCACAGCCTTTACTTAAGAGACAGAGCAGTTTAAGGCACCTTTCATATGGGCGCCCTCTGCTCGGTATCAGAGAGGGATCTTAGACTGATCCCCTGCTGGGTCAGGTCAGGTTAGAACAATTTTCCTGTGATGGAGGGAGAAGGGACCCATGTAATTCCTATGAGTGGCCGGATGTAAGTGTACATCTATATCTACCCCTATAAGGGTCAGTAAAAGCGCACTGGGGACACAAACCTATTGCGCTTGTTCTGATAAACCCGAACAGACCCAAATGTGAAAGGATATAGACAGACGAACATCTACTTACAGCAGGCCACCTATAGAGGTATAGTGCTATCACTTTTTGATCCTTTAATCACAATTCAAAAACATTCCTGGAACACCCATTTGAAAGGGTCCAGCATTCCTGTATGGCTACCTTTGTCGGCATCCTATAGCAAACTACCCAGAATCATACAAAAATGAAACCTGTCTACCCTGCATCGCATCCATTGCTGATGGGCCACTAGGTGGTGCTGTGCTATATATATATATATTTTTTTTTTTTTTTTTTTTTGCTTGTTATGTATAAATAGCTAGCGGAGCATAACCAATCACATGAAGATCCCTGCATATAAATCTCCACTGCCCACACAATAAACACACATTTTTATACAAAAGAAACAGGTTTACAATAGTTTTATTAAGTATAAAAATAAGCAGTAAGGACAGCACACTCCATGGAGTAGTTCCACCACCTCAGCAGGTTACACGACTTTGTGCTGATGATATCTGTTCCACATTCAGTCCAAAGAGTTCCGGCAAACTGTTTACTCTGGCCTGCCCTTGTAGTGGTCCATGTTCGCCAGGACCCATCCAGATGGAATCAAGAAAACGGAGAAAAATACGACCAGTCCAATGGCTTGTTCCTAAAAAAGATACAAGATAGATGGTTTACCCAAGTGGAAAAGTTCTACAGTTATCACTGTCAATCAGAGATTTGCATATGTATGTAATCAAGAAGTACAGTGTATTGGGAATGCAAATATAAATGGATAGTGGCGATTAAATGTACCTGAGCACCACAAACCAAAAATGTTTTTTAATTCATTTTTAATATTCAAAGAGAACTCCATCCATCCATGCTTTATTTTGTTGAGAAACCCCCCTAGCATTTCTAGCCACTGCTATCTTGAGTAATAGCAGATGATTCATGTAGCATTTACTTCCTGGAATTCATCTACCCTTAGCTCAGGCAAGAAGACGTGCTTAGTGAGGGGGGAAAAGTATTTGATCCCCTGCTGATTTTGTACAATTGCCCATTATCATTTTAATGGTCGGTTTATTTTAACAGTGAGAGACAGATTAACAACAAAAATATCCAGGAAAATGCATTTAAAAAAATCATACATTGATTTGCATTTTAATGAGTGAAATAAGTATTGGACCCCTTCGCAAAACATGACTTAGTACTTGGTGGCAAAACCCTTGTTGGCAATCACAGAGTCAGACGTTTCTTGTAGTTGGCCACCAGGTTTGCACACATCTCAGGAGGGATTTTTGTTCCACTCCTCTTTGCAGATCCTCTCCAAGTCATTAAGGTTTTGAGACTCTTCAGCTCCCTCCACATATTTTCTTTAAGGTCTGGAGACTGGCTGGGCCACTCCAGGACCTTAATGTGCTTCTTCTTGAGCCACTCCTTTGTTGCCTTGGCCATGTGTTTTGGGTCATTGTCATTCTGGAACACCCATCCACGACCCATTTTCAATGCCCTGGCTGAGAGAAGGAGGTTCTTGCCCAAGATTTGATGGTACATGGTCCCGTCCATCATCCCTTTGATGCAGTGAAGTTGTATAATGCATAATGTTTTAACCTCCATGTTTGACGATGAAAAAGCATGGGATGTATGACATCATTTTGGTTTAGGCCAGAAACCAGGAAGCAACTGAAGAAGAGTTTAGTTCCCCTTTAACCACTTCAATACCAGACACTTAGACACCTTCCCGCCCAGGCCAATTTTCAGCTTTCAGCGCTGTCGCAATTTGAATGACAATTGCACCGTCGTGCTACACTGCACCCAAATTTTTCATCATTTTGTTCCCACAAATAGAGCTTTCTTTTGGTGGTATTTGATCACCTCTGCGATTTTAATTTTTTGCGCAACAAACAAAAAAAGACGAAAATTTAGCAAAAAAAACAAGTTTTTCTTTGTCACTGTTAATTTTTTTTGTAAATAAGTGCGTTTTCTTCTTCAATGACAGGCACTGATATGGCTGCACTGATGGGCACCGATAGGCACTGATAGGTGGCACTGATGGGCACTCATAGCGGCACTGATGGGTACTTATGTGTGGCACTGATGCATACTTATAGGTGGCACTAATAGGTGGCATGGATGGGCACTGATGACACTGATAGGTGGCATTGCTGGGCATCCCTGTTTTATAATGTAAATATGAGGTGCCAGTCAGTGCCCATTTGTGGGCACTGATTGGCATATTTTGGGCATTTTTTTTTTACATGTGGATGGTCATGGGGGATTTACCTGGCCATCCACATGCTGGGGGCTTTCCTGGTGGTCTAGTGTGGGCATCTGAGGGGGGGCTGCGCTGATAAACAATCAGCGGATACCTCCCCCTGTCAGGAGAGCCGCCGATCGGCTCTCCTCTACTCGCGTCTGTCAGACGCGAGTGAGGAAAAGCCGATCGACGGCTCTTCCTGTGTACATCATGATCAGCTGTGATTGGACACGGCTGATCACGTGGTAAAGAGCCTCCGCCGAGATCAGTGTAGCGGTGTGTCAGACTGACACAACGCTCCACCGATCGCCGCAATGCACGCCCCCACGGGCGTGTGGCGGCTGTTATCCTGAAGGACATCATATGGTGCCCAGTCTGGATAACGAAACCACTTCCCGGACGTCAATCTGCTATTGACCGGCGGGAAGTGGTTAAAGCATATCTAAACCAAAAAACTAAATATTTTTCAGCTTGAAAGCCCTTACATGTGGTGGTTGCATGAGTCCATACCACCCCCCCCCCCCCCCCAAGTCTTTTTTCCCTTTATTTTTTACACGATAGTCCTTTGTCAACCATACTTCCTTTATATCTAAACTTATTCTCCATTCTGTCTAAGGAGGCAGCCATAGGGGTCACAAAGGTTGGGTGTTAAGTACACCTACCTTAAGCAAGCCATCGATTATGCAGTTTTCTTCCTTCAACCACAAGTCAAAATAAAAGAAGCAATCCATTAGTTACTATGGGCAACATACACCAAGTGTATAAGGGGTGCAGAAATGTCTACCTCTACCAAAGACAGTAAGAAAGGGGGGGGTGTAAGGTCATCCATAGACAATCGGTCAAATTTTATTTCGATTTGTCTGTGGCCGACCTTACATCCCCCCCCCCCCCCCCCCCTTTTGTACTGTTTTTGGTAGAGGCAGACAATTCTACACCCCTTATATACTTTTGGTGTGTATGTTACCTACAGTCACTAATGGATTGCTTCTTTCGTTTTCCAACACACATTAGATTTACTAGTGAGTAATGTAGGTAAAACTGAGGTTCACGTAAAAACATCTTGGATTTTACAAGTGGTTTGAGCAGGAAACACATCATTTCTTTCCTGTTCAGTGAATATAGTCATATCTGTGAGGAAATCCGTTCTACATGCTTGATTTATGGTTACAAGTATAACCTGTAATCTAAACACAAACTGCTGGTCTAAAGAGAAAATCTGACAAATATATGCAAAAAAAAGTGAAATATAATAGAGAAAGGTGTGTGGTGTACTTATGATTTTGGTATACACTAAAGCCTAGCACACACGATGAAAAAAGGCGGATGAAAAATACAGATTTCGAAGCGACCGTACAATCTGATTGTTAGTACACAGCTTTTCGACAGCTGATCGACACAGGCAATAATCACCTGAGAAATCAGACAGGCTGGTTGTACTCAAGTTGATCAATGGATCAACTTGGATACAATCAGCCTGCCTGTACGAGATTAAAACTGTCTATGGCCGGTTTTAAGAGTTACTCCCCTTTTGTTGAGAAAAAAAATAAAATAATTCCCCCTCTGGGTGATCTATGTGCATTGCAAACTTTGTTGAAGATTCCTACCTTTTGTTATTCTGAAGTAATAGCTGTTGGCTTGTCTGTGTCTATGCGCACAGGGAATCTGCGTGGGAGTGGTTTTATAATTATCAATCAGCTGCTGCATCTGCAGGACTATAATGAAGAAACTTGCAGGGTCTGCATCCCTTTATATGTGATTTTAACAGTATCTCACCAAAAAATTAATTTTTTGCTGCAGGGGATGCCTGAGATCTAACTTGTATCTTAGTGCAGACTTATGAGAAAATCATTAAGCCAATCACACAAGCAGGAAATCACATATCTGGGGGGCTTTCTGTACACCATCTGTGCACAGAACGACTCCAGGTAGCCATATTGCATTTTACAGAAAATTACAGCAACTGCAAATTGAAAAGGAAAGGTAATTTTTAACCACTTCAATACCCGCAACTGTCATATGACTTCCACAAGGTGGATCTCCCATCCTAGGTGGACGTCATATGACGTCCTCCTATTCCCAGCCGTCTAGGGGGCACGCGCGCGGCGTCGCTCGGGACCCGGTGCGCGCACCCGGCGGCCACGATGTCCGCCGGGCACCTGCGATTGCCGGGAAAACAGCGGGACCGTGGAGCTGTGTGTGTAAACACACAGCTCCACGTTCTATCACTGGAGAGGAGACCGATGATGTGTTCCCGGTACGGAGGAACACCGATTGGTCTCCTCCCCTTGTAAGTCCCCTCCCCCCACAGTTAGAATCACTTGCAGGGAACCTATATTAACCCCTGCGGCGCCCCCTAGTGTTAACCCCTTCCCTGCCAGTCACATTTACACAGTAATCAGTGCAATTTTATAGCAACGTTCGCTGTGTAAATATAAATGGTCCCAAAAATGTGTCAAAAGTGTCCGAATTGTCGGCCGCAAAGTCGCAGTCATAAAAAAAATCGCAGATCGCCGCCATTACTAGTAAAAAAAAATAAAAATGCAATAAATCTATCCCCTATTTTGTAGACGCTATAACTTTTGCACAAACCAATCAATAAACGCTTATTGCGATTTTTTTTTTACCAAAAATATGTAGAACAATACGTATCGGCCTAAACTGAGTAAAAAATTGTGTTTTTTTTTCAAAAAAATTGGATATTTATTATAGCAAAATTGTCGCTCTTCTTTTGTTTATAGCGCAAAACATACAAAACCACAGAGGTGATCAAATACCACAAAAAGAAAGCTCTATTTGTGGGGAAAAAAGGACGTCAATTTTGTTTGGGTGCAACGTTGCACGACTGCGCAATTGTCAGTTAAAGCGACGCAGTGCCGAATCGTAAAAAGTGCTCTGGTAAGGAAGGGGGTAAAATCGGCAGGGGCTGAAGCGGTTAATAACACTCAATTACAATATCACTTGTGTAGCAAATGTATATACTATATTATTTTTTATTTTAGTTGCTAATTTTGTTTCCCACAAAAGTGGAGTTACCCTTTAACCACCTCAATACAGTGCATTTTCACCCCCTTCCTGCCCAAGCCAATTTTCAGCTTTCAGCGCTGTCACACTTTGAATGACAATTGCGCAGTCATACAACACTGTACCCAAATGAAATTGTTATCATTTTGTCCCCACAAATAAAGCTTTCTTTTGGTGGTATTTGATCACCTCTGCGCTTTTTATTTTTTGCGCTATAAAACAAAAGAAGAGTGACAAGTTAAAAAAATATATATATTTTTTACTTTTTGCTATACTAAATATCCCCAAAAAATATATAAAAAACATTTTTTTACACAGTTTAGGCCGATACGTATTCTTCTACATATTTTTGGTAAAAAAAAAAATCGCAATAAGCATATATTGATTGGTTTGCACAAAAGTTATAGCGCCTACAAAATAGAGGATACATTTATAGCATTTTTATTATTATATATTTTTTTTTTTACTAGTAATGGTGGCGATCTGCGATTTTTATTGTGACTGCGATATTGCGGCAGACATATCGGACACTTTTGACACATTTTTAGGACCGTTCACATTTATACAGCGATCCGTGCTATAAAAATGCATTGATTACTGTATAAATGTGACTGGCAGGGAAGGGGTTAACATGTTCCCTGGGAGTGATTCTAACTGTAGGGGGAGGGGGTTCACAAGTGGAGGAGACCGATCGGTGTTTCTCTGTACTGAGAACACACCATCGGTCTCCTCTCCTCTGACAGGACCGAGGATCTGTGTGTTTACATACACAGGGCAATGGTCCCGCCGTGTTACTGGGCAATCGCGGGTGCCCGGCGGCCATCGTGGCCGCCGGGCACGCGAATCGGGTCCCCAGTGACACGGCGCGCGCGCTCCCTGGAGATGACGTCCTCCCGCCATGAGAGCTGCGCCGCCTGGCCGTCTTGAAGCAGTTAAAGGGTAAGTTCACCTTTGTACAATTTTTTTTTTCTTCTTAATTCCAGCTCCCCTATGTACCAATATAGCACTCATGTACTTTTTTTTGCAAAAATATCAAAGCTTTCCATTAAATCTACAGTTGCTTTTCTTGTCCTAATCCCCGTTTCCATACATTTCCATTAGTAATGTCTTCTTCCTGATCAGACTATAGGTCATGACACAGGATTGAGTTTTGTGGGTTGTGTGATTTTTACTGTGTGTTTTGCAGCATTTGCCCCTCATTTTTTGTGTGCCGTTAACAATTAATGCAACTAAAAGTGCAACTAGTAATTTTCAGTGTCTAAACATGGCCATACACTATGCAATCTGATTGTATATTGTGTATTTAGTGAGAAGGGTGATCACTGATTGATTGCATTTCATTTAAAAAAACATGCACCTGGGAATGGGAGGGTTGATGATGCAGGGTGTGTGCCAATGAGGTCAGCTGGTCAACTCCTTCCTGTGTCATGACCTATAGTCTGATCAGGAAGAAGACATTACTAATGGAAACGTCTGGAAACGTGGATTAGGACAAGAAAAGTAATGACTGTAGATTTAATGGAAAGCTTTGATATTTTTGCAAAAAAAGTACATAAGTGCTATATTGGTGCATAGAGGAGCTGGAATTTGAAAAAAAAAAAAAAAAATGTACAAAGGTGAACTTACCCTTAAAAGGGTAACTCCACTTTCGTGGGAAACAAAATTAGCAAAATGTACGATATTGCAGCTTAGCAATTCTTAGATGTGGTGGCTGCATTCGTTTTCTTTTTTAGCCTTTTTATTTATTTTCACTTGGTGATTTGTCCATTAAGTCAGTTGTTTTTCAACTTCCCTTAACCGCTTGCCGACCATATCACTTACGGCGGACAAGTCAGCTCTACTGCACTGGATCACGTGCCTAGTACATGATCCAGCACTTCTGGGTTGGGGGCATGCAGGCATGCCGCTGGCGGCCTGCACCCACTGTGATTATACACAGCGGGAGCTGATCGGCGGGTACCGTGGACTCAATGTCCGCCACCACCTGCCGATCATTCGTTACACAGGCAGAACGACAGTCTACCTATGTAAACAAGGCAGATTGCCGTTCTGTCAGTAGGGAAGGCATGGATCCTGTGTTTCAGCAAAACAGGGACACGAATCAATGCCTTCCCTTAGTGAAAGCGACTCACCCACTGTACACAAGCACTGGCTAGGAACACATTTAACCCTTTGATTGCATCTGATGTTAACCCTTTCCCAGCCAGTGTCATTAGTACAGTGACAGTGCATTTTTTTTAATCAATCAATTAAAAAAATCAATATATGCTTATTGGTATTTTTTTTTACCAAAAATATGTAGCAGAATACATATTGAGCTAAATTGAAAAAATTTGATTTAAAACTTTTTTTTCATTGGATGTGTTTTATAGCAGAAAGTAAAAATATATTTTTTTTTCTAAATTTACGTTTCTTTTTTGTTTATAGCGCAAAAAAAAAAAACGCAGAGGCAGGGTGGATTTGATTTAAATCACAGTTTAAATCACTAGTATAAATTAACTCGACACACCCCCTCTGCACAGGAACAGAGCTGAAGCTGTTAATCATAGATTGATCCCTCCCCTGTCACCATTTTTCGATTGGTGTCAGAATAACCTGTCATAATGGACTTATGCTGATAGCAGAGGAACAAGACAGCAGAGAGAAATAACACTTGGAGAAAGGTAAGTAAAAACTTTAGCAATATGTGCTTTGTTCAGATTTCATGTCTGAGGTTTATAACCACTTTTAAGGAATAAAGTGGTGTCTTCTCTCTACTCCCAGCCAGCAAAAGAGCAGCAGCAGAATAATGAGATAATCCTTTTGCTTACTCTGATCTCTCCTCCTTTCAGCATATCCCTTGTCAACACAGTCCACAGGCAATCCCTTTTCCAGCGTAACTGGAAACATAACCCCCTGCGCTTTGGTGTGGTGCTTGGGGGTAAGATGGACCCTCCTCTCAGCTTTGATCTTGCAAGTATAGAGCACACGTGTCTTGCTGCCCTCTTAGGACTGTCGGTATCCTTGGACAAACTACAAAACAGAGGGCACACTGACCTACTGCATGATCATAACAAAATCTTTATTAAAATAAGTGGGTACTCCCAAACAAGTGTTGGAGACAAGCATCTCTAAAGACATAGACAAGACCACCTCCAATACACCATACTCAGCTGATGGCATGGGAAGCCCTCTAAACGTCCAAAGGTGGCTAACGTGTTTCGAGGGTTAGGCCCTCTTCCTCAGTGCTAGAGGTTAGACATGCTTGTGTCAAACGCATGTTTGTGAGTACCCTCTTGTTTTACTTTAATAAAGATTGTGTTATAATAATGCACTAGGTCGGTGTGCCCTCTGTTTTGTTGTTTTGTAGTTTGTGCAAGGATACCGACAATCCCTTTTTCGAGTCCGAGCTCTGCTGTACAGGGGTGGGCAAGAAGCCAATTCCAAGTCAAATTCAGGTGTTTTCATCGGTTGCATTTATAAAAAAGATAAAAGATATATATATATATATATATTTTTTTTATGAATACAGAGCTATGCAAATCTATGTATTTATATCTGATTGAAGTTACTGTAAGAAATCTGCAGGCTTTTGAATCAATTTGCAAGCATTTTGTTCCACACAGAGCTCTGACTGCACACAAATTTTCTATTATACACAGTAAGGGCTCATTGAGGCTCTGTTCACACTGGTGCGATGCAGGAAACCCTGCGATTCCTGTGTGGGTTCCCGCATCGCACCTTAATCGCAGGCGGGTCACACTGACATCTGCGAACTGCTGCGGGTGTAAATGTAAAGTTAATGACACCCCCAGATTGTGCAGTGCAAACTGTGAAATGGTACAGGAATCGGATCGCATGGGTGTGAACACCCATGCGATACGATTCCAGTGCATACCAAAAAAAAAAGGTCCTGCACCATTTTGGTGTGAATGCGATGCAATTTCAGCCTTAAAGTTTGTATGGCTGAATTTGCATCTCACAGTCATCGCATGTGATGTGCACAGCAATGCGGTGCGGTGCGAATCACTTGCGATGGCTGTGATCGCACCAGTATGAACCCAGCCTTAAGACCCATACACACTATTCGATTTTTCTGCAGATTTTTGTCTTCAGATTTACCAAAACCTTGTAGTGCAAGGGCCTGCCTGATTGCATACAAATTGAAACTCTTAAGATTTGACCTCATATTATATGGTTTTGGTAAATCTGAAGAAAATCTAATAGTGTGTATGGGGTCTAAGGCTCTGTTCACACTGGTACCGCCTGCGGATCGCACAGGATCGCTGTGCGCCTCTGTTCCCCGTTTCAGGGACGAATCAGGCCGAATCTATGCCTGAATTCGGCCCTGAAACAGAGCCAAAGACGCACAGCATTTCTGTGCAGTGCGCTCCGCAGTCGCAATGGAGATATGTGAACCAGCTCCATAGAGATCCAGTCACATTCTCCTGCTATGCGAATTGGATGCGAGAAAACCCGCATCCAATTCGCATAGGTGTGAACCTGGCCTTACACTGCATCCTGAATACCTTTGCGTTTTTATTTTTGACAGCTAAACAGCCTTTTGCAATGGGAATATCACATCGCAATTGCGAACTTATCGTTTGCGGGCCCCATCCTTTTGAAAAGCCTGTGTTTAGCTGCAGGTCCCTGCTGAACACGACACGGGGGGGGGGGGGGGATCATTTTTTGCTACTTCATCTGCCTTTACAAGTGAAGCAAGAAGAGGGTATTAAAAATGTGGCTCAACTGCCTATTTGCACCGCCCCCCAACCACAATCCTTATATGAGACTGCAGCATACTAAACACTGCATGGTTTAAATAAAGACCATTATAATCAGAACTTTCCTTATAACTCGGGGTAGGTGTCGTAGATTATATTGTTCTTTCCATTATAAATACAGATCACATCATTTTGCTATTCAAGTGAATTGATTGTATTTTTTATTTCTCTATGAGCGCACGCCAAGAGGGATCTATGTGACCGCTGTGTCCCCTAGGAGTTGCAGGCCTCTGTCTGGTGACGGGGACATTTCCCAAGGTCAGTAGCCTCGTGCCGCTTCCGCCCCCTTTCCATGCAATATTAACAGAAACCTTCACAAGGGAGGGGTAGGGGGCTGCATGCTGCGACTATTACAATGAGGATGTATGAATGAATGCCTGCCAAGCTCTCGCACAGCAGACAACCAGTAAATTATACCATATGTGAATGGGAGCTCTGTGGGGGGGGGATTGAGGGGGTGAGTATGAACAGATGGATGATATGATTCTCTTTCACACTCTATAAAATGCAGTTCTGCACTGACTGCGGACGTATTCGTAGAAAGCTGCAGCTTAGTCCTATGGGATAATCATGACTCAGCCTTTCCGGGAAACAGGTGTGCGACTTATAGCGCCTTCGTATAGCAGATCTTATGCTCGCGGGGAAGTCGTATTTTTTGCCTTAGTCTTGTGACCTTCGTCTCGTTTGCAACCGCCCTTCTTATCATGATTGTGCAATGAGGAAATAAAAACGTATTTCAAAGCCCATAGGGCCTGAGGATTTTTTTTTTTTTTTAATTGGTTGAACTAGACTGACTTGCGTCTATTTTCAACCAGACATACTTGGGGGGTTATTTACTAAAGGCAAATGCACTTTGTGCACTTGGAAGTGCAGTACTGTAGATCCAAAGGGACATGCAAGGAAAATAAAAAACAGCACATGATTGGATGATAAAATCAGCAGAGCTTCCCCTCATTTCAGATCTTCCACTCAGATCTACAGCGACCAAGGGCACTTGCAGTGCGTTTGTAATGCAAAGTGGATTTGCCTTTGATCGACCCCTATGTAACTTCGCTTAGTATTGACGTGGGACGTGATACCCAAAGGCTTATACAAAGCATCAGAAACCTGATACCCAGCAAAGAGCATGTTTGCTTTATTGTATCCTATTTGCATTGTGCTGCGTTTTGCTGTGAAATTCATACAGGTATGTAAAAGATAAATCAACTACAAATACGTGATTATGTTATCGAGACATGAAAAAAAAAAAATGTAAAACGTGTTTTATTTCCTAATCCCTTTTTCGTAGACATAAAAATACATTTTATTGGAAAGTGAGTTAGGTATCACTTTTTTTTTTTATCACAAGTAATAGTTACGTATCACTTTAAAGCATGCTTCCCCCACTAGTTAAACTTTAACGTCCCACTTTTTGACTTACCACTGCCGAAATTGAATTATTGCCCGCCTTGTGGGAAGCCCATGCCTTGTTGGTGATGCGAGGGTTCACTGTTTGGCGCAGGAGGCCGATCGTCCTTGTAAATAGTGCCATGGCTGTAGTCTCAGCAACTGTCAGGTGCTGCTCTCTATGTCCGTGTCAGGTGTAAAGTCCACTATGCTTCCACAAGGGAGGGGTTTCCTCTCCCAGCCTCCTATTGGTGATCTGCACACCGGTACTGTAATGGTTAAAATGAAACGTTCAGATAAGCACGTACATTGATCTATATATATATAGACTAGGGCAGGGATAAAGAAAAAAAGGGTGGGGATCTCGATCAGCCCTTTAAATATGTGTCACCTCCTATGATGTCAGTACATACAGTAGAGGGAAACTTTCTGTCCTCACCCCAATCATCTGCTGATATTTAGGAGGATTTCTTCTGATCTGGCACAAGAAGTGTTCTTCTATGTTCTGCAGGTTCCCTTGCTGCGCAGTGTGTGCGGTGCTGGCGTAGTGTGACAGCTGTGACAGTCCATCAACCTGTCACTCCCCTGGCTGCTGATCAGGATGCCACAGCATTTCTTTGACTTTTTCTTATTTCTGTATTATCTTGTTGCATTTTGTCACGTACTTTTATTTTCTGTTCCTGTTCTTGTCTCCTGTCTCGTTGTCATTGCGGTTTCTTCCTTATTCTGAACTTCATGTGCCTGGGCTTGCTCGATCCCTCCTCCTCATACCAGCACTTACAGGGGTCTGGTTCTCGCCACGCTTTGTTGATAGGAGCTTCATCTCCAGCAGCAATCTGCTACATTGTGCTAGATGCTGCTTCAGCCTGAAAATGCTTCAGAAGCAGCCTGTAGGAAGTATGATCACAGGAATTATTACCACGCATGCTGCAATCTGGTCATTTGCTTCAATCGGTAAATCAGTCAATCTTCGTTTTTATTTAGTCAGAAAGATATTAAGTATCTTATTTACCACAACATGCTCAAATGTTCTCTTCATCACTTCTGCTGAGTTCCTTTAGTGCTATGCAGTGAATAGCCCAGGCAGTTTGATCTCTCTTTGCTCATTGTCTTTATGGAATGCAAACTATAAAGGCTTAATGTACACGGGACATTTTTACAAACTCTCCTGAACGATTTAACTTGACATATAGTAACCCACGTTTAAAACGTCAGTTTTGCCGCGTTTACATGCCACGTTTAGCCGCGTTTGTGTTTAGAAGCGTTTGAAAAATGTTTTTTTTTTTTTAAATAGCCAAAAATGAAAAACGCCTGTAAACGAAAACACATTTAGAAGTGTTTGGCGCTTGAAATGCCTCTAAACTCAACGTCTGAACTCATTTTTTGGCTTTCCAAAAAAGGCCTCTAAACTCAACTGCCTAAAAACGACATTAAACGAACCTGTGTACATGTACACATCAGATAACATTGGATGAGTTCAGGGGCAGCTGAAAAAAGCATCCAACTGCCTCTGAACGTGCGTTTACCAGCAGCAGTGTACATAATAGCTCAATGAATCAGAGAACACGTCCATGATTCCTCTTGCTAGCATGCGTCAAATCGCACGCCAAATAGGCGGCTATTGCCAGCAATGGCACCGTCTGAATCGGTGCGGTGCCAACTTTGCTGCGCCGCAACAGTTCCCACAAGTAGTTCCTGTACTACTTTTGGCAACTTCGGGGGCGATTTGAATAGACACCTGTGCATGAACCCGCACAGATGTCTGTCAAATCGACCCCAAAGTTGTACTGCATTGCCAGTTTGAAATCGTGCAAGTTCAGTTGAACTCACACGATTTCTAACCCACATCAGTATGAACCCGGGCTAAAGTGTTACTAAACCCAGAAACCGGCATTCACTATATCTGGTCACAGAACATGGAAATACAATAGTTTTAGTAAATATAAACTGCTAAATACTTTTTCACCAGCAGTTAGAGCAGTCTTGTGATTTGTATCAGTGTCTGGTTAAAGCTTGTGGGAGGAGTTTTCATTCTTCCCTGATTGTCCTGAAAGGCTGCAGGACCCCTGACCCTCTGCCTGGACAGTGCTGATTGGCCCTGTGCTGATCACATGCACTGTCCCAAGAAAAAAAAAAAGAAAATCACTAGCAATACACACCACACTGAGCATATGCAGCTTGTTCCCTAATGCTCTGTTCTATCAGGAGATAGATTGGAGTCAGCAAAAGAAGAGTAGGATCAGCGAGACAGGATCACATAGCCTTTATACACAATGCAGAAGATTAACCCCTTAGGTTCCACAGTATAACAAGCATGTTTTACTGTATATCTCCTAATCCTTAGCTCTTTCACCTTAAATAAATAAATATTATATATATATATATAAACACACACAAACACACACACACACACACACACACACTTTTTTATTTTTAAGGTGGGGGGGATCTTGGGTGAGTTCCTACACTTTTTTCCAGGACTGCTGCCACTCATCCTGCCACCGCTCATCCCATTCCCCCACCACTACTGCCACTCATCCCATCCCACCACCACTCATCCCATTCCATTTTTAGGCAGAGGAGGAGCTAAGGTTTCGGAGCAATATGATAAAATAACATAGAATGCAAATATTTAGAGGTCTCCAACTAACCTTACAACAGTTGTGGGGCACCCCTCAATATTGCAGCTCCCCTTTTATTTTATGATAATATGGATTTAGATAAATCATCGGTTCTGTGAAGACAAACACAATCAGCGTGTGAGAGATTACAGATAAATAGATATATAGTTCTTTTGCAGCACTTCTATCTCCTGTAGATCATGAATATTCTGCAAGCAATGTGTTATCTAGACACAATTCCAAAAAATCTGACTGCATCCTCCAGATACCAAACTCTATGGGATCCTTGTGATGTGTTCATGAGCGCTACATAGCACATTAAAGTTGAACTAAACCCTTTTGATCTTTTCCAGCCAAGGAAGCTGTCATCTTGGTCTTTGTTTGATCTGCAGTTGCCATGATGCTGCACAAGTGATCAGTGATAAGTGATCAGACACCGGCCATTGGTTTTAGTTTCATTTTACCATGCAATCAGGGCCGGTGCTACCACTAGGCAAACTAGACGGCCGCCTAGGGCGCCCTGCTGCCTAGGGCGCCCGGCCACTGTTTTTTCTACTCTCTTCTCTCTGCAGCAAGCAACTAACTCTCAGCATCAGCAGGCAGCCGCCTCTCCGTTCACACATAGTGTCAGAGGCGCAGCAGTGGTGGAGGACTGTGTCTGTGTCCCGACTCCCGCAGCAAGCAAACATTCATTGATGGGCACTGGTAGGCTGCATTGAAGGGCGCTGGTAGCCTGCATTTGATGGGTGTTGGTGAGGCTACATTTGATGGGTGCTGGTGAGGCTACATTTGATGGGCGCTGGTGAGGCTGCATTTGATGGGCGCTGGTGAGGCTGCATTTGATGGGTGCTGGTGAGGCTGCATTTGATGGGTGCTGGTGAGGCTGCATTTGATGGGTGCTGGTGAGGCTGAATTTGATGGGCGCTGGTGAGGCTGCATTTGATGGGCGCTGGTGAGGCTGCATTTGATGGGTTCTGGTGAGGCTACATTTGATGGGCGCTGGTGAGGCTGCATTTGATGGGTTCTGGTGAGGCTACATTTGATGGGTTCTGGTGAGGCTACATTTGATGGGCGCTGGTGAGGCTGCATTTGATGGGCGCTGCATTTGATGGGCGCTGGTGAGGCTGCATTTGATGGGCGCTGGTGAGGCTGCATTTGATGGGCGCTGGTAAGGCTGCATTTGATGGGCATTGGTGAGGCTGCATTTGATGGGCATTGGTGAGGCTACATTTGATGGGTGCTGGTGAGGCTGCATTTGATGGGCGCTTTATTAAAAAGGTGGGATTTACATGGGCAGTGAAAAGGGGGCGGAGTCAGGGGGGGCGGCAAAATGAGGTTTCGCCTAGGGTGTCAAAAATCCTTGCACCAGCCCTGCATGCAATGCAGCAGCCCATTCATTATAAATGAGCGGCCGCCAACACACAATAGAATAAATCATTTACATTTTGTGTTGCTCTCTACAGTGCGTTGAGGTGCCATTCATTATGAATCATAGTGCACCACACACAGAATAGGCTCAGTGCTTTGCCGCAAAACAAAAGGTGGCCACACATGTTAAATCTGATTGTACAATTTCTGTACAATGCCCATAATACTTACGTACAGGGTCGTAGATCATTTTTTGCAGGTACTAAGTAAAAGTATTTAAAAAAAACTGTGCCAAATTCATAAAGACTGGAAAAAGGAAAAGCTATGTGTTGCTCATAGTAAGCAATCACATCCTTAATTCTATTTTCTATTGAAAATCGAACCTGATTTCAGTTTTGCCATCTTCCAGTTTTTATGAACGTCGCCCAGTGTGGTTGGCTATTGTCCAGTCTAAGACTGGTACTGGCTGAACGAAAAAAACAAACGGATCAATGTACTAAACACACTCGGTGTTAGTACAGCGATTTCCTCACTGTGCTGTTGTGTTCTGACAGGGGACTGCACCCCCCCCCCCCCCAGAACACAGCGGTCAGTGCTCTCTGCCATTGGACTGCCTATCACAGGGTGGTGCACTGTAATAGCCGATCTTACTGGGTAGGTACAAAGGGCACCATCTTGTGGAAGGCAGCACGCTCACTGATTTTTTGTTAACCCAGGATACTAGACAAAAGAAGTGGTACTGTGCAGAGTCCATACATACAGAACGTACCTATAAAGTTTTGAGCTTGAGAATGAGGGGCATGACAGGGAGGCAGTGTCCTGGGACGCGTGCAGCGCGCCTCTGCAAAAAAGTGGGTGTGGCCAAAAATGATAGTGTCAAAAGTCTCGGATCTGTCCGTCGCAATGTCACAGTAAAATCGCAGATCACCGCTATTACTAGTAAAAAAAAAAAAATGTCATCATTTTTTCCCATAGTTTGCAGACGCTATAACTTTTGCACAAACCAATCAATATACGCTTTTTGCGATTTTTTTTTTTACCAAAAATATGTAGAAGAATATATATTGGCCTAAACTGATGAAGAAATTATTTTTTTTAACTTTTGGGGATATTTATTATAGCAAAAAGTAAAAAATATATATATTTTTTTCAAAATTGTCGCTCTTTTTTTGTTTATAGCACAAAAAATAAAAACCACAGAGGTGATCAAATACCCACAAAAGAAAGCTCTATTTGTAGGGGAAAAAAAGATGTCCAATGTGTTTGGGTACAGCGTCGAACGACCGTGCGATTGTCAGTTAAAAGGACGCAGTGCCAAATTGTAAAATGTGCTCTGATCAGGAAGGGGGCAAAACAATGTGGTTAACAATGCATTTGTATGTTACTCTAAAGAGTGGGCACTAAGGGGCACTATACACATTATAATCTGAACATACAATCAACTTTCTATTTACAAAAACTATGGAATATAAGGACCTACCTAATTTATCCAATCAGCCTGTATCCAACAAGTCAGACTCCTGTACTACATAGTTGATAGAACTAAAGGAGATTGTACAATCAGACATGTAGCGTGTGGTGAGCTTTGCATGTATAGCTAGAATAAAGCTGGTCTTACATGGATTGAAAGTCAGCCGGTTCAGCAGGGATGGCCACAGTCGTTGAACAGAATTCAGTCTATCGATTGGCTTCTGTTCAACCGCCCTGTTGACAAAAATAAAAAGGTTCAATCACTGCTGTAGGCTATAGCTGGCAGCGCTGATCAGTTTATTCTGACAGTAGAGAGGTATTCTCACTGTCAGAATACAATGACAGGGAGGATTCCTCCTCAAATGCGTGGATGGGGGAATCAGGTCAGTTCTTTCGTTTCAACCTGCTAGTTGAACGAAAAAACGGACTCGTCTATGACCAGCCTGACACTTGTTTCTGGTGCACATGGTTACGAATGAAAATCGAAAAAAAACACTACTTTGTAGTAGGTGACCTGAAAGATGACAGCCTGCAGATGCCGCATTTATCAGGCAAAGAACATAACAAGCCCATCTCCATATAAATCCTATAAATCCTATAAACTGCTGAACGGAGAGGCTCTTCTTCAGTGGAGGCCATTCACGGAGCAGAACTAAACAGGCAGCTCATTGATGGGAAAAATACATTGAGTACTATGCCTGGAAGGTGGTCTGGCACTAAACACTTTGTTCACAAAGCCGTATTAAAGTGGTGTTTCCACCAAAAAAAAAACAAAATAGCTTAAAATTCATAAAAAATGTAAAATAAAATAATTGTAAAAAAAAAAATTTTACTCACCTCTAAATGCCTGTTGCTAGGGGGTCCCTCGTAGTCTGCCTCCTTCAGGGCCCGGGCACTGACATCACTTCCCCTCGCCGCAGTCAGTCATCTGGGACACGGGACAGGTCCCAGATGACTGCGTGGCGTATCACGCAGTGGGTGCCCGGCTGTGAAGCCACAGCTGGGTGCCCACAGTAAGAATGCCGGCCCTGCGAGCGGAGCGGGTAACGAGGGGGGCTTCGTTCCCCTGCATCGCTGGACCCTGGGACAGGTAAGTGTCCACTTATTAAAAGTCAGCAGCTGCAGTATTTGTAGCTGCTGACTTTTAAAAAAAAATTTTTTATTAAGGGGCACCCCACTTTAAACCCCAAATCAAAAATGTAATATTTTGCAGCTTACCAATCATTAGATGTAGTGGTTGCATTAGTTTTCTTCTTTTAGTTGTTTTTCTCTCTGATTTCACCTGGTGATCTGGCCAGTAATACACCTCCTGTAATTGAGTGCTCCCATTCTGGATGAAGGAGCACAGGGGGCACCTTTGGACAGCAGCATTGTCAGTCTGGGGGGGGCAAGAAGCGTTAGATGTACTAGCAGATTTAAATACACAAACTGAAGCCAAACTCCAGCTCACACTTTATAAGCAGTTACAGCAGAACAATTTTCCCCTGTCAGCAGTGATTGTGTTGATGGGGGAATCATGCACATTTTCACTGTGTATGGCCTGGCTAAGGAAGAGTAAGCTGCAATGTAGCTAAGGCTCCGGAGCTATAATTTTTCCCGTAGATGTAGAGATTTTTGCGGAGTTTCCATCATATGGAACGTTTGTTTTTATTTATTATTTTTTAAATTTGGTCTTTTTTCCCCTGTTGTTTTCATTTTAAATAAAAACACTTCCTAAATTTGATACTACACTATGGGAGCCCATATCTCATTTTTTGCATCAATACCCCTACCTGCACTGGATATTGGAGAAAGAAATTGGAGAGAAGTATAGCTGGGTGATTTGCCCCTGGAGAGACCAACTGTACATTCAGTCTGATCCAGATGTGAGATATCCTTGGGAGGTCCATAGGAGTTGGATGCAAAGGCTGGAAATATTATCTGGGCAATAAGGCTGTCCTACAAGCGAGATACCCCTGCAGAGGTTATTGGAGCTAGTGAGTGGGGACCCAAGAGGGGAGCACTAAAAGTCACCTGGATTTCTCCTGTGTTCACAGTCACCAATCACTAAAGAATCATAAAAGACTTTGTTTCTGTTTATTTTTGGATTGATTTTTTGAAGCGTTTGTTTGGACCCAACACTAGTGATTATTACCTTTTGGACTTGGTTTCTAAATTACCTTTCATATATATTGGGATTGGACTTTTCTCATGAACTTTTGCACTTATGGTATTAGAGCATAACGTTTTTTTTTTTGGATCACATTTTTTAGTATCATATATATATATATATATATATATATATATATATATATATATATATATATATATATATATATTTTTTTTTTTTTTTTTAGGACTACTTATGATTCAATATATTATATTTACTACCTTTTGATATATGCACACTTAATCACACCAGTGGCACATTTCACCACATAAGTGATTTAGGTCTGTCGCTCTTCACTGCATAGGTAGTGTCAAAATATCTCTATTCAACATTTGCATACAATATTGAAGTACACTCTTTTTAGTACCACATATGGTTCTTTATATATCACATCATATAATTTGTGCATGCACACCTTATCACATTATCACATTAAATACTCTTATTATATAGGTAGCGCCAAAATACTCTTATGCTTTGTACACAGGGTCGGAATTTCCGACAGAAAAAGTCTGATCGGATTATGTTGTCGGAAAATCCAATCGTGTGTGGGCTCTATCGGAGTTTGCGACAGAAAAAAGTTTGAGAGCTGAATCTAAAATTTTCCGACAACAAAATCCGATCAGACTTTTTCCGATCGTGTGTCAAGAATTTTACGACGCACAAAGTGCCACACATGCTCCGAAAAAATTTGGAGACGAAAGCTATTGGCTACTGGCCTCTACGTAGTCCCGTCGTACGTTTTGTACATCACCTCGTTCCGAACGATCGGATTTTCCGACAACTTTGTGCGACCGTGTGTATGCAAGACAAGTTTCAGGCCAAAATCCGTCTGAAAAAATCTGACAGATTTTGTGTTCGGAATGTCCAACTGTGTGTACAAGGCATCATTTTCTATTTCAAAAAGAAGAATAGGCTGCACACCACGATTGTGATCCAAAATCTTTTATTGGGACATCTCAGAGTGACACCACAAGAACAGAGTGCCCGGTAGACTTGTTTCACGCGATTATAAGTGCTTAGTCATTACAATGATGACTGGTGTAATGACTAAGCACTTATAACCGTGTGAAACGCGTCTACCGGGCACTCTGTTCTTGTGGTGTCACTCTGAGATGTCCCAATAAAAGATTTTGAATCACAGTCATGGTGTTCAGCCCATTCTTCTTTTTATACATTGATTGCAGAGGCGAGCCGAGGCAGGCACTCACTAGTTCCATCAGGCTTCCTCATCTCACCTGAAGCGGCAAACATTTCTTGTCTAAAAGGTAAGCTGCAATACATTCAATTTTGTCCTTGGGTTTAGATATGCTTTAACCGCTTCCCGACCGCCCACTGCATATATACGTCAGCAGAATGGCACGGGCAGGCAAAACCAGGTACCTGTACGTGGCCCTTTAAATGCCCGGTCGGGAGCTCCGTGACCCTGGCCGCGGGACTAGCGGACCCGATCGCCGCTGGTGTCCCGCGATCGGGTTACGGAGCTGAAGAACGGGGAGAGGTTTGTGTAAACAAACCTCTCCCCGCGCTTCCTACTCTGCCTGTCATTGATTGGCTGTTCCCGGTCATCGGGAAAGCCGATCAATGACGTCAGATGTCAGCCCCGCCCCCTAATGTAAAAAAACACACACACGTCAGAGCCCATAACCCCTCCCCTCCCCCTAGTGGTTAACTCTTTCACTACAACTGTCATTTATACAGGAATCAATGCATTTAAATAGCATTGATTGCTGTATAAATGACAATGGTCCCAAAAATGTGTCAAAAATGTCCGATGTGTCTGCCATAATGTCGCAGTCACAATAAAAAATCGCTGATCGCCACCATTACTAGTAAAAAAAAAAATATTAATAAAAATGCTATAAAACTATCCCCTATTTTGTAAACGCTATAACTTTTGCGCAAACCAATCAATAATCGCTAATTGCGATTTTTTTTTTACCAAAAATATGTAGAAGAATACGTATCGGCCTAAACTGAGGAAATTTTTTTTATATATTTTTTGGGGATATTTATTATAGCAAAAAGCTAAAAATATTGCATTGTTTTCAAAATTGTCGCTCTATTTTTGTTTATAGCGCAAAAAATAAAAACCGCAGGGGTGATCAAATACCACCAAAAGAAAGCTCTATTTATGGGAAAAAAAGGACGCCAATTTTGTTTTGGAGCCACGTCGCACGACCGCGCAATTGTCAGTTAAAGCGACGCAGTGCCGAATCGCAAAAAGGGGCCTGGTCCTTTGGCTGCCAATTGGTCCGGGGCTGAAGTGGTTAAAGAATATCTCCAATACAAATGTTCATTTAAAAATTGCATATGAATCCAAAAAGGTTTGCTTTAGTTTTGGACAGAGTGTGGAGGGGTAAGGAAGGACCTCTATTGGGTTTTGTTTTGCTGACTGTGCCCTGTTAGGGATTCACCCTCTCTATTTGTCCTGACAACTTTTTGAGAGAGAATCCAAAACTTGTTGTCCCCAAAACAAGAATAGGAGGAAAATCCTCCAAAAGAAGAGACTTCCTGTACATCTACAGTACAGGAAGTGAAGGGAAATGTCCCCAATGGGATGCAGATGGTAAGACCTCACAAGGGTTTAATAATTTCCAACCATAAAAAAAGTTTTGGGCAGAGGGCAGCACAGTGGCTTTGTGGTTAGAACTTATACCTTGCAGCACTGAGGTCCTTGGTTCACATCCTGGCCAGAACAATGTCTGCATGGAGTCTGCACATTCTTTTCCCACACTCCAAAGATGTGCTGGTAGGTTGCTGCCTAAATTGGTGCTAGTGTGTTTATACGCATAGGATAATAGATAGGGATCTTAGATTGTAAGCTCCTTGGGCACAGGGACTGATATAATTGTGCAGTATGTAAAGCTTTCTAGAAATTGTGGGTGCTGTATAGATACCTGTAAAAAAAAAACAAAAAAAAAAACAGTGAAGCTTGATCAGTTACATTGTTGTCCCTGGAATACATTGTATTGTAAGGAATCATTATCTCTGGTCGCTCTGTGTAGCGATGTAACATGACTCTATGACAGCTGGGAGCCTGTAACCCATTCCAAGGTCTGTCTAGTAAATTAGCCATTTCCAAACAAATGTGGCGACACTGTGCTTGTGTGTGCGCTGTGTTTAGTCAAGCTGTTTAAAAGCTGTCAATATAAAAGACACACATGGAGGTATGTGTCAGCATCTGAACAGTGTATAACCAGTACCCGGGGGTATAAGGATTACATGAACGGCTCAATGGTTACATACAGAGAAATAGAAAACAAGTATCTTACAAGTATTGTATATTCGGTGCACGACCTCTAATGTGCATGACATGTTTCAAGGGGCACAATCAGGGTTCCTGTAGTAAAATTCTAATGGGGGCCCCCCGCTACCTTTTTTTGTGGCACCTAACACCATCAACTGAAGATACTGCCATTGATCTTAAAGCGTTACTTAACCCAGGACCCTGCATTCACTATATCTGGTCTCCCACAGTACACAGAACATGGAAATGCAATTATTTTAGTAAATATAAACTGCTAAATATTGTTTCTCATCAGCAGCCTTGTGACTTCTATCAGTGTCCAGCCGAGCACTGGTTAAATCTTGTAGAAGGAGTTTTAATTCTACTCTGACTGTCCTATGAGGCTGCATGACACCCGACCCTCTGTCTGGACAGTGCAGATTGGACCTGTGCTGATCACATGCACCCCCCCCCCCTTAAAAAAAAAACTTTTCTAGCAGTACACACTAATCTGAGCATGTGCAGAGTGCCCCCCAAGGCTCTGTACCATCAGCAGATGGATTGGGGACTGTGTAAGAACAGGAGGATCAGAGAAGACAGGATCAAACAGCCTTTTTACACAATGCAGATGATTAATCCCTTAGGTTCCACATTGAGAATAACAAGCATGCTTTACTGCATATACAGACTGATTTGACTGTTGTGGGTTTAGTAACACTTTAACATAAATATGCCTAAGGCCTCTATCAGACATCCATTCTTTTATTCTGATTAGCACGGATTGGTGAACACATCATCTGCTGAATCTGAACAAAAGGGAACAGATGTCTCTTTTGTAGAAATCCATGTCTGCTCATTTATTTCCAGTGGCTTGTGATTGGAGATAAACAGACCCAGTACAGTAACGTACAGTAACATTGAGTTTCAAATCAGATTCGCCTGAAAACTGACAGAGGGATCTGATCAGACCACTGTTGTGAAAGGACCCCAAGGCTTTATATACATGGCTGAACAGGGGCCCTACAGCAAGAAGAACTTGCGCATTCACTTTCCTGGGACCTACAGCTGCCGTGTGTAGCTGCCCATTCAGATGAATCAGAAGGTGTAGCTGCACACAATTAGGCCACGTTGACAGTGATCCGACACGAAAGCCGCAAGACCTCCGATCCGACTTTGCCCTGCGATTTCAGATCCGACTTCCATGCGACTTCAATGAACGAGATCCGATTTTGATCCAACTTTGAGATGATTGCGACTTGTACTTTCACCAATCAAAATGATTCCTTTGACCCATCATGCCTGGGTCCGTGTTATCACAAGGGGACCCATAGCTATATAAGAACTGTCAGATACCGGAGCTCACAGCTCATTTCCAGTGGGTCGACAGCGGGGGAGGAGCAGAGGAGGAGGTAGACATGGGTGGGGGAAGCGGAGGGAGAAGACGTGGGTGGGGGAAGCGGAGGGAGAAGACGTGGGTGGGGGAAGCATAGGTAAAAGACATGGGTAGAGGAAGTGGAGGGAGAAGACATGGGTAGGGGTAGCGGAGGGAGAAGACATGGGTAGGGGTAGCGGAGGAAGAAGACATGGGTAGGGGAAGCGGAGGGAGAAGACATGGGTAGGGGAAGCGGAGGGAGAAGACATGGGTAGGGGAAGCGGAGGGAGAAGACATGGGTAGGGGAAGCGGAGGGAGAAGACATGGGTAGGGAAAGCGGAGGGAGAAGACATGGGTGGGGGAAGCGGAGGGAGAAGACATGGGTGGGGGAAGCAGAGGGAGAAGACATGGGTGGGGGAAGCAGAGGGAGAAGACATGGGTGGGGGAAGCAGAGGGAGAAGACATGGGTAGGGGAAGCGGAGGGAGAAGACATGGGTAGGGAAAGCGGAGGGAGAAGACATGGGTAGGGGAAGCGGAGGGAGAAGACATGGGTAGGGGAAGCAGAGGGAGAAGACATGGGTGGGGGAAGCAGAGGGAGAAGACATGGGTAGGGGGAGCGAAGGGAGAAGACATGGGTGGGGGAAGCGGAGAGAGAAGACATGGGTAAAGGAAGCGGAGGCTGAAGACATGGGTGGGGGAAGTGGAGAGAGAAGACATCGTGGGGGAAGCGGAGAGAGAAGACATGGGTGAAGGAAGCGGAGGGAGAAGACATGGGTGGGGGGAAGCGGAGAGAGACGACATCGTGGGGGATACGGAGAAAGAAGACATCGGTGGGGGAAGCGAAGAGAGAAGACATCGGTGGGGGAAGTGGAGAAAGAAGACATCGGTGGGGGAAGCGGAGAGAGAAGCCATCGGTGGGGGAAGCGGAGAGAAAAGACATCAGTGGGGAAAGCGGAGAGAGAAGACATCGGTGGAGGAAGCAGAGAGAGAAGACATTGTGATTGACATTGGAGCTACGATGAGGGACATTCTTCATTTTTAACAAAGGACTTGTCAAAAACCATCTCATGTTTTTTATACCACTACACTGCTTCTTGCAATGCATGTGGTTGCTGTACAGGCTTTTTAAGGTTAATACAGGCGGCAAGGAGGAGGCATAAGGCCTCTTCACCGCCTGTAAAAAAATCTATTTACCATGGATTGATCTTCAGAGGGCTTATGCTAGTTTACAATCCACACCACAACTACTATATAAACTAACAACTTTGAAAACACAAATTAGTTAACAATGTTCAGCACATAATATCTTAGACACAGTCCATAGACAGGAAGTTTTGCAACATACAAAAGCATATGCATATAATTGTGCGGCCGACTATTGTTATGAAATAGAACATAAAGGGTCTATTTATATAATTTTATAAAATATTTGTTGGATGAATGTCACTAGCATTTGTCTAGGCTGCATGAATGTTCCCCATATTTTATCTAATACTATGATTTCCTATGCCTTCGGGGGTCTCTTCTATTCTCCTTGCCGGGCCTCCGCTTTTTTCTTCCAGCTCTTTTACGAGCGGTGGCCCGGTCTGTGTTGACGTCACTGTCGCCTTCGGCTTCTTCTTCTCCTCCTTCTGCTTCCCGGAGGATGCTGGGACTGTGACATCATATGGAGGCGGGGTCACCATGTGACATGAGCAGGTGACCCGCCCCTTGTGCCTATATAACTAGAAGCGCAACACGTCGGAGCCATTACAAGGGGAGACGGTGACGAGTCAAAATCAGAAGAAAAAAGAACAAGAAGCAGAAGAAGGAGAAGAAGAAGCAGAAGGCGGCGACAGCGACGGAAACACCGATCGGGCCACCGCTTGTAAAAGAGCTGGAAGATGAAAGGGGAGGCCCGGCAAGAAGAACAGAAGAGACCCCCGAAGAAGTCGGAACAAGACCCCCAGACGGCGGCAGCGACGAAGAAGAAGAAAGCCAGGCTCCTCTGCTAGTGAAAGAGCTAGTAAAAGAGCAGAAGATAGCGGAGGAATCCGGCGAGAAGACCCCCCAAGACGGAAGAAGACCCCCAGAGCTGTGCAATAAAATATTTTAAAAATTTGTGTTGTTTTTTTTTTTATTTACACTTTTTCCCTTAGGTGAATGAGTAGGGGTAAATCGTACCCCATACTCATTCACATAGGGTGGGGGGCCGGGACTTATTAAAGGGGGCTCCAGGATTCCGATAAGCCCCCCGCCCGCAGACCCCGACAACCAACGGCCAGGGTTGTCGGGAAGAGGCCCTTGTCCTCATCAACATGGGGACAAGGTGCTTTTTGACCGGGGTTCCCTGAATGCTTTGCAGCTTCTCCTTTGTTGTTTACTCTCAATTTCTAAGAACTACATATCCCATGGTACATTGCTGCATGCAAGCTGTGATTCCTGTATTGACTCCTCCTCCTGAAACTCTTCCTCTCAGCACCTCTGTAGTTTAAAAGGTAGGCTCTGTAAAATGTGTGCCAGTAGTGCATTCTCGCAGGGCTTAATGAATACAGTAAGCTTACTTTTCAACTTTTTTGAGATGGGAACTAAGAACACCTCTGAGCTAAGACCCCTTTCACAGTGGGGCCGCCTGTGCATTAGTGCTAAAGTGCCGCTCATTTTAGTGATGCTTTATCTCTGTTTAAGCAGCGCTTTTTTGCAACTAGCGGGGCCAGGGCCGGTGCTACCACTAGGCAAACTAGGCAGCCGCCTAGGGCGCACTGCTGCATAGGGGCGCCCAGCCACTGGTGTTCCTACTCTTCTCTCTGCAACAAGCAATTAAGTCTCAGCATCAGCAGGCAGCCACCACTCCATTTGCACATAGTGTCAAAGGCGCAGTCTCGTCTGCCAGAATGAATGGAAACAAACATTCATTGATGGGCACTAGTAGGCTAGATTGATTGGCGCTGGTGAGGCTGCATTGATGGGTGCTGGAAGGCTGCATTTGATGGGCACTGGTGAGGCTGCATTTGATGGGTGCTTTATTAAAAAGGTAGGGTATACATGGGTAGGACAAAGGGGGTGAAGTCATGGGTGGAGCCAAGGGGGTGTGTGGCAAAATTAGGTTTCGCCTAGGCTGTCAAAAATCCTTGCACCAGCCCTGAGCGGGGCGCTTTTAACCCCAAAGAGTGGATTTTAGCGGCGCTTTACCGGCTTTGCAGGCTCTTTGTCAGCGCTTCCCATTCATTTCAATGGGCAATGCGTCTTGGAAGCGATGTATACATCGCTCCCGCTCCGCCCCAAAGATGCTGCTTGCAGGAATGTTTCTAACGTCCTGCAAGCGCACCACCCCAGTGTGAAAGAACTCAGGCTTTCACGCTCAGGCAGCATGGGAAGCAGTTTCCAGACACTATTTCCATACCTCCCAACTTTCTGAGATGGGAATGAGGGACACCTATCAGCAAAAGTATACAGGCATAGGACACACCCCCTTGCCACGCCCCCTTAAAGGAGAATTGGACAAAAAAACAAGATTGGTTAAACTCACAACTCACTTTTTTTTAACCACTAATATTCCTTTATATCGGCTTTTGGAATTTACAAATGCAGCATTTTAGAAATCAGATGAAAGGTTTAGCTCTGGATAACACTTTTTGATAGATAAAAGTGCATTTTATATACATTTATATAGATCAGACCAAAATGAGGAACAAATGAGAAGGAATGAGGGACAGAGGGACATTGCTCCAAATCGGGGACAGTCCCTCGAAAATTAGGGACAGTTGGGAGGTATTCTATTTCTAGCACTAAATCGCCTGAAACCTGCTTTAATGTGAAAGGGGTCTAAAGTATGTAGGCATAGGACACACCCCCAGCCACACCCCTTAAAGGAAAATTATAAAAAAAAAAAAGATTAGTTAAACCGACAAGTGCTTTTTTTTTTTTACAACTACTATTACTTTATACTGGCTTTGAAATTTACAAATGCAGCTACTGTATTTATCGGCGTATAACACGCACCTTTTCCCCCTTAAAATCGGGGGAAAGTCGTGGGTGCGTGTTACACGCCAATCCCCCCAAAAAAGTGCCCAAAAGAAATCGAGCAGCGCCGAAAAATAGCGAGCGCCGTAAAAAAAAAACGAGCGCCGACGAAAAAGACCGATCTGACTGCGCGGCTCCGCTCGTAGTCCCGCCTCCCTGCGCTCGCTTCCGAAACAACAGGGAGGCGGGACAGCGAGTGGAGCCGAACAGTCGGCTCGGTCTTTTCCGGCGGCGCTCGCTCTGTCTTTTCCGGCGGCGCTCGCTCTGTCTTTTTCGGCGGCGCTCGCTCTGTCTTTTTCGGCGGCGCTCGCTCTGTCTTTTTCGGCGGCGCTCGCGCGGTCTGTCTAGGCGGCAAAGTTAAACGTGGGCAAGCTGCAAATGACACTGGGCAAGCTGCAAATGACACTGGGCAAGCTGCAAATGACACTGGGCAAGCTGCAAATGACACTAGGCAAGCTGCAAATGACGCTGGCAAGCTGCAAATGACACTGGGCAAGCTGCAAATGACACTAGGCAAGCTGCAAATGACGCTGGCAAGCTGCAAATGACACTGGGCAAGCTGCAAATGACACTGGCAAGCTGCAAATGACACTGGGCAAGCTGCAAATGACACTGGGCAAGCTGAAAATGACACTGGGCAAGCTGCAAATGACGCTGGGCAAGGCTGCAAATGGCGCTGGGCAAGGCTGCAAATGGCGCTGGGCAAGCTGCAAATGACGCTTAAATGTACGTTTTTTTTTTTTTTCCCCCTAAACTCTCCTCCTAAAACTTTTTTTCTTTAAAATGCCCTCCTAAACTTGGGGTGCGTGTTATACGATAAATACGGTATTTAGAATTTGGATGAAAGGTTTAGCACTGGGAAACACTCTTTGAAACATAAAAAGTGCATTTTATATACAACTATATGCTGTAGATCTGACCAAAATGAGGGACAAATGAGGAGGAATGAGGGAGAGAGGGACTTTGTTCCAAATCAGGGACAGTCCCTCAAAATCAGGGACAGTTGGGAGCTATGCAGTACGTCCTCTACATACGAATGTTCAACTTGCAAACTTTCAAAGATGCGAACATGTGTTTGCATGTCCAATGGTGTAAAGCTGGGTACACACACTCAGTTTTTTCTTGGTTCAAGCCAGCGAGCTGAACGACAAAAAGCTGACAGATCACCATATTAACACAAGCAATGTTGGTGCAGCAATCTCCTCCGCTGTGCTATTGTGTTCTGACAGGGGGACCCCCCATCAGAACACACTGATCAGCGCTTGCAGCCATTGTCTGCAAGTGCAGATCTATGTTGAACTCACAAACAAGCTCCCGGAATGGAACTCGTTTGTAAGTAGGGGACTAAAGCCTATTACACAGGGGGCGAATGTCAGGCAGCATCAGCCGGTTCATTTGAAATCGGCTGACATTTGGCCCCTGTGTACGGCAGCCGGTCGGACAGAAGCCGACTGTTTGACCGGTTTCTGTCAAAGGGTCATGAACTAAAAAGGTCTGCCAACTGCCTCCGGAACAGCATTCTGAGCCATTGGCTGTGAGCACTGATCGAAGTGTTTGTTCTGGTGGGGGCGCCCCCTGTCAGAACACAATAGCACAGGGGAGATCGCTGTACTAACAACAGATTTTTTAGCACAGCGGCTCCAACCTGAGCTGTCAGTTTAGTAGTGTGTTCGAGGCTTTACTGTACGTCACAGAATTCAAGAAAAGTAAATGTGTGGGGTCTTCACAAAGTAAGTTTACAAACTTCAAGACTGTTTCGATTACTAGGAGTAGTTTAGAAATAATTGGAATACAATGTGTAAATGAATACTAGGTTATACATTTTACACGTTCATACACTTGTTATTATAAAAGGTTTTTGTTTTTTAAAATAAAAAACATGTTATACTTACCTGCTCTGTGCAAGGGTTTTGCACAGAGCAGCCCTGGCCTTCTTCTGGGGTGCCCCGGCGGTGCTCCTGGTTCCTCCTCTTTTCGAGTGCCTCCACGGAGAGCCGCTTCCCCTGGGGACACCCGTGCGGGCGTGCTCCGGAGTCGCGCTGCTGAATCCATTGACACAGACAGCAGGACTCGGCCCTGCCACCGCTTCTGTGTCACTGAATTTGATTGACAGCAATCCTTGGCTCCTGCTGGTATTAATCTATCCATTGAGGACGGAGACCGCGGCTGGAGTCGCTGGGCTTGTGCACATCGCTGGAACGGACGGGTTCAGGTAAGAAAAAGGGAGGGGGGCACTGGGGGCAGCTGCAGCACAAAAGCTTTTTAATTTTAATGCATAGAATGGATTTTTATTGGATTTTCTCTATTTCTTTAGTTTTTTCATCCTTTTGTCATCCTTTTTATTTTCATTTCTATTTTTCTTTGTCATTTTTTGTCTTCCTTTCTTTTGTCCTTTTTCTTCTTTTATTTTTCCTTTCTTTTTTTCTCTGCTGCTTCGTTTACAATCCTTTTTCTGTATTTTCTTTCTTTTTTCTCCCTTCCCCTTCCATGTATCTTGCACCTTTTATATTTTTCCAGGTGCAGCTGCCCTGACTCACCCTTTCACTTGGTTACACTCTATTCTCCTCACCCAGCCCACTCTCCGTTCTCCTCGTATGCCGGCGTCATGCAATGCAATGTCATGGCAATGGCGGAAGGCTGTATTGACATGTTGATCGCCCAGGGCCCATGGGCGCAGCGGGATATCAGATTGGAGGAAGGAGACAAGCCTCCTATATTTCCTAGCAATGCCAGTAAACTGCCAGGTTGGAACGGTTCAAGCACAGATGATGTGGGTAATCCAGGCTGCTGCAATTATACGCTGTCCTTTTTTAAATGGTGGGATTCATTTTTAGATGAACCAATAACCAGTATATGGATCCACTTTGTGGAAGTAGTTATGGCATTCTGATGGCCGTTTTAGTGAAATGGTACACAACTGGGAATGTTTTTATGGTAATTTGTTAAATGTCTATGGCGGTGTTCTATCGGATAGTGCCCGCTATCGAGAAGTGCCAGGGACGAACGGCGCATGCCGTTTAGCAGCACTGCCCATCATTTAATAAACCGCCCCCATCATGTACCAATCCGCCCCTCACCGACATGAACACACCTCGCCAGCGCAGGGCACAATCTGAAATAAAAATTTCTTCCGACGGCTATTGTGCGCAGGCGCCATCTCGCCGTCACAACAGCTGATCATAAAATCAGCTGTTGTGCTGCTCTCTACGGCACATGCATGGCACATGCACCATTTGTCCGGGCCACTTCTCGATACCGGGCACTATCCGATAGAACAGTGGGAATATGATGTCATTGGATGTCAAGAGGCGTGTCTGGGGTAATTTCTTCTGTGCACTGATTGGTGGATGGTTCTTAGTGCTTGGTTTGTATCACAATTTGTCTTTTGCCTGATGAAGGGGTCCTGCGTGGCTCCGAAACTTCGCCTTTTGTTGTAATTATGTGATCGCTGATTAAAGTTTTGGACCCATTTTTGGAGATCCTGGTGTGCTGGTGACATTACTCTCTATGACTGTTTACTTCTCCAGCCAGTGGTCACTTCAGCGCCCAATTAAAAATACAACCATTTCTGCAGGAACTTGTGCGTTGGGAATATTGCATTGGAAACACAGAAGAAATTATACTTTGCTACAATGTAAAGTAGTGAGTGTACAGCTTGTATAACAGTGTAAATTTGCTATACCCTCAAAATAATGCAACACACAGCCATTAATGTCTAAACCACTGGCAACAAAAGTGAGTACACCCCTAAGTAAAAAATGTCCATATTGGGCCCAAATGTCAATATTTTGTGTGGCCACCATTATTTTACAGCACTGCCTTAACCCTCTTGGGCATGGAGTTCACCAGAGCTTCACAGGTTGCCACTGGAGTCCTCTTCCACTCCTCCATGACGACATCACGGAGCTGGTGGATGTTAGAGACCTTGCACTCCTCCACCTTCCATTTGAGGATGCCCCACAGATGCTCAATAGGGTTTAGGTCTGGAGACATGCTTGACCAGTCCATCATCTTTACCCTCAGCTTCTTTAGCAAGGCAGTGGTCGTCTTGGAGGTGTGTTTGTGGTCGTTATCATGTTGGCATACTGCCCTGCGGCCCAGTCTCTGAAGGGAGGGGATCATGCTCTGCTTCAGTATGTCACAGTACATGTTGGCATTCATGGTTCCCTCAATGAACTGTAGCTCCCCAGTGCCGGCAGCACTCATGCAGCCCCAGACCATGACACTCCCACCACCATGCTTGACTGTAGGCAAGACACACTTGTCTTTGTACTCCTCACCTGGTTGCCGCCACACACGCTTGACACATCTGAACCAAATAAGTTTATCTTTGGTCTCATCAGACCACAGGACATGGTTCCAGTAATCCATGTCTTTTGGGCTGCTTGTCTTCAGCAAACTGTTTGCAGGCTTTCTTGTGCATCATCTTTAGAAGAGGCTTCCTTCTGGGATGACAGCCATGCAGTGTGCAGCGTATGGTCTGAGCACTGACAGGCTGACCCCCACCCCTTCAACCTCTGCAGCAATGCTGGCAGCACTCATACGTTTATTTCCCAAAGACAACCTCTGGATATGACGCTGAGCATGTGCACTCAACTTCTTTGGTCGACCATGGTGAGACCTGTTCTGAGTGGAATCTGTCCTGTTATACCGCTGTATGGTCTTGGCCACCATGCCACAGCTCTGTTTCAGGGCCCTGGCAATCTTCTTATAGCCTAGGCCATCTTTATGTAGAGCAACAATTATTTTTTTCAGATCCTCAGAGAGTTCTTTGCCATGAGGTCCCATGTTGAACTTCCAGTGATCAGTATGAGAGTGAGAGCGATAACACCAAATTTAACACACCTGCTCCGCATTCACACCTGAGACCTTATAACACTAACAAGTCACATGACACCGGGGAGGGAAAATGGCTAATTGAGCCCAATTTGGACATTTTTACTTAGGGATGTACTAACTTTTGTTGCCAGCGGTTTAACCATTAATGGCTGTGTGTTGAGTTATTTTGAGGGGACAGCAAATTTACACTGTTATACAAGCTGTACACTCACTACTTTACATTGTGGCAAAGTGTCATTTCTTCAGTGTTGTCACATGAAAAAGATATAATAAGATATTTACAAAAATGTGAGGGGTGTACTCACTTTTGTGAGATACTGTAGGTATATATACTGCAGCCATTTAGACAGGAGCCAAGCAACCTACCAGCATGTCTTTAGAGTGTACCTGGAGGAAACCAATGTAAGCAAAGGGAGATCATGCAAACTCCTGGCAGGTAGTGTCCTGGGTGAGATTTGAACCAGGGACCACAGGTCAGTAAAAACATGCGTTTAAGCTGCATTTTTTTGCCTCCCCCCAGCTGCTTCCTCTTAAACTGCAAAGGCAGCTGATGGAGTGTACACATGCTGTGGCTCAAAAGTTTTGCTTCGTGGCCACGGCAAAAAAAATGATCCCCCATCAAGCGAATGGGGCTGTGCTGCAACCGCATGCAATGCACACAGTTGCGGCACAGTGGTGCAGTGGTTGTAGCGTGGTGGTTTGGAAACAGGCAGCAAGGAGGCAACATATCACTTCCTCACCGCCTGTCAAACACCTCTGAAAAGCAATCTGATCACAGATCACTTTTCAGAGACGAGAGAGAGAGTTTCACAAAAAAGATAGTATAATCACTGTGTGTTCATGCTCCCAGGCGTTTTACAGGCATCCTCTATGCCAGGCATAATTTATAAGGCATTTTCCGTGCCAAGGAAGCCACACCTGCTGTGTACAGCCTGCCATAAAAAGTGAATGACTGTCATGCTCTTGTAAACGCTGATGCTTCTTTGCTTCAGTGTTTAACCGTGCATGTGCATCTCATGTACACTATATTACTAAAAGTATTGGGACACCTGCCTTTACACGCACATGAAATTTAATGGCATCCCAGTCTTAGTCCGTAGGGTTCAATATTGAGTTGGCCCACCCTTTGCAGCTATAACAGCTTCAACTCTTCTGGGAAGGCTGTCCACAAGGTTTAGGAGTGTGCTTATGGGAATGTTTGACTATTCTTCCAGAAGCGCATTTGTGAGGTCAGGCACTGATGTGGACAAGAAGGCCTGGCTCTCAGTCTCCCCTCCAATTCACCCCAAAGGTGTTCTATTGGGTTGAGGTCAGGACTCTGTGCAGGCCAGTCAAGTTCCTCCACTCCAAACTCGCTCATCCATGTCTTTATGCACCTTGCTTTAGGAGTGTGTCTATGGGAATGTTTGACTATTCTTCCAGTAACGCATTTGTGAGGTCAGGTACTGATGTTGGACGAGAAGGCCTGTCTTGCAGTCTCCGCTCTAATTCATCCCAAAGGTGCATCAACCCTTATGCCACGTACACACGATCAGAATTTCCGACAACAAATGTTCGATGGGAGCTTGTTGTCAGAAATTCCGACCGTGTGTAGGCTTTCCGACAACAAATGTTTGAGAGCAAAACTTGTTGTCGGAAATTCCGATCGTGTTAACACAATTCCAAACAAAATTCCACGCATGCTCGGAATCAAGCAGAAGAGCAGCACTGGCTATTGAACTTCATTTTTCTCGGCTCGTTGTACATCACCGCGTTCTTGATGTTTGGAATTTCTGACAAAATTTGTGTGACCGTGTGTATGCAAGACAAGTTTGAGCCAACATCCGTCGGAAAAAAATCCACGGTTTTGTTGTCGGAATGTCCGATCGTGTGTACGCGGCATTACTGTACTGGTGTTACTTTTTATTATGTAACCCTAAATTCATTGTAAATATCACCAATTTAAATCCAGATCTCCAGGATCCATGCAAGCTATTAACCGCTTCCCGACCGCCTCCTGCACATTTACGTCAGCAGAATGGCATGGCTAGGCAAAAGCACGTACAGGTACGTCCCCTTTAATTGCCTAGCCGTGGGGTCACGTGCGTGCCGCCGGTCGGGAGCTCCGTGACCACGGCCGCGGGACCAGTGGACAAGGTTGCTTCTGGTGTCCCGCGATCGGGTAAACAAGCCTCTCCCCGCACTTCCTACACTGCCTGTCACTAATCGGCTGTTCCCTGTCATCGGGAAAGCCGATCAGTGACGTCAGACGTACAGCCACGCCACCTAATGTAAAAAAAAACACAAACACACACGTCACAGCCCATAACCCCTCCCCGCCCCCTAGTGGTTAACTCTTTCACTGCCAGTGTCATTTATACAGGAATCAATGCATTTAAATAGCATTGATTGCTGTATAAATGACAATGGTCCCAAAAATGTGTCAAAAATGTCTGATGTGTCCGCCATAATGTCACAGTCACAATAAAAATCGCTGATTGCCGCCATTACTAGTAAAAAAATATATATTAATAAAAATGCTATAAAACTATCCCCTATTTTGTAAACGCTATAACTTTTGCGCAAACCAATCAATATTCGCTAATTGCGATTTTTTTTACCAAAAATATGTAGAAGAATACGTATCGGCCTAAACTGAGGAAAAAATATGTTTTTTTATATATTTTCTGGGGATATTTATTATAGAAAAAAGTAAAAAATATTGAATTTTTTTCAAAATTGTTGCTCTATTTTTGTTTATAGCGCAAAAAATAAAAACCGCAGGGGCGATCAAATACCACCAAAATAAAGCTCTATTTGTGGGAAAAAAAGGACGCCAATTTTGTTTGGGAGCCACGTCGCACGACCGCGCAATTGTCAGTTAAAGCGACGCAGTGCCGAATCGCAAAAAGGGGCCTGGTCCTTTGGCTGCAAATTGGTCCAGGGCTTAATTGGTTAAGCAATTTAGGTTACAAAACATCATATTTGACTGTTTACAGCAATATAGTGAATGTTAAATGCAAAAGTAAGTCAGCTTTTTTTTTCTACAACAATGCAATCTTCCTTTAACATACAATTGCCTTAGCATTGCTCATTCAGCCTCTGATAGTCATCATGGGTTAAAATACACGAGAAAGTATTGGATGGATGACGTTACAAAAGGGAGGAACAATTCTAAAAGTGGGGGTAGGAAGACAATGTCATATGAAGGACCATATATAGATACTGTATGTAGATGCTCCCAAGCTAAGGTCATTGTTAGATCATCCATCTAGAGCTGAACACCAGTGACGTAGTAAGCCCATAGGACTGCACTGTGATTGGCCCACAGGATATCTGCAGACGTGCAATGAATGAATGCCCTTGCAAACATGAAAGTCAGCTGGTTCACTTACGATTGTGTGTCATGTATATTATAATTGTCTAGTTTGGAAATTGCAGTTGCTAAAAGCAGGCCGATGCTATGCTCAAGTAGAATAGATGTGAAGATGTGTATAAAAAGGACAAAAAGCTTGCTTGACCACTTCAGCCCCGGGAAGGATTTACCCCCTTCCTGACCAGAGCACTTTTTACAATTCGGCACTGCATCGCTTTAACTGACAATTGCACCGTCATGCAATGCTGTATCCTTTTTCCCCACATAGAGCTTTCTTTTGATGCTATTTGATCACGGTTTTTATTTTTTGCGCTATAAACAAAAAAAGAGCGACAATTTTGGAAAAAATAACTATATTTTTTACTATTTGCTATAATAAATATCCCCAAAAATGTTTTTAAAAAACACATTTCTTCATCAGTTTAGGCCAATATATATTCTTCTACATATTTTTGGTAAAAAAATTAACTAAATCGCAATAAACGTATATTGATTGGTTTGCGCAAAAGTTATAGCGTCTACAAAACTATGGGAAAGATTTATGTCATTTTTATTATTTTTTTTTTTTTTTTACTAGTAATGACGTGATCTGCGATTTTTAGCAGTACTGCGACATTGCGGCGGACAGATCGGACACTTTCACAAATTTTTTGGCCCATTGACATTTATACAGCGATCAGTGCTATAAAAATGCACTGATTACTGTATAAATGTCACTGGAAGGGAGTAACACTAGGGGGCGATCAAGGGGTTAAATGTGTGTTCCCTGGATGTGTTATAACTGTATGGGGCTAGGACTGACTGGGGGAGGAGACAGATCATTGTTCCTACTTAGTAGGAACAACAATCTGTCTCCTCTCCCCTGACAGAGTAGGGAATTGTGTGTTTACACACACACAAATCCCTGTGCTGTCTCTCATGCCTGCAATCGCGGGTGGCCAGCGGGGATCGCACCCGTCAGACCCTGTGCACCGGGTCCCCCCCAGCAGCTCTTAAATACAACGTGCCCATATGTTGTTTTCCCCAGCCGTGCCATTTTGCCAACGTATATCGGCATGAGCCGGTCGGCAAGCGGTTAAAGCCCAACCCCTGGATAAAAGTAGTTCCCTTTCCACCCCCCTCTCACAGGGGAAATTTTTTTTTATCTAAATCCCCATTTTCTCTTACCTTAAAGGGTAACTCCACTTCCGTGGGGAAAAAAATAGCAAATAAAGAAAAAATAATATAGCTTATACAATTGCAACACAAGTCATATTGTAATTGAATGTTATTAAAAATTACTTTTCCTTTTTAACCTGCGGCTGCTGTAATTTTTTGTAAATGCAGTGCAATATGGCTACCTGGCGTTGTTCTGTACACAGAGTTTATACTGGCCACTCCCCAGAAACATAATTTCCTGCTTGTGTGATTGGCTCACCAATTTTCCCAGATGTCTGCCTAAGATACACGTCAGATTTCAGGCATCCCCTGCAACAAAAATTTCATTTTTGGTGAGATACTCCCTGTAGGAACACGTCTAAAGGGATACAGGCCCAGCAGATTTCCTCATTAGTGCTGTGCAGGTGCACAGCTGAAAGAAAATTATGAAACCACTCCCATTAGACCCACTCATCGCAGAGGCACAGAGGAACAAACAGGGATTTCTTCAGAATAACAAAAGGTAGGAATCCGCAACAAAGGTTGTTATAATCCTTGCAATGTACATAGATCACCCAGAGGGGATGTTTTTTTCTCAACAAAAGTGAAGTTACGCTTTAAAGTTAGTCCAATTTTTTTGTATAATGTGAAAGTTGATGTTACGCCGAGTAAATAGATACCTAACATGTCACACTTTAAAATTTTGCACACTCGTGGAATGGCAAAAAACTACGGTACATAAAAATCTCCATAGGCGATGCTTTAAAACATTTTTTACAGTAGGTCTAATGCTTGTTGTGGTTCTCGCCTTAATGATCGCAGCAATACCTCACATGTGTGGTTTGAACAATGTTTACATATGCGGATGCGACTTACGTATGCGTTCGCTTCTGTGCACAAGCTCTTATTTATTTTACTTTTTATTTATTATTTTTATGCTGTCCCTTTTAATTTTAATTTTTTTTTTTTATAATTATTTATTTTCCTACAGTATTACAAGGAATGTAAACATCCCTTGTAATAGAAATAAGCATGACGGGTCCTCTTTATTGAGAGATCTGGTGTCAAAAAGACACCAGTTCTCTCATTTACCTTTAAAAAAAAAAAAAAAAAAAACAGAAAAAATGACTTTATGGGAAAAATAAAAATCCCTTTTTATCCCAGGTTTATGCCTGAGAACCGGAAGTTAAGTCAGACGCCGATCTGGTCCTCCAAGGGCATAGAGCCAAGTGGGGGCTATCTTGCCCTCACCGACGGCTCCGGTTAGCACGGAAACCACTGGAAAGCGACGAGGGGGCACCTCTCCCATGGCCTACAAAAGTGATCCCGTGGCGAATCTGCCACCGGACAACTTTTATCGGAAAGCCGGCTGCCTGCTGTAAATAGCTGCTACTGCGGTATTTAACGTAAAAAAAATGATGTATATTTAAAGTTAGGGGGTCGGCAAGTGGCGCGAGAAATAAGCAAATACATTTTTTTTTATATAGCGTATACAAGTGCGACACAAGTCATATTGTAATTGAATGTTATTAAAAATTACCTTTCCTTTTCAATCTGCAGTGGTGTAAAATGCAATGCAATATGTCTACCTGGAGGTGTTCTGTCATTTTCTGCTTTTGAGATTGACTTACTGATTTTCCCAGAAGTCTGCAATATGATACAAATCAGATTTTGAGCATCCCCTGCAACAAAAATGTTTTTTTTTTTTTTTTTTGGTGAAATACGCTCAAAGGGAAATCATATCTAAAGGGATGCAGACCCTGCAAGTTTCCTCATTGGAGCCCTGCAGGTGCAGCAGCTGACTGATAATTATAAAACTACTTTCATTCAGATTGAGATTGCACATGGACACAGACAAACAAACAGCTATTCCAAACATAGGAATCTGCAGCAAAGTTTGTTACAATCCCTGCAATATACACGGATCACCCAGAGGGGAATGTTTCTTTTTGCAACAAAAGTGAAGTTACTCTTTAAGCCACCGTCAAATGATTATCCAGCACTGGGTCCTTCTCCACTCTACTTCCTGGAGGAGTCCTTCTCCTCATTGATAAAAATCAAAATAAAAAACAAAATAAAAAACAAATGTGTTTTTTAGCTTTTTATCACAGACATGGGCAAAAAAAAGAAAAATAAATAATGTACAACATAGGAAAAGCAGTGCAGGGGTCAGGACTATGTAAGATGCAGAACTGTATACAGAATGTCAATAATATTGTTTGTGGTTAAAAATATGCCCTATAGTTGGTGTAAGAAAGTGAAGTTGTAGACCCCTCCATGACTAGCCCTACCCCCCCTATAGAGAACCTTCAGTGCGCAGGTGTCCTGCACCCCAGCGCCCTTTTTCCCTCCACTACACACAAACACAGGCTGTGCTGAATTGCCTTGGAGTTGGGAACCATTCATTTACATGCATTATTTAGGCCCCTTTCATACTTGTGCGACTTCAAAGTTGCGCAATTTTACTGCGATTTTGCAGCGATTCGCGACCACGATTTTGCAGCGATTTCAAGGAATGCCTGTGTAAGTGGCATCAAAATTGGACCAAAGTAGTGCAGGGACTACTTTGAAGTCGGAACGACTTGAAGTCGTACTAATATGAATGGCTGTTATTGGAAAGCATGGGGAATGACTTGTCATGCTACTTTGCAGTCCCAAATCGTGGCATAGGTCGTATAAGTGTGAAAGGGGCATTACAGTTCAGCCACGGGGCATTGCTCCAGCAGCCGTTAGGTGTTCAGTTTGAATAAACCTCTATTAGGACTTGACATATGAGTTGTACCCACCTGTATCCACCTATGGTGCGGTCCAGCAGAGCCGATCGGCCCTATAGGCACACTATGCAAGCTGCTTAGAGCCCCGTCGCTATGGGGGGCCCCCAAGACCCAGCATCCCCCCTGCACCTCTGGCTGGCCGTTTAGAGTGCAGTGAGGAGAGGTGGGAGGAGGTGGAAGGCAGCAATCGGCAGCTCTATGGTGCCTGAGTGGGTGGCGGGATCTCCCTGGGGTTTGTAGTACTCTCAGTGTATACAGTAGAGAGGAGAAGGGAGGGGCCTCTGGCCTCTGACCCAGGCAGGTATCAGTTTCACTTTCACTCTGCTTGAACACTGTTGCTGATGCCCGGTTCAGAGGCCCCCTCTCCGCTGTATACATTCGGAGATAGAACTACTAGCCCCAGGGAGATCCCCCTGCCTGTGGAGACCATATAGCTGCCGATCGCCGCCTCCCACCTCCACCAGCCAGGTACAGGGGAACCAGCTGTCTGGGGGCCCAAATGTAAGAGGGGGGGCTTTCTGGGGACACTGATGTAAGGACGGGGCCCTCTGGGGACACTGATGTAAGGACGGGGCCCTCTGGGGACACTGATGTAAGGACGGGGCCCTCTGGGGACACTGATGTAAGGACGGGGCCCTCTGGGGACACTGATGTAAGGACGGGGCCCTCTGGGGACACTGATGTAAGGACGGGGCCCTCTGGGGACACTGATGTAAAGACGGGGCCCTCTGGGGACACTGATGTAAAGACGGGGCCCTCTGGGGACACTGATGTAAAGACGGGGCCCTCTGGGGACACTGATGTAAAGACGGGGCCCTCTGGGGACACTGATGTAAAGACGGGGCCCTCTGGGGACACTGATGTAAAGACGGGGCCCTCTGGGGACACTGATGTAAAGACGGGGCCCTCTGGGGACCCTGATGTAAGAGGAGGCCCTCTGGGGACCCTGTGTAAGGAGGGGCTCTCTGGGGACCCTGTGTAAGGAGGGGCTCTCTGGGGACCCTGTGTAAGGAGGGGCTCTCTGGGGACCCTAATGTAGGGGGAGGCTCTCTGGGGACCCTAATGTAGGGGGAGGCTCTCTGGGGACCCTAATGTAGGGGGAGGCTCTCTGGGGACCCTAATGTAGGGGGAGGCTCTCTGGGGACCCTGATGTAGGGGGAGGCTCTCTGGGGACCCTGATGTAGGGGGAGGCTCTCTGGGGACCCTGATGTAGGGGGAGACTCTCTGAGGACACTGATTTAAGGGGGGCTGTCTGGGGACCCTTGTGTAAGGGGGGGGCTCTCTGGGGACCCTGATGTAAGGGGGGCTGTCTGGGGACCCTTGTGTAAGGGGGGCTCTCTGGGGACCCTGATGTAAGGGGGGCTCTCTGGGGACCCTGATGTAAGGGGGGCTCTCTGGGGACCCTGATGTAAGGGGGGCTCTCTGGGGACCCTGATGTAAGGGGAGGCTCTCTGGGGACCCTGATGTAAGGGGGGCTCTCTGGGGACCCTGATGTAAGGGGGGCTCTCTGGGGACCTCATTCTGTTCTATATTGTTGTATTTATTCTTTGACTGTTTTGTTTAAAGGAGGGAGGATTGTTTTGGGAGCACTGAAGTGTCAGGTGTGACTGTGTGGCAATGGCAAATAGTTTACATAGCTCACGGCATCACAGGTCAGGTAGAGGGTCCCTTAGCAGAATTTTGCTTAGGGCCCCAGGGAGGTCAGGATCGGCACTGCGGTCCAGTGTCCATCAGACGTTGTCCTAAGTTCTGGCACTATGGACTATTTGGTTGTGTGTCAACAGGCTCTCCTCCTGCCCTGGCATATAGCGAAATTATGATGAATTGGATACATATTGAATTTCCCTGAAGAAGCGGAGGTACAGCTATGCGAAACATGTCGGATTACTCTATGCACATGAACTCATCTACGTATCTGCTGTAAATAACAAGTATTGGCTTATATTAGCCATGCATATTATGCCCATCTACATGTTTGTATGATATTTTTTATGTTTTGTATAATAAATACATTTTTAAATATATTTGTTATCTGCGTTTACCTCAGTGACGATCTCACATCCTTTTAAAGTCCTACTTATCCTTGGCTAGGGAGTTTCTCCCATCTATTCCCAATTCTTTCTCTATTTGTATCTAACACAGGATGTGGGTGTGAGATTATTTTATTCTAGTTATGCTGGTTGTGCCCAAGTCAATTGATGGATCAACTTGGGTTTATTCAGCCTGCCCTTAAGGCAGCCCATACATGAGTCATTTTTGATGTGGATGGTAGGATCCTCCCCGCTGAGCCTTTGTTTTCTGACAGGGGGGAGACTTCCCCGTCCTCAGAACACATTGATTAGCACCGCCGGCTATAGCCAGCGGCACTGATCGAGCAAGGAAAGTCCAACAGAGCGGGTGTATAATAGATCGACTTCTGTACAACCTCCCTGCCCATACATGGATTGAAATTCAACCCGTCCCTGATTACCGGATGAATTTCCATCCATGTGTGCTTAACTCATTCAATATAAGAATATACAGGAATATATTGAAAACTTGTTGCATCGCAGACTCTGCTGGAAGACTGAACTCAACTTTTGCTAGGAATGTGAGGAATTCTCACACTGGGGTTCTGGAGAGATATAAGGACCCGGCAGGGGACTGAGCCTGGCTTCATTCCACCCAGAACAGAAAAATCTGCCTTGAGTGCAGCCAAGATCTCCTACAGCCAATAAACACAAGTTTGATTTAATTCCATCTTATTACACGCAGTGCCGTTTGTTTTCTGGTATTAGAAGACTAGCAGAGGGAAAGCGAGAGTTCCAGGCTGAGATTGCTCTACCCTTAATGACAATACCAGGTTATAGTCCGGTGATGAGAAGTTCAAAGGCCAGCGCTAAGGTCAATCCCCCAAAAAGTCAATTAAAATAGGGTGACTTCAGCTGCTGGAGTCTATCACCCCAAATAGGTTCTATAGATATAAGCAATGTATTCCCAGCGCTGGTCACTACTCTCAAATCAGTGTCATGTATTCATACATACACTCACCGGCCACTTTATTAGGTACACCTTGCTGGTACCGGGTTGGACCCCCTTTTGCCTTTAGAACTGCCTTAATTATTTGTGGCATAGATTCAACAAGGTGAAACATTCCTCAGAGATTTTGGTCCATATTGACATGATAGCATCACGCAGTTGATGCAAATTTGTCGGCTGCACATCCATGATGTGAATCTCCCGTTCCACCACATCCCAAAGGTGCTCTATTGGATGAGATCTGGTGACTGTGGAGGCCATTGGAGAACAATGAACTCATTTTCATATTCAAGAAATCAGTGGTGAGATGATTGGAGCTTTGTGACATGGTGAATTATCCTGCTGGAAGGAGCCATCAGAAGATGGGCACACTAGTCATAAAGGGATGGAGATGGTCAGCAACAATACTCAGATAGGCCGTGACATTTAAAAGATGCTCAATTGGTACTAAGGAGACCAAAGTGTGCCATGAAAATATCCCCCACACCATTACACCACCACCAGCGCATGAACCGTTGATACAAGGCAGGATGGATCCATGCTTTCATGTTGTTTACTCCAAATTCTGACCCGACCATCTGAATGTTGCAGCTGAAATGGAGACTCATCGGACCAGGCAACGTTTTTCCAATCTTCTATTGTCCAATTTTGGTAAATCTATGCAAATTATAGTCTCAGTTTCCTGTTCTTAGCTGACAGGAGTGGCACCTGGTCTGATCTTCTGCTGCTGTAGCCAATCTTCTTCAAGGTTCGATGTGTTGTGCTTTCAGAGATGATATTCTGCATTCTTGGTTGTAACGAGTGGTTATTTGAGTTACTGTTGACTTTCATCTGGAACCAGTCGGCCCATTCTCCTCTGACCTCTGACATCAATAAGGCATTTTCCTCCACACAACTTCCGCTCACTGGACATTTTCTTTTTTTTGGACCATTCTCTGTAAACCCTAGAGATGGTTGTGTGTGAAAATCCCAGTAGATCAGCAGTTTTTGAAATACTCAGACCAGCCTGTCTGTCTGGCACCAACAACCATGCCACGTTCAGAGCCCTTTTACACTGAAAGCACCCGGGCATCGGCGGTAAATCACTTCTATTTTTAGCAGCGCTTTACACGACGCTATTTGGCTGCCAGCAGGGCGGTTTTAACCCCCGGTAGCAGCCTAAAAAGGGTTAAATTTGCCTGCAAAACACTGCTGCAGCGGCGCTTTGCCGGTGGTACGGCGGTGCTGCCCATTGATTTCAATGGGCAGGGGCACTTTAGAAGCCGTGTATTTACCGCTCCTACAGTGCTGCAAAGAAGCTGCTTGCAGGACTGTTTGTGACGCCCTGCCAGCGCAGCGCCCCAGTGTGAAAGCACTCGGTCTTTCACACTGGGTTTGCCGCTGAGGCTTTTTTCAGGTGCTATTTTTAGCGCTAAAGCACCGGAAAAAACGCTTCCAGTGTGAAAGGGGTCTCAAAGTCACTTAAATCCCCTTTCTTCCCGATTCTAAAGCTTGGTTTGAACTTCAGCAAGTCATCTTCACCACGTCTTGTTGCCTAAATACATGGAGTTGCTGCCATGTAATTGACTGATTAGCAATTTGTATTACCAAGCAATTGAACAGGTGTACCTAATAAAGTGGCCGGTGTGTGTATGTATTAAATACAGTACATATAAAGAATCTTCAATATATCTTCCATACTGTACAGTATTCAAAAATGATAAACACTCGCCAGATAATTAGACCCTCACAGATAAATGGGTCATTACAAGCACGTGCAACTATACAAATAGCCACCAGGTGTCACTCTCCCTCTTCTCCACCAGTACATCCAGACTCCATTTATTTCTTATTTCCTCCTGTAAATGTAAAGGAACCAAGAAAAAACGATTATAGTCGTATATTACAAACAAAAGACAAATCAATAACAAAAACAATTGTGATCACATAAATGTGAAAAGTGCAATCCTTATATTAACCAAATGTGCACCCAATTTCCCACTCCAACCAGCGTACTACACCCACATACAGTGGAATCTCAGCAGATGAAACAACCCCTAAATCTTATTGGGTCATATATAGCATGTCATGGCGATCTTCTTTGGTCCCTGAACTGACTCCTGTGGGACACCTTATATACCTTTTTCTCCTCTGAAGGAATAGCTGTTAGTCCTCCTGGGTCTCCTTTATGACAATGGCCAGGGAAACAGCAAGAAAAATCTGATATAAAAAAAAAACAGACACCACAACATGCTATCACTGGGTGTCATTTTATTAGTCTCTTGTGCCCCTCTCTGATTTAGTTTAACTGGGTTCCTGAGGCCTGTCATTCCCTACCTTCCAAATTAAAATACACTGTAACTAAAGGCAAAACCTTTTTTTTTTTTTTTTTTTTAGTTTTGGACAGAGTGGTGATTGATTAGAACACCTACTGGTTTTTATTGCAGTCTGTGCCCTCGTTAGGGAGATTCGCCCTCTCTATTTGTCCTGTTTACCATTTATCATCAAAAGCAAAAGTAAAGAAAACCCCAAACTTTGGGGTGTCCCCAAAAAGTTAATAGAAGGGAAATTTTCCAATGGAGACACTAGTTCTGTGACCTGGAGGTCCCCAAGGAATTCTTTTAATTTACGGGGATTATCTCTCACTTCCTGTTTTGGCTATGAGACTGGAAGTGAAGGGAAATCTCCCCAATGGGACACAGATGGCAAAAAATAAACTGACAGGGGTTATAACCCTCAATTGCTCCATTCAAAATGAAAAAAAGTTTTGCCTAAAGTTCTACTTTAAGGCTTGCCAAATGCTATTCTATTACCCAATGAGAGTTCATTGGTGTCCATTAACTGCTTGCCGCCCACCCACCTCTCGTGCCCCCACAGGGGCGCACAGCGCGGCAATCGAGGCCGCGCCGTGTTGCTAGGATCTCTGTAAAGAGTCTTTAACCATGTGATCGGCTGTGTCCAATCACAGCCGGTCACATGTAAACACGGAGATGCTGGTAATCGACGCCCCACACTGACAGAGTGTGTGGCGAGGTGAGCCGATCAGCAGCATCTCCACTCAGTAGGACATATAGAAATGTAATCAGGGCACTGATCATCAGTGCCCTGATTACAATATAGAAATACAGTGTCACCAATCAGTGCCCACCAATCAGTGCCCACCAGTGGCAGCAATCAGTGTCCACAAGTGCCAATCAGTGCCCATTAGCTTCAGTGCTGGCAATCAGTGCCGCCTATCAGTGCTGCCCATCAATGCCCATCACTGCTATCAATGACCATCAGTGTGTCCCATCAGTGCCGCCTATCAGTGCCCACCAGTGCCGCCTATCAGTACCCACCAATGCCGCCTATCAGTGCCGCCTAACAGTGCCCATCAGTGCCACCTATCAGTAGGGGTGCAACGGATCGTCGCCGATCCGTGATCCGAACGGGTCACCCCGTTCGGATCGGCACACCCCGCGATCCGCGGAGCGCTCTGCGGCCTCGGCCTCCGGCGCGTCGGCGGCCATCTTGGTACACCCGGCCACTGTTTACAATGTGATCGCTCCGTCAAATGACGGAGCGATCACTTGTAAACAAACTCTGCATTACCCAGCCAATACCCTGCATTACCCAACCAATACCCTGCATTACCCAGCATATACCCTGCATTACCCAGCATATACCCTGCATTACCCAGCATATACTCTGCATTACCCAGCATATACTCTGCATTACCCAGCATATACTCTGCATTACCCAGCATTACCCAACCAATACTCTGCGATACTCTGCATTACCCAGCCAATACTCTGCGATACTCTGCATTACCCAGCCAATACTCTGCGATACTCTGCATTACCCAGCCAATACTCTGCGATACTCTGCATTACCCAGCCAATACTCGGCGATACCCTGCCAATACTCGGCGATACCCTGCCAATACTCGGCGATACCCTGCCAATACTCGGCGATACTCAGACAATATTACAGTGGGGGAGATGACGTGGATATTACAGTGGGGGAGATGACGTGGATATTACAGTGGGGGAGATGACGTGGATATTACAGTGGGGACTATATGGTGGCGGAATTTTCACAGGTTTTTGCAAATTCAATTATTATTTGCTGATCCGAAAAATGATCCGATCCGTGACTCTGATCCGAGGATCGATCCGATCCGTGAGTTTTTTGATCCGTTGCACCCCTACCTATCAGTGCCCATAAATACGGCATATTAGTGCCTCCTCATCAGTGCCACTAAATCAGTGCCCATAAGTGCCACCTCATCAATGCCCACCAGTTCAGCCTATCAGTGTCGCCATTTAAAAAAAAAAAATTTGGTCTTTTTTTTTTTTTTTGCAAAAAATAAAAAACCCAGCAGTGATTAAATACCACCAAAAGAAAGCTCTATTTGTGTGAAGGAAATGATAAAAAAAAAATATGTTTGGGTACAGTGTAGCATGACCGCGCAATTGTCATTCAAAGTGCGACAGCGCTGAAAGCTGAAAAATAGCCTGGGCAGGAAGGGGGTGTAAGTGCCCGGTAGGCAAGTGGTTAAGGGCATTAATTGCTTCCTGCCAGTGTTATGCATATATGCAATGCAATGCAATGGCAGGGCAGGTGGGCCTTTATATGTCCATGGGTAACTGTTTTGAAGTGGAGCCAGCGGGGCAGGGTTTCAATCTTGTGACCACTGTGACAGCCAATCACATAGGTGACAAAGGAAGGGGGGAAACACTGCGCTAACCCAAAAACAATAACAATAATAGTGCAAAATATATCTGAAATATATAAACGTGAAAGCAGCCAACACTCTAACAAACAAAGTTAAATAAGCATGACGGGGGGGGAGAAAAAACTCCAAATAGTGTAAATCCACAAATATGTTTATTGGATTTAGGGCATTAAAAGTAACATAGAAGGGAAAAATCCCATAAAATACAGCACATATAAAATATAATAAAAAGTAGTAAAAGCAATGTGGGAGTCTCAAAAGAGCTAAGACCGACGCGTTTCGACTCGAGTAGTCTTCAACAGGGGCATGGTCGAAACACGTCTGACTTAGCTCATTTGAGACTCCCACATTGCTTTTACTACTTTTTATTATATTTTTATATGTGCTGTATTTTATGGGATTTTTCCCCTTCTATGTTACTTTTTATGCCCTAAATTCAATAAACATATTGGTGGATTTACACTATTTGGAGTCCCTCCCCCCCTGTTTTTTGGTGCCACATGCCATTCTGGATGAGTTGGGGTATCATCTTGACCGTCCATCCGTGCTACCTTGGAGGAGTTGGAACACTATCTCGGCTGTCCATCTGTGTCTTGGAGGTGTGTTGTTCGAATCAAGGACCCACGTCAACATTCCAGGTGCCATCCACAGTAAAACCCTAAGCGCAATTGACCCACTGCCGTATGGTAGGTGTGTCCACCACTGCTGATAAGCGTACCCATTACACACCCTTGGATCTCTTCCATGTATTCCTGTATATACATCAGATCCTGTGACAACAGAGATGTCTTGCCACTTTACATGAGAGTTTTTTGGCACAAAGACTTTATTACGTGTTCACGTTTCCAATACTAATATTTGTTTAGTACACATGGGACTATTTTGTACACTATTATATTGCCATATATTTTACCCATAGTTGCCCACACTGTCCATGATTGTACCTTTGTTAGCGCTACACATTATTTTTTCCAATCACAGAGGTGACGTCACGTCATTGGGAAACCACCTCCACTTCTGCCATGGTGGCAGTGGCAAGGGGTTAACACTGGAGAGGGGATGACGACTGGTGGATCTTAGAAAGGATGTCAGGAAAAGTCAAACCCCAAAAACAAAGGGAAACTAAAACCGAGAGGGGCCATGTGGAGGCTTTGCTGATTATAAAGGGTAATATCCTCCATCTTGTTGTGTCTGTTTTTAGGCAAGGCCCTTGCTAATACAAGTTGGAGATTCACTTTAAGTTTCAGATAGCATAAAAAAACCCTAGAAGTAGATTGATTCAACTGTGTAAACTTGCTATTGTCAGCTCATGAATTCTGTAAACAGCATAAATTTTCAAGCTTTCAGAACACTTTTCATGTGGAATTCAGCCAGTCATCTCTGCCAGACTCCAGAAAGGAGATTAAATCCTATGGCAACATTAATGGAAACCATGTCCTTATTACTGTATATAGTAAACATCTCAGCAACTCACAGTAACAGCTGGTTTTAAATCCAGCAAACTCCTAGTTTCACCCAAGTGAGGTAGTCATTACAAAAATAAATGTTAGTAATACACTTCACCAGTACATACATCGAGGTGTACCCATAGTCTAGGCACTTACAGGTGACTGCACATCTCTATTGTCTCCTAGAGAGCCCCCAAACATAGCATGGTCCATTCGACAGAAGCTGGTCATGAGGTTGGCTTCTAGCGAGCAAGCAGCTGTACACACTGGCTAAAAGTCGGTCGGTTTCTACTGTAACGGCTGATTTTGCCCAATATTTAGCCCATGTGTATGGGGCTTAAGACACATGGTTCAGTAAGGATGGGATTTGAAGCCCCTCTGCCACCTCATCAAACATGCACACACCATTTCTGCTTCATTCTGAGTCTAAAGCCCCGTACACACAGGACGAATATCGCCCCCAAAATCAGCCGGTACAGTATAAACTGTCCCACATTTTGCCCGCATGTACAGGTTCTTGTCTGACAGAAGCCGATCTCATGACTGGAGTCTGTCGAACAAGCATCTCCCCTTTGAGACAGGGAAATGGACTACGGACACAGATTCCCCAGTCCCTTTCTCTGCAGCCTCATCTGCACTTACAATTAATGGAGAGGAGACAGAAGAGGCTTCTCTCCATTCATAAACTGAAGCATCATAAACACAGGTTACGATGTTTCAGTTATGAATGGACAGAGTCAGTGAACACTCAGTGTTCATTCAGGAAAGGAAGGAGCCGGTAAATTAAAGATTTACCTGCTCCTTACTCCGCTCTCCATCCTGACAGTTCTGGGACGGGGAGGACCGGAGGAGAACACAGGGAGCCGAGGACCTGGAGAGAGGGAGGAGGACACCGCTGAGAGTAAGGAGACACCTGAGAGAGGGAGGAGAACCTGGGGACTCGGAGAGAGGGAGGAGGACACCGCTGAGTGAGAAGAGGACACTGGAGAGAGGGAGGAGGACCCGGGGAGCAGAGGACCCGGCGAGAGGGAGAAGGACACCGGAGAGAGGGAAGAGGACCTGGGGGGCCGGGGACCCGGAGAAAGGGAGGAGGACACCGGAGAGAGGGAGGAGGACCCGGGGACCCGGAGAGAGGGAGGAGGACCGGGAAGCCGGGGACCCGGAGAGAGGGAGGAGGACACAGGGGACAGTCGGGGTGATCAGTGCGGCGGTGGCGGCAGTTAAAAGCACCAATCTCCCTGTAGAACTTTCAATACAGCACCTGACAGCCGCCGGAGGGAGAAGAGGAGAAGCGACTGTCAGAAAAGCTATACAGCTATACTAGTCGAAAGCACTATTCTAACTAACAGATAATCGACCGATCATTCCCCTTACGGAAGTTTTTGTCCGATTTTTTTTTTTTTTTATTCATTTATTTTTTCTCATCGTGTGTACTAGCCATTGGTCACATTTTTTTTCAAACACCATAGTATCAGAAAATGCATCAGGTAGCTGCTGACCAAGACCTGAATGGAGGTGCGAAAGTTTGTAATCATAGTTTGCCTGTAAGGTAAATTCCTTATTATAGAGTGCAACTGCAGGTGAATGATGCCTCGTTTATAGCTTTGTGTGTCGGGCCAATACACTATCACAGGCAATTTTTGCCACAAAGTCTCTTGAATAAATAGGAAGCTGGCAGATGATTGAATTTACTGCCAAAATAGAAAATTTATTTGATGCCAAATTTTTTTTTTTTTATTAAAATCTTCGAAGGAGGGGGAACAGATCAATGATTTCTAGTGTTGTGATCTGGGTGCTACTAGTTCAATGTACAGCCCATGATAATGTATTCAGTACTGTCATGTGTGATGAAGGGGAGTCATATATACCCCAAACCTGGAAATGCTAAGCATTTTTCTGGTATGTCAGTTAGTGCACTAGCTTTTGTGGGTGCGCACCCACCATGCCGCGGGTCCGCCGGCCACCTGAGATCGCAGGAAAGAGAGACAGTATGTGGATTTGCCTCTGTAAATAAGGCGGATCCTGGTTCTGACAGGGCAGGAGAGAGAAATCAGCTGTTCTTAGTGATCAAAAACAGCAATCTCTCTCTCTCTACTCCCAGTCAGTCCGTCCCCCTGACAGTTAGAAAGCACCTCCCTAGGGAACACTTAACCCTTTGATCACCACAATTGTTAACCCTTCTCGTCTTTCAAAACGCTCGTTAACCAGGTTACTCGTAAACCAAGGTTCCACTGTACTCAGTATTCACAGGTTTCTTGTTGGAGGATGATGATGTCACTGTCTGCACTGTGGAAGCCAGAAGAACGGTAAGTACAATATCTCTTTTTTCTTGCAGGTTTTTTTTTTTTTTTTTTTTTTTTACTTATTCTCCAGATTTTAGTAGTGAAAACTTAGGAGAAACTACATTAAAATGGATTTGTTTCAAAACGAAGGGCAGTTGGGAAATATGAGAGGGGCTGTGCTGTTCTTCATACAGGGAGCAACTAAAAATGCCCAGATTTATTTTTTGCATAAACAATAGATATGGACGGTGCCCATAAACAGAGCATACGAGCAACAGAGATCATGACTCTGGACGGATGTAATTAAATGCAGGATTAATGGTTTGGAAAACATTCAGTTTAATAGACATAATTAAAAAAATTACCTCTAAGTAAATAGATGGATTTTTATATATAAATTATATTGTGCTTAACTACTTTCCACCCGGCCACTGTATATATACGGCCGGGTGAGAGCCGTCTACTTCTGATCGGACGTTCCTGAACGTCCATCAGAAGTAGCGGGATCGTGCGCACGTGTGCCCGCGCAGCGGCGCAATCCCGATGCGCTCGTGTCACCCAGACACGGCGCATCTCGGATCGGCAGGAGGGCTCTGTGATTGGCCCTCCTGATCACATGACGGCCGTGTCCAATCACAGCTGTTACGGAACGGAATTTTTTTTACTAAAAACATGTAGCAGAATGCATTTTGGCTTAAATTTATGACAAAATTTGATTTTATTGGATTTCTTTTAAAAAGAAAGGAGAAAATATTGTTTTTTTTTTTTAAATTTCCGCTATTTTTTTGGTTATATCGCAAAAAAATAAAAAACAGAGTCGTGAATAAATACCACCAAACTAAAGCTCTATTTGTGCAAACAAAATGATAAAAATTTCATTTGGGTACAGCATTGCATGACCGCGCAATTGTCATTGAAAGTGCGAGAGCGCTGAAAGCTGAAAATTGGGCTGGGAAGGAAGGGGGCGAAAGTGCCCAGTATTGTAGTGGTTAAGAACCAGCTGTGTTTATGTATCACTCTGGCATCCATCCATTTCTGTCTATGTACAGTATATCTCCCTCTTTCTTTCTACTATATTGAATCTGAGGCCATGTAAGCCCACCTCTGTCTCTATATGTCTATGCATGATGTGGTCCTGACCATGTCCCCTACCAAAATAGAGTAGCATAAATAAATTAAAGGACATCTGTGGTCACAACACACGTTCATTTTATAACATCAGCATTGTAATAACAATACAAACAATAGTTATATTGGATAATTCAATATAAGCTTACTTGAAGAATTTGCTTTCATGTTGTGAGTGCTTCCTGTCTGCTGGCCATCTACTTCCTGGATTCCCTGCATGCTTTGCAGCTTCTCCTCAATTCAGTGTCTAAGGACTACATATCCCATGGTACCTTGCTCCCTGCTAACTGTGATTCCTGTACTGACTTCTCCTTCTGAAACTCTTTCTCTCAGCACCTCTGTAGTTCAGAAGGCAGGATCTGTGAAATGTGTGACACAGCGGTGCCTACCCACAGGGCATAGTGAATATATGTTACAGAATTCAAGGAAGTAAATGTGTGAGGATCTTCACAAAGTAAGTTTACAAACTTCAAGATCATTCAGATTAACAGGAGTGGGATATAAATAATTGAAATACAATGTGGAAATTAATATAATTATTTTACACTTTGAGCATAGATACACTTTTCCAAGCACAATCTGTAAATTAAAGCGGAGTTCCACCCTAAAGTGGAACTTCCGCTTATCGGATTCCTCCCCCCTCCGGTGCCACAATTGGCACCTTTCAGGGGGGAGGGGGGGTGCAGATACCTGTATAATACAGGTATCTGCACCCACTTCCGGATAGCTGCCCCACCCCTATCCGGAGCTGCCCCGCCCCTTATCCGGAGCTGCCCCATTGTGTCTTGGGAAACACAGTTCCCAGGACACAGCGGGGACCAATAGGGGCGCGCATCGCGAGTAGGGACCGGGCAGTGAAGACGTTGCGTCTTCACTTCCTGATTCCCTGACGGCGGGGCAGCGAAAGACGAGCGGTCTCTCGTCACATTCTGCCTACACCGCTGGAACCAGGAACAGGTAAGTGCCCATTTATTAAAGGTCAGCAGCTGCACTATTTGTAGCTGCTGACTTTTAATATTTTTTGTGCGGGTGCAGCTCTGCTTTAAAGTGTCTGTAAAGGCTCAAGGTTTTTTACTTACCTTTATGCATTTCATTCATGAAGGTAAAAAACCTTCTGTGTGCAGCAGCCCCTGCCCCCCCCAATACTTACCTGAGTTTCATCTCGATTTAGCTTGACCTCGATCTCCCTGGTCTCTTCTTCCTCAAAGGCAGAGACAGCAGCGGCAGCCATTGGCTCCCGCTACTGTCAATCATAGCCAGTGAGCCAATTAGGAGAAGCGGGGACGGGACCAAGCTTTGCTCCATGTGTAAATGGGCACAGAGCAATTGGTTAGGGAGTGAGCCTGCTCAGATGCCCCCATAGCAAGCTGCAGGAGGGAGGAGCCAGGAGCGCCGTCAGGGGACCCGAGAAGAGGAGAATCGAGGCTGCTCTTTGCAATACCACTGCTCACAGCAGGTAAGTATAACATGTTTGTTATTTAAAAAAAAAATAGAACGTTTCTCATGCAGAGAGAATCATATCTAACATTTCTATCAGGAGCTAATTGTTCCTGTAGTGGTACCTGACTACGCAATTCCCACTCATGGTTGCAGCTTGTATTTTTCAATAATTCCTCATCATGTGATCATCTTACTTAGCCAATCATAACAATCACTAGTTTGTTACCATGTTGAAGTAAAAGAACTTTCTCTCTGCCTGTAAGGCCCCACTTACATCTGAGCGATTTTCTGCTTGAGGCTCCATTCACACCATGGCATTCTGGATCACAGGTGGAATTGCAGCAATTCTGCCTGCGATTCCGAATCACCGCAAAACGCAGGACGCAGCTGTGATCCTCGTTACTTTCAATGGTACCCAAAACGCGGCATAATTTGGCCGCGATTGTCACCCGACAAATCATGCAAACAAAATTGCGGAATGCCTTTTACCCAAAAGAAGTTCCACGCCTTGCGGCGATTCGGAATTGCAGGCGGAATTGCGGACAGAATCGCGGCGATTCCGCCCACGATCCGGAGCGCCATGGTGTGAACGGAGCCTGAATCTTGTAGCACTAAAACACTCAACAAGCCAAATCCCCTTCATTTCAATGGCCCCTGTTCACGTCTGGGCGTTCTGTCCTTCTGAAACTCTTTCTCTTAGCACCTCTGTAGTTCAGAAGGCAGGATCTGTGAAATGTGTGACACAGCGGTGCCTACCCACAGGGCATAGTGAATATATGTTACAGAATTCAAGGAAGTAAATGTGTGAGGATCTTCACAAAGTAAGTTTACAAACTTCAAGATCATTCAGATTAACAGGAGTGGGATATAAATAATTGAAATACAATGTGGAAATTAATATAATTATTTTACACTTTGACCATAGATACACTTTTCCAAGCACAATCTGTAAATTAAAGTGTCTGTAAAGGCTCAAGGTTTTTTACTTACCTTTATGCATTCCATTCATGAAGGTAAAAAACCTTCTGTGTGCAGCAGCCCCTGCCCCCCAACCCAATACTTACCTGAGTTTCATCTCGATCTAGCGTGACCTCGATCTCCCTGGTCTCTTCTTCCTCAAAGGCAGAGACAGCAGCGGCAGCCATTGGCTCCCGCTACTGTCAATCATAGCCAGTGAGCCAATGAGAAGAAGCGGGGACGGGACCAAGCTTTGCTCCATGTGTAAATGGGGACAGAGCAATTGGTTAGGGAGTGAGCCTGCTCAGGTGCCCCCATAGCAAGCTGCAGGAGGGAGGAGCCAGGAGCGCCATCAGGGGACCCGAGAAGAGGAGGATCGAGGCTGCTCTGTGCAATACCACGGCTCACAGCAGGTAAGTATAACATGTTTGTTATTTAAAAAAAAAAAAATAGAACGTTTCTCATGCAGAGAGAATCATATCTAACATTTCTATCAGGAGCTAATTGTTCCTGTAGTGGTACCTGACTACGCAATTCCCACTCATGGTTGCAGCTTGTATTTTTCCATAATTCCTCATCATGTGATCATCTTACTTAGCCAATCATAACAATCACTAGTTTGTTACCATGTTGCAGTAAAAGAACTTTCTCTCTGCCTGTAAGGCCCCACTTACATCTGAGCGATTTTCTGCTTGAGGCTCCATTCACACCATGGCATTCTGGATCACAGGTGGAATTGCAGAAATTCTGCCTGCGATTCCGAATCACCGAAAAATGCAGGACGCAGCTGTGATCCTCGTTACTTTCAATGGTACCCAAAACGCGGCATAATTTGGCCGCGATTGTCACCCGACAAATCATGCAAACAAAATTGCGGAATGCCTTTTACCCAAAAGAAGTTCCACGCCTTGCGGCGATTCGGAATTGCAGGCGGAATTGCGGACAGAATCGCGGCGATTCCGCCCACGATCCGGAGCGCCATGGTGTGAACGGAGCCTGAATCTTGTAGCACTAAAACACTCAACAAGCCAAATCCCCTTCATTTCAATGGCCCCTTTTCACGTCTGGGCGTTCTGTTGCCTGAAGCAAACTGCCTAAAGCTCAAAAAAGAGCATGAGCTTCTTTTTGGCAGATTACAAGCATTTTTGGCCTCATAGGCTTCAATAGAAACGCCTGACTTGAGAGCTTTACGAGCGTTTTCTGCTCAAATAGCAGCTCTACACCCCTAATTTCCTCTCCCTAGTGCTCTCGATTGGCCAAACAAAATGCCTGAAGCTGTAAAACGCTTGTAATATGCTTCTAAAACACTTTAAAAAAAGCTTGTAAAAAGCTGCAAAAAAGCTTAAAAACCCTCCCAAAAACCGCCAGGAAATTGATACGCTCAGGTGTGAATGGAGCCTCATGCCGCGTACACACGAACGGAATGTCCGACAGAAAAAGTCAGACGGAAGCTTTTCTTAGTCTATTCCGATCATGTGTGTGGGCCGCATCTGACTTTTTTTTTTTCCCCTAAAATTCTGACGGACCTAGAAACAGAACATGTTCTAAATATTTCCGACGGAACCAATTCCTATCGGGAAAACCGCTCGTCTGTATGCTGTTCCGGACGGACGAAAAACGACGCATGCTCTGAAGCAAGTACGAGACAGAAGCTATTGGCTATTGAACTTCTTTTCTAGTCCCGTCGTATGTGTTTTACGTCACCGCGTTCTTGACGGTTGGACTTTGGTGTGAATGTGTGTAGGCAAGACCGTTTTAGCGGAATCCGTCGGAAAAACGTACACACGGTCGGACATTCCGACCACAAAATCCGTCGGATTTTGTCCGAAACTTGTGTTGCATACACACGGTCGGACAAAGTTGTCGGAAAATCTGATCGTTCCGAACGAGGTAACGTAAAACGCGTACGACGAGACTATGTAGAGGCCAGTAGCCAATAGCTTTCAATCCCAAATTTATTCTGAGAATGCGTGGCACTTCGGAATTCTATACACATGATTGAAAAAAGTCTGATCGGATTTTGTTGTCGGAAAATTTAAGGTCCTGCTCTCAAATTTTTTTCCGACGGAAAAAGTCTGCTAGAGCCCACACACGATCGGATTTTCTGACAACATAATCCGATCAGACTTTTCCCGTCGGAATTTACGTCAGCAGACATGTCACCGCTGACATCCACTGCTCCATAGAGGTGCATGGAGCATCCGCTTGAAGAACTAACAGAAGGACCTGATTGGAGCACCAGTGTGATAGGGGCCTAAGGGTCTTATCATGATCATCTGACGAGAGTAACTTTTTTGATTATACTTCAGTGGGTCATAGCAAACATGATATAAAAACAGGAACAGCCTCCAGATGTCGCACTAGGTATTCCACATCCCTTTCCTAGATGTTCATCCATGCCATGAATCCTCCAAAGAGTGTTAAAGGTGAAATTAACAGCCATAGTGTTGTAATTTATACACTCACATAATAAAAATGCAAATTATGTTTAAATTAATATATTAATGTGCCAACCAATCATCAGTGAAAAAAGTGCGGATGGCTGGTCAAACCACCACCAAGCACAAATTGGTGCACAAAATGGACTTTCACCAGAACTTGTGACCCTTAGGTTTTAACATTAGGACATTAAGGCTTGATTCACACCTATGCATTTTTAGTGCTTTTTGCATTTTGCAGATTTGCTCTACAGAACGTGTTCCATAGGAAACCATGTTAAATGGACTGTAGTGCAAATCTGCAAAATGCAAAAAGCACAAAAAATGCATAGGTGTGAATCAGGCCTAACAGCAGATACTCCATGTTTGTTCTCCACGTCTACTGGTCCAAACACCAAACAGGGGGCCTCAAATGCAGCCTCAACACTTTCAGAGGGTTGCATGATAGCAGAAACCTTTCATTAATTGAGGTGCATTGTAGCAAGCAACCTATTCAAAAATGCACAGGCTATAACACACCTTAGAATGGAACAATCAGCGCAAACCAACAAAAAACAAAAAAATAAAATAAGTGAAAGTGCAAGCTGAACACCAAAAAGGCCAATCACGAATCCTTCAAATAACAATGTGAAAATAAAACGAAGTGCAGCGCATCTAAAAAATAAAAAATGATACAATAATAATTGGATATCATACAATTATGATATGAATGTGAAACACAATACACATAATGGAAAATAATCAAATATGGTGACAAAAGTTCATATCTTGTGAGTCCAAGATGAAACAGTGAGAGTGAATAACTGATTGTAGATAAAACACCCTGGTGACTGTAGATAATCAAAATAAATTCTAAAGGTGATATCCTCAACCGAAGGTAAATGGAGACTCTTACCAAATGTGCTATGCACATACGCATAGACTCAGTGGAGGGTGAAGTGTCTGATTCCAAGGGAAGCTGACTCCAATCCAGGAAAACGGCCAATCAACTGGACAGATCTCCGGCAGATGATCTCCTCATGTGGTGGACAGCCAAATGCTAAGCAATGCAGATCCAGGCAAAAAAGATCTCCCAGCATAAAATAATAGAAAAGAAGGGGGGACACTCTAAGTGTAGACTGTTGGTATACGATTTATTTAAAACTGAAGTTTAAAATACAACCTTGATAAAAAGGTAAATGGTTGTGTCTGCAAATAACATAAGTTATGCAGTTGACAAAAAATTAAGGCAATGCTATAGGTACACTCAATATGTACAACTGCAAAAAACAAAGCCTTATGGACATATGCATAAAAAAACACAGCTCAAAGCTGCAAATGGGGAACAATTGCTGTTTAAAAAGTCCCGCACTGCAGCAATGTAGAGAGATTGCGAAACTAAGCCGCTGGAGATAGTGATAGACATGTAGCGGGGTCGTACCCCTTTTAGGGGAAAAGACTACATTCCCCATAATTCCCCAGGCTCCCGGGCTGCTTGTTTCCGCCCGAGAGGCTGCTGGGGGAGGAGATAAAAAGGAGGAGGAGGGACCGCCTCTTCCTCTTCTTCTGCCTCTTGTGACTGGTCTCCCTCTTCTGACTGTGCTGGTGACGCGGAGACTGGTTCCTGAGGAGACACCTGTGCGGACCGGGACTGCTGAAGGCCTGAAGCCTGGGCCTTGCAGCAGGTGGAGAGAGACTCTCATCCCTCAGAGTCAGCAGCAGCGGAGCGGAGACTCTTCCCTACAGTCGGTCGGTCGGAGCTGAGGACCGGAACGCAGGGGCTGTGACTGAGGAGACCGGACGCCGCCATTGGAGGGACCGGAGCTGAGGACGGTACCCCAGGATTGGTGAGAGAGCTGAAAGGCTCATCCTGCATTGCTACACACATTTTCATGCCTATTGAACTGCCAAGGCACAATTTACCTCAGAGCAGCAAATGTTACTTTCTGTGGATTACAAATATACAATTTAAAGCTACATGTGCACCACCTCTACAGATCTATTGCCGGTGAAGAATACTGTACTTATACAAGGACTAAGCTCTATTGCTAGGGATCAGGCCTGGTCCGTTAGGTAGGCGCAGATAGATTTATTGCACCTCAGGGGTGCATAGCAGACGGTCGCTACGCTTGGCGCTCCGTTCCCCATTGCTAGTTTGATACATATAGGTGTTCATGTTAAAGTGCATATTGCAGGGACCTGCTAAAGTATTATAAGTCAAATGTTTAAATGCATGTTACTATTTCTTTTCCTTACTGCCAAAGTAAAGCCAGTTATTCTTATCTCAGCAGTCTGCTTGTGAGTTCATACCCATTACACTTAGAGTATAAGTTTGATATTTATATGTGCATAGATACGTACCCCTTGACTAACTGTGCCAGAGCGGGTAGAGCAAATTGCCGGGGGTTGGTGGAGCTGTACTCAGGGACCTAAAACAAACCAGCGGCCCTCTTAACTGGGGGTATCGCTACACGTGGGGGCTCGTAATCCGGGATCCTGAGTCAGCGGGAAAAAGCCGCCAGAAGGTACCGGCATGGACCCGATAGAAGTGGGACGGTGGTCCGCAACATGGGCCACTGATCCAGCCGCAGCAGCAGTCATTGAACTGCCAGGGATATGGCAGAGAGAGGCAGTCAAGCAGCTCATAATGTCCCTATCCCCATGCCACAAGTCATGGATAATGGACATGAGAAATGATGCTGGGTATACATACGCCCTAATAGAATGGAAGGAAGAGACTCCAGAGCAGTTCAGGAGCCAAAGCATACGGGCACCGGATGGTCAGACCTATCAATTGCTGCATACGCTGCCGCGCAAGGGAGACTATTCTCCTGTGAAAACTATGCTATCCCCAAAGCAGGAAGAGCAGAAGGGCGCGGAAAGTCCCGCACAACCTACTCTTAGCACAGAACTGTGTGCTGTCCTAGGGGAGATTGTGACTCAGTGCAGAAGGGACCCCGGGGATTACCCAATGTCGGGATACAGGAAACTCCGGATGTTTTCAGGGAGGACACCTGTACCCCTGGGAGAAGAGGGATTTGAAGAGTGGTTAGATGGTGCCACGCAGGCCCTAGAAGAATGGGAGGTCCCAGAAGGTAGAAAGAAGCAAAGGATTGTTGAGAGCTTAAAAGGGCCTGCCTTAGAGGCCATACGCAATCTGAAGACAAGCAAAAAGGATTGCACTGCCCAGGACTACATAGACATCCTGGAAAGTGTGTTTGGTGGGACAGAAAAAGTCACAGAACTTACCTATCAACTGGAACACTGTTACCAGAAGACAGGGGAGAAGCTGTCGGAGTACATGGGACGTATAGACAAGATCCTGCATAGGATTATCCTGAAGAAGGGGATAGATCCGGGGAAGGTAGATGAAGCCCGTGCCCAGCAGGTGATGAGGGGAGCCCAACCCCTAGACCCTGTCGCACTAGTACTACGTACCCGGCAGGATGGGAAGAGCCTGGACTACCCTGATCTCATTCGAATGGTCAGAGAAGAAGAGGCCATGTTGGAGGAGAAACGGGAAAAGCAAGTGATGGGGTCTACAAAACTTCCAGTGGCCACGGTCAGGTCGGCCTTAACCCCTGAAAGAGAGACAGAAGTAGATGCCCTGAAGTTGCAGATGTCCCAGATGATGGAGATACTGACATCTCTAGTGGCGAAAGAGACGCCCAGTCCCAAGAAAGAAGCAAGCAGGAGGGAATTGTTTCCAGCTGTTTCAGCACCAGCATCCCCACCTGACTACGGGGAGATGATCTGTTTTAGTTGTGGAGGAATTGGCCATATTGCAGCTGTATGTGCCAGTCCCAAGAAGAAGAAAACAGAAAGTCGCCAGCCGGCGGGAAATGCCAAAGGGCCCCGGTGAAGGAGTCAACCGGGTGCCCATCGCCTTCAGTGAGCTCCAAGAGGAATAACAGGAAGAGAAAGCGAGGAGATCGAACCCCTCGGAAGGAACCCAGGGATCCTCAACCAAGGTACACTCCAGAGAAAGGGGGCAAGACCCCTCCGAAGAGACACAGCACTCCCAAGCGAGAACCCTTAAAAGTGAGAGATAACAATGTCCCTCAACGGGTTCACACTCCCACTAAGAGGGAGAAAATTAATGCATACCAGGCTCAGGAAAGAATCAAGCGCAAATCCAGTGCTTGTAAAGAAAAGAGTCCAAAGAAGAGGACAGCATCAACTCGGCCCTACCCAGAAGAGCTGGTTGGCCCATCTCCTACTGTACCTATCCAGGTGGAAGGAGTGTACACGAAGGCCCTCTTGGACACTGGAGCACAAGTGACCCTATTGTACAGGGACTTCTATGACAGATACCTGAGTCATCTGCCCATACAGAAGATAGAGGAGTTGGAAATAAGGGGACTGGGAACGCAGAGTTTCCCCTATGATGGGTACCTACCCATAAGATTGGCCTTTGACCCATCCGTGGCTGGAAAGGCTGAAGTGTTCGACACCCTGGCAGTGGTGTGCCCTCGCCCGCCTGGAACCAGCAAGACCTCCCTGATCATAGGGACAAACACGGATCTAGTCAGAAGGCTTCTGACCCCTCTGGTGAAGAAAGAGAATCTTTCAGCTCCGAAGATCCACCCCATGCTGAAGGCAGCCTACCAGCGGTTGGTCCTTGAGCAGAAGACCCCAAGTGAGGGGATAGGCAGGGTATGGAGGCTTGGAAAAGAAGGAGCGGTGTTACAGCCTGGAGAGGTAACCTGCATGAGAGCCACGGTGAAACTTAATTGGGAGCAGCCTGGCCCCTTTGTAATGTTGGAACCCGACCCAATGGAGGGTCACTCAGGTCTGGAAGTGATACCAGAAGTGATCTCATTGAAGGACCTGAAGAAGGCTAGAGGAAGAGTCCCTGTCAGTGTGAGGAACCCCACGGAGCGGCCCGTGGAGATCCCTGCCAGGATGCTTCTGGGACAGGTGAGTCCTGCTGTCCCAGTTGGTTGGTCAGAAGTGAAGGGGACGGGTGAAGGAGAAGATGTTTGGAAGAAACTCTCTATGGAAAACCCAAACCTACCTGGAGCTTGGAAAGAGAGAGCCAAGGCCCAGCTGACCAGATGGGAGAAGATTTTCTCTAAAGATGAGTTTGATGTGGGGTGTGCGAGGAGTGCCACCCATTGAATCCGCATGCAAGAGGACAAGCCATTCAGAGAGAGAGTCAGGCGAGTCCCGCTAGCAGATCTGGAGGATCTGAGGGAGCAGCTTGCGGAACTGAAGAAGACGGGAGTGATTAGGGAGTCCAGAAGCCCCTATGCCTCCCCAATTGTGGTAGTCAGGAAGAAGAATGGGTCATTGAGGCTCTGCATTGACTACAGAACTCTCAACAGGAGGACCATTCCTGACCAGTACACCACGCCAAGGATAGAGGATGCCTTACAGAGTTTATCTGGAGCTAAGTGGTTCAGTGTGATGGACCTCAAGAGTGGGTATTACCAAATCCCCATGCATCCAGAAGACAGAGAAAAGACTGCCTTCATAACCCCAGTGGGATTCTTTGAGTTCAACAGGATGCCTCAGGGCCTATCTGGAGCTCCTGCTACATTTCAACGCCTAATGGAAAGGACAGTTGGAGACATGAACCTCATAGAAGTCCTTGTGTATCTGGACGATGTCATTGTCTTTGGAAAGACTTTGGAAGAACATGAAGCCAGATTGGAGAAAGTACTGAAGAGGCTCAGTGAAGAGGGACTCAAACTTTCTCCCGAGAAGTGCCAGTTCTATCAGTCTTCTGTGAACTATCTGGGACACATAGTGTCTGAAAAAGGAGTGGCTACAGACCCTGAGAAGTTGGAGGCAGTTACTTCGTGGCCAAGACCCACAACAGTTACAGAACTTCGGTCTTTCTTGGGGTTCTGCTCCTACTACCACAGGTTTGTGGATGGGTTTGCCCGCATTGCAAAACCCCTCAACGAGCTGCTCAAGACAGAAGGAGAGGAAGATGGGTTGGGGCCTAGGAGGCCCGGTGAGTCGGTTCAAGACCATTGGAACTCAAGGTGTGAAGAGGCTTTCAGAACCTTGAAGAGAAGTCTCACCACCGCCCCAGTTTTGGCCTACGCTGATCCCACTAGACCATATGAGCTACATGTTGATGCCAGCCATGAGGGCCTAGGTGGAGTACTCTACCAGGAGTATGAAGACCAGCTACGACCAGTGGCCTATGTGAGCCGGAGCCTGACCCCCTCCGAGAAGAACTATCCCACCCACAAGTTGGAGTTCTTAGCCCTCAAATGGGCAGTTGTTGACAAACTGAGAGACTATCTTTATGGGGCCAAGTTTACTGTAAAGACAGATAACAACCCCTTGACCTATCTATTCACCACCGCCAAGCTGGATGCAACTGGACACAGATGGTTGGCGGCGTTGTCTGGATTCAATTTCAGCCTCAAGTACAGACCAGGGGCTGGAAATAGAGATGCAGATGCCCTGTCCCGAAGATCCCATGTCATGGTCGATGACTGGGAAGACTGGACCCAAGTGGCACCAGAAGGAGTGCGAGCCCTTTGTCAGGGGGCTGAACTCCAAGCCAGAGGAGGATCCAGAGCTGAAGAGATAGGAGTTACCACAGTGGGAGTCCCAAAGTGTTACTGTGGGGTAACTCAACTAGAAGAAGAGTGTCTACCGAAGCTGTCCAAGAAAGAGTTAAGGTGTGACCAATTGGAAGACCCCATGGAGAGATTGGTCTTGGAAGCCTTGGAGAACAAGAGTCCCGAGGGACTTCGCCTTCACCCTTCCAAAGAAGCTCGCCTACTGAGGAGAGAGTTGGACAAGTTACAGGTGCATCAGGGGGTAGTCTACCGAAGGGGCCCCTCTGATGGCTCAGAAGACAAGTGGCAGTTGTTTCTCCCAGAAAAGCATCGAGAGACTGTGCTGATTGCCTTACATGACCAGCATGGTCACTTGGGAGCAGAGAGAACCTTCCAACTTGTCAGAGACCGGTTTTATTGGCCCTGCATGAGGGCCGAAGTGGAGGAGTATTGCCATTCCTGTGCAAGATGCATTCAGAGAAAGACTTTACCCCATCAAGCTGCCCCAATGGGCCATCTACAGAGTCAAGGCCCAATGGATCTGGTATGCATTGATTTTCTCTGCCTCGAACCCGATTTGAGTGGATTGGGAAATGTTCTGGTGGTAACCTACCATTTCACCCGTTATGCTCAGGCTTTCCCAACCAAGGACCAGAAGGCCTCTACAGTGGCTAAGGTACTTCTGGAGAAGTACTTTGTTCATTATGGACTACCACAGAGAATCCATTCAGACCAAGGAAGGGACTTTGAGAGTCGCCTGATCAGGAAGCTACTAGATTCTCTGGGAGTAGAGAAGACTAGAACTACACCCTATCACCCTCAAGGTGATGCCCAGCCTGAAAGGTTCAACAGGACCCTATTGAACATGTTGGGAACTCTAGAAACAGAGAAGAAGCAACATTGGAGTCAACACATATCAGCTCTGGTGCATGCCTACAATTGCACCACAAGTGATGTGACGGGTTTCTCCCCTTACCGACTTATGTTTGGGAGAGAAGCAAGATTGCCAGTGGATCTGGCCTTTGGCATTTCCTTAGACCATGCCTCTGCTGCCTCCCACAAAGGATATGTGGACAGACTGAGGCACAGTCTGAAGATAGCTTATGAGAAAGCTCAAACGGCCTCTGACCAGAGGGGGGCCCGAAACAAGAGGAACTTTGATTTGAAAGTTAGAGTACAGGACCTACAGCCTGGGGACCGTGTACTGTTACGCAATCTAGGGATCCCTGGAAAACACAAGATTGCTGATAGATGGAGATCAGAGCCATATATCATCTGTAGAAAACTTCCAGGATTGCCTGTCTACAAGTTGAAGCCAGAAGGGAGAGTGGGGCCTTTGAAGACCTGGCATAGGAATCACTTGCTTCCACTCACTGAAGCAGTCAGAATACCTCCAGCAAGAGACGTACCTGAATCTGTTTCCATTCTGGATACCCCCAGGCCTAATACTCGGTCTCAGACATCCCAAGCTAGGGGTGGACAGGACCCCCAACCAGAGGAAGAAAGAGGAGAACTTGAATGGCTATGGCCTTCCTCAACTTCAGGAAATTCTGCCATAGATCTTCTACCTACTGAAGATGTGGAAGATGGAACATTGAACCCAGAAGCTACAGAGTTTGTGCCATTCAGTGTTGTGCCTGAGTGCTGGGAAGATATCCCTGGTCTCTACTCAGAAGAAGAAGAAGTAGATGTTCCAGAACCAGAGATGTTGCCAGAATGTGTTCCTGAAGAAGTCCCAAGAGAACAGAGAGCTCGCAGAGTTGTGAGGCCTCCCAAGAGGTTAACTTACCCCCAAATGTGAAAAAGTTCAGAGGACTCTGTTACCACAGCAAGGAGAAGTGTTGAACGCCCTGGCCCATCCACTGTTCATTTGGTGGAGGGCAAAAAACAGGTTAAACAGGTCGCCCACACTGAAGTGACCTGTAGACAGGACAGCTCCCCATCTTATGCTAGTTGGTGGGAAGCTCCCCTGTCCAAATTATGTGAACGTGTTGTTCCCGAGAAAGCTTGTAATTTGAACACTGTCTTTGGGGACCAAAGATTCAAAGTGGGGGGAGTGTGTAGCGGGGTCGTACCCCTTTTAGGGGAAAAGACTACATTCCCCATAATTCCCCAGGCTCCCGGGCTGCTTGTTTCCGCCCGAGAGGCTGCTGGGGGAGGAGATAAAAAGGAGGAGGAGGGACCGCCTCTTCCTCTTCTGATGCCTCTTCTGACTGGGCTGCCTCTTGTGACTGGTCTCCCTCTTCTGACTGTGCTGGTGACGCGGAGACTGGTTCCTGAGGAGACACCTGTGCGGACCGGGACTGATGAAGGCCTGAAGCCTGGGCCTTGCAGCAGGTGGAGAGAGACTCTCATCCCTCAGAGTCAGCAGCAGCGGAGCGGAGACTCTTCCCTACAGTCGGTCGGTCGGAGCTGAGGACCGGAACGCAGGGGCTGTGACTGAGGAGACCGGACGCCGCCATTGGAGGGACCGGAGCTGAGGACGGTACCCCAGGATTGGTGAGAGAGCTGAAAGGCTCATCCTGCATTGCTACACACATTTTCATGCCTATTGAACTGCCAAGGCACAATTTACCTCAGAGCAGCAAATGTTACTTTCTGTGGATTACAAATACACCATTTAAAGCTACATGTGCACCACCTCTACAGATCTATTGCCGGTGAAGAATACTGTACTTATACAAGGACTGAGCTCTATTGCTAGGGATCAGGCCTGGTCCGTTAGGTAGGCGCAGATAGATTTATTGCACCTCAGGGGTGCATAGCAGACGGTCGCTACGCTTGGCGCTCCGTTCCCCATTGCTAGTTTGATACATATAGGTGTTCATGTTAAAGTGCATATTGCAGGGACCTGCTAAAGTATTATAAGTCAAATGTTTAAATGCATGTTACTATTTCTTTTCCTTACTGCCAAAGTAAAGCCAGTTATTCTTATCTCAGCAGTCTGCTTGTGAGTTCATACACATTACACTTAGAGTATAAGTTTGATATTTATATGTGCATAGATACGTACCCCTTGACTAACTGTGCCAGAGCGGGTAGAGCAAATTGCCGGGGGTTGGTGGAGCTGTACTCAGGGACCCAAAACAAACCAGCGGCCCTCTTAACTGGGGGTATCGCTACAGACAGAACACACCTTAACCACTTCAATACCAGGCACTTTCGCCCCTTCCTGCCCAGGACAATTTTCAGCTTTCAGCGCTGTCACACTTTGAATGACAATTGCGCGGTCATGTAACACTGTACCCAAACAAAATTTTTATAATTTTCTTCCCACATATAGAGCTTTCTTTTGGTGGTATTTGATCACCTCTGGGTTTTTATTTTTTGATAAACAAGCTAAAAAAAGACCAACATTTTTTGAAAAAAAAAGGTTTTCTTAGTTTTTGTAAAAATTGTAGTTTTCCCCTTCACTGACGAGGACTAATGAGGCGGCACTGATGGGCAATGATGAGGCAGCACTGATAAGGTGGCACTGATGGGCACTGATGAGGAGGCACTGATATGTATAATTGATGGGCACTGGCAGGCGGCACTGAAAGGCACTGACAGGCAGCTGTGATGGGCACTGATAGGTGGTGCTGATTGGCACTGACAGGTGGCACTGATGGGCAGCACTGATGATGAGGTACTGATGTTGATGACTGGTGTAACTGCTGGGCACTGATTGGCACCGATTGGCACTGTGGTGAGCACTTGAAGGTTTTTTTTATTGGGGGAATGCTGGGCACTGATTGGCAGTGTTTTTTGCACATCTGAGGGGGCTGTGCTGATAATCAATGTGCTGATTATCAGCACAGACCCCCCCCCCCTCTGACAGGGAGAGGCTTCTTATCACGATCGAGGATGCGGGGAGTCAGATTGACACGCCGCGATCGCCGCGCTACGCGCCCCCGCCGGCATGTTATCCTGCTGGACGTTATATAACGCCCAGCTAGGATAACAGAACCACTTCCCGGCCGTCAATCTGCTATAAGCTGGGCGGGAAGTGGTTAAAGGAGAAGTCCAGCCTGAGCTTGTTTGGCTGGGATTCTGAAGTCCACTCTCTGCTGACGTCACTGGAATCAGTCCAGGCACCCAACAATAAAGTCTGGATCCACCAGGTGCCTGGACTGATACCCTTCTCAGCCTCTCAGTGAGCCCCTGAGAGCCTGAGACGGACGCTCCCCTCCACAGCTCAGCACTCCAGTCAGCGCAAGGGGGCAGTGCAGAGAGCTGCTGACTGACAGTCTGCAGCTCTCTGCTCGGGAGCTGTGAGAACCAAGCCTTCAGCGGTGTTCGCAGTGCAGAGGCGTTGAGGGACAGATGCAGCATCCACCTAGGTAAGTATAAAAAAAAAAAAAAAAACTGTTTCCTCCCACACTCCTAAATGCTGGTAGGTTAATTGGCTCCTGTCCAAATAGGTCCTAGTATGTGTATGTATCAGGCTGGGTTTCCCCGCATCCAATTTGCATGTCAGGAGATTGTGACTTCGGTGTGAATTGCACAGGGGTCCTGTGCATCTTCTGGTCCCTTTCAGTTCCGAATTCAGCCAAAAATTTGGGCTTAAGTCGGACCTGAAATGGGGAATAAGGACGCAGCGGACCCCCTGCTGTGAACCCAGCCTTATGCCCCAAACACACTATTAGATTTTTTGTCTTCAGATTTACCAAAACCATGTAGTACAAGGGCCTGTCTGCTTGCATACAAATTGAAACTCCTAAGGTTTGACCTCATATTATATGGTTTTGGTAAATCTGAAGATAAAAATCTGCAGAAAATCTAATAGTGTATATGGGGCTTTAATGTGAGTTAGGGACCTTAGATTGTAAGCTCCTTGAGGGCAGGGACTGATGTAAATGTACAATATATATGCAATGAGCTGTGTAAATTGACAGTACCTTTAATAAATAATACATTTCAATGTAAAATCCCCTTGAGCTTAAAAACAGGCATTCAGGAGGCGACAGTATCACCTCCTGAATGTAAACTGACCCTAAACCACCTCTGAAATGCAATGCACCTTAGATAGCTTTCAGATGTGTTATTAAAACCACCACATGTGTGAATGAGGCCAAAATAACATGTCAGCTTCTCTTTAGAATCTTTTTATACGATCTATTCTCTTTTAACACCTCTACAGTGATTCATTATCACACATTTGCCCAGCATGCTCTTTCTTTATCTGTCACACACTGCCCTCTAGTGGCTATATTTGGTATTACAAGTTTTTTTCATCAAGCTATACATTTCACTGTATAAACCATAGGTCCCAACTGTCCCTGATTTGTAGGGACTGTCCCTGATTTGGAGCAATATCCCTCTGTCCCTCATTCCTCCTCATTTTCCCCTCATTTTGGCCTGATCTATTTAGATGTATATAAAATGCACTTTTTATCTATCAAAAAATGTTTTTCATCGCTAAACCTTTCATCTGATTTCTAAATTGCCGCATTTGTAAATTCCAAAAGCCAATATAAAGGAATAGTAGTGAAAAAAAAAGCACTTGTGGGTTTAACCAATCTTTTTTTTTTTTTTTGTACGATTCTCCTTTAAGGGGGCGTGGCAAGGGGTGTGTCCTATGCCTGCATACTTTTGCTGTCACTCAGTCCCATCTCCAAAAGTTGGGAGATGTGTAAACTGCCTTACATACATAAAAGTGTCTTCATTTAAAATCATACGTTTCATGAGCACGCATGACTATTAGGGTTGTCCCGATACCGATACTAGTATCGGTATTGGTACCAATACGGAGCATTTTCCCGAGTACTTGTACTCGGGCAAATGCTCCGATGCTTCACCCGATACCTGGACAGTCAGGGTGATCGGTGCGGAGGGGGAGTTACAAGCACTAATCACCCTGTATAGATTTCAATAAAGCCTGACAGCCGTTTTTCCGCTTCCCCCCTTCAGCTGCTTTAGTGAAATCTACACAGCGGTGATCAGTGCTTGTAACTGCCCCCAAAGCCACAGCGATCACCGCTGACTGTCCCTATATCCTCCTCCAGTCCCCCTCTGTTCTGCTGCTGTCCCCCTCAATGCCCCCCTTCATGCTGCTGTCCCCCTCTGTTCTCCTCCGTGTCCCCCTCTGTTCTGCTCTGTGTCCCCCTCTGTTCTGCTCTGTGTCCCCCTCTGTTCTGCTCCGTGTCCCCCTCTGTTCTGCTCCGTGTCCCCCTCTGTTCTGCTCCGTGTCCCCCTCTGTTCTCCTCCGTGTCCCCCTCTGTTCTCCTCCGTGTCCCCCTCTGTTCTCCTCCGTGTCCCCCTCTGTTCTGCTCCGTGTCCCCCTCTGTTCTGCTCCGTGTCCCCCTCTGTTCTGCTCCGTGTCCCCCTCTGTTCTGCTCCATGCCCCTCTGTTCTCCTCCGTGTCCCCCTCTGTTCTCCTCCGTGTCCCCCTCTGTTCTCCTCCGTGTCCCCCTCTGTTCTCTTCCGTGTCCCCCTCTGTTCTCCTTCGTGTCCCCCTCTGTTCTCCTTCGTGTCCCCCTCTGTTCTCCTTCGTGTCCCCCTCTGTTCTCCCCGTGTCCCCCTCTGTTCTCCTCCATGTCCCCCTCTGTTCTCCTCTGTGTCCCCCTCCGTGCTGCTGTCCCCCTCTGTTCTCCACCTCTGCCCCCTCGATCTTTCAGGATGGAGAGCGGAGATAGGAGCCAGTAAATCTGGCTCCTTCCTTTTCCGAATGAACAGTCAGTGATAACTGACTGTCCATTCACATAACTGAAACATCGTTACCTGTGTTTACGATGCTTCAGTTTATGAATCGAGAGGAGCCTCTGTCTCCTCTCTGTTCATTTTCAGTGCAGCTGAGGCTGCTGAGAAGGGGACTGGGAAACATGTGTCCTCAGTCCCTTTCCCTGTCTCAAAGGGGAGCTGTCAGGGGTCTGTTAAGACCCCTGATATCTTACCAAACCCCCCCAACAGAGCTAATAATAATAATTAAAAAAAAGAATTGCAATAAATAATAAAAAATGTATTGTATAAAATAATAAAAAATAAAAAAAAAACACACTGACACTGTCCACTCCCCCCTCCCCTTAAAAAAAGAAAACATTGTAAAAAAAAAACATAACAAAATAAATTGTAAAAAATAAAAAAAAATGAATTGTAAAAAATAAAATTGTAAAAACAAAAACAAAAAACTACTGACACACATGCCACTGTCACATGACATTAGTATCAGTAATCGGTATCGGCGAGTATTTGGAAAAAAGTATCGGTATTTGTACTCAGTCTTAAAAAAGTGGTATCAGGACAACCCTAATGACTATTAGGTCAAAGAAGGTCAAATAGTGTGCAGTCTGATCAAGTTATATGAACCATTTACAGGAATATTGCCTCTAATCATTTCTGGGGGTTGTGTATTACTGGGCATCCACTGATACTGAGCCATGGCTGAAGATTAGAGATGACAGATGAAATTCTCATCTCATGCTCTCTGATCAGAACTGTCTGGGCTTCTGCACAAATGATGCTTCTCCCTGGGTTTAGACATTAGCAGTGTACCGAGAGCAATCCATTTCCTGACCTCTGCTGATTTGGAAGTGACTTAGTATTTCTGGAAATACAAAATGTAATAATTTGATCAGGCAGGCTCCACATTCAATTATTGCTCAGCCGAGGCTGGTTTGTATGCACAGACCAATACAATGCCTCTCTGTAACAGATACAGTGCCTTGAAAAAGGATTCATACCCCTTGAAATTCTCCACATTTTGTCATGTTACAACCAAAAACATAAATGTATTTTATTGGGATTTTATGTTATAGACCAACACAAAATGGCACATAAGTGGAGGGAAAATGATAAATGGTTTTCAATATTTTTTTATAAATAAATATCTGAAAAGTGTGGCGTGCATTTGTATTCAGCCCCCTTTACTCTGATACCACTAACTAAAATCTAGTGGAACCAATTGCCTTAAGAAGTCACCTAATTAGTAAAAAGATTCCACCTGTGTGTAATTTATTCTCAGTATAAACACAGCTGTTCTGTGAAGCCCTCACAAGTTTGTTACATAGTAGGTGAGATTGAAAAAAGACCCAAGTCCATCAAGTCCAACCTATGTGTGTGAAAATATGTCAGTATTACATTGTATATCCCTGTATGTTGCGGACATTCAGGTGCTTATCTAATCGTTTTTTTAAACTATCGATGCCTTCCACTGAAACCACCGCCTGTGGAAGGGAATGCCACATCCTTGCCGCTCTTAAAGTAAAAAACCCTCTACATAGTTTAAGGTTAAACCTCTTTTTCTTCTAATTTTAATGAGTGGCTACGTGTCTTGTTAAACTTCCTTGTGTGAAAGTTTTTATTGTGGGCGTCACCTGTACTGTATTTGTATATTCAAATCATATCCCCTCTCAAGCATCTCTTCTCCAGAGAGAATAAGTTCAGTACTCACAACATTTCCTCATAACTAATATCCTCCAGGCCCTTTATTAGCTTTGTTGTCCTTCTTTGTACTTGCTCCATTTCCAGTACATCCTTCCTGAGGACTGGTGCCCAGAACTGGACAGCATACTCCAGGTGCGGCCGGACCAGAGTCTTGTAGAGCTGGAGAATTATCGTTTTAACTCTGGAATTAATCCCCTTTTTAATGCATGCCAATATTCTGTTTGATTTGTTAGCAGCAGCTTGGCATTGCATGCCATTGCTGAGCCTATCATCTACTAGGGCCCCCAGGTCCTTTTCCATTCTAGATTCCCCCAGAGGTTCTCCCCCCAGTGTGTAGATTGCATTCATATTTTTGCCACCTAAATGCATTATTTTACATTTTTCTACATTGAACCTCATTTGCCATGTTCAGATCTTTTTGCAAGGTTTCCACATCCTGCGGAGAAGTTATTGTCCTGCTTAACTTAGTATCGTCCGCAAATACAGAGATTGAACTGTTTACCCCAACTGTTTGTTAGAGAACCTTAGTGAACAAACAGCATCATGATGGCCAAGAAACACACCAGACAGGTCAAAAAGAAAGCTGTGGAGAAGTTTAAAGTGGGGTTAGGTTATAAAAAAATATCCCAAGCTTTGAGCATCTCATGGAGCACTGTTCAATCCATCATGCGAAAATGGGAAGAGTATGGCACAACTGAAAACCAATCAAGACATGGCTGTCCACCTAAACGGACAGGCCGGGAAGAAGAGCTTTAATCAGAGAAGCAACCAAGAAACCCATGGTAACTCTGGAGGAGCTGCAGAGATCCACAGCTCAGGTGGGAGAATCTGTCCACAGGACAACTATTAGTTGTGCACTCCTCAAATCTGGCCTTTATGGAAGAGTGGCAAGAAGAAAGCCATTGTTGAAAGAAATCCATAAGAAGTCACGTTTGCAGTTTGCGAGAAGCCATGTGGGGTTCAAATTTAACTTTTTGGCTTAAAAGCAAAATGCTATGAACACACCATCCCCACTGTAAAACATGGTGGTGGTGGCAGCATCATGTTGTGGGGATGCTTTTCTTCAGCAGGGACAGGGAAGCTGGTCAGAGTTGGTGGGAAGATGGATGGAGCCAAATACAGGGCAATCTTAGAAGAAAACCTGTTACATTTTTCTACATTGAACCTCATTTGCCATGTTCAGATCTTTTTGCAAGGTTTCCACATCCTGCGGAGAAGTTATTGTCCTGCTTAGCTTAGTATCGTCCGCAAATACAGAGATTGAACTGTTTACCCCAACTGTTTGTTATGCGGCGTACACACGAAGGGACTATCCCGCGGGATTATCCTCTGGACTGAAGTCCAGCGGATAATCCCCTCGTGTGTGGGCGCCGGCGGATTTTTTGGCGCAAAAAGTCCGGCGGACTAAGTTTTAAGTTTTTTGTTTTAAAACTATCCGCTGGACTTGGCAGTCCGGCGGACAATCCCGCCGTTAGTAGGCTAGTCTGCCGGACTTTTTAAATGAACGGACTTGCCGCTCGTCCATTTCCAGTACATCCTTCCTGAGGACTGGTGCCCAGAACTGGACAGCATACTCCAGGTGCGGCCGGATCAGAGTCTTGTAGAGCTGGAGAATTATCGTTTTAACTCTGGAATTAATCCCCTTTTTAATGCATGCCAATATTCTGTTTGATTTGTTAGCAGCAGCTTGGCATTGCATGCCATTGCTGAGCCTATCATCTACTAGGGCCCCCAGGTCCTTTTCCATTCTAGATTCCCCCAGAGGTTCTCCCCCCAGTGTGTAGATTGCATTCATATTTTTGCCACCTAAATGCATTATTTTACATTTTTCTACATTGAACCTCATTTGCCATGTTCAGATCTTTTTGCAAGGTTTCCACATCCTGCGGAGAAGTTATTGTCCTGCTTAACTTAGTATCGTCCGCAAATACAGAGATTGAACTGTTTACCCCAACTGTTTGTTAGAGAACCTTAGTGAACAAACAGCATCATGATGGCCAAGAAACACACCAGACAGGTCAAAAAGAAAGCTGTGGAGAAGTTTAAAGTGGGGTTAGGTTATAAAAAAATATCCCAAGCTTTGAGCATCTCATGGAGCACTGTTCAATCCATCATGCGAAAATGGGAAGAGTATGGCACAACTGAAAACCAATCAAGACATGGCTGTCCACCTAAACGGACAGGCCGGGAAGAAGAGCTTTAATCAGAGAAGCAACCAAGAAACCCATGGTAACTCTGGAGGAGCTGCAGAGATCCACAGCTCAGGTGGGAGAATCTGTCCACAGGACAACTATTAGTTGTGCACTCCTCAAATCTGGCCTTTATGGAAGAGTGGCAAGAAGAAAGCCATTGTTGAAAGAAATCCATAAGAAGTCACGTTTGCAGTTTGCGAGAAGCCATGTGGGGTTCAAATTTAACTTTTTGGCTTAAAAGCAAAATGCTATGAACACACCATCCCCACTGTAAAACATGGTGGTGGTGGCAGCATCATGTTGTGGGGATGCTTTTCTTCAGCAGGGACAGGGAAGCTGGTCAGAGTTGGTGGGAAGATGGATGGAGCCAAATACAGGGCAATCTTAGAAGAAAACCTGTTACATTTTTCTACATTGAACCTCATTTGCCATGTTCAGATCTTTTTGCAAGGTTTCCACATCCTGCGGAGAAGTTATTGTCCTGCTTAGCTTAGTATCGTCCGCAAATACAGAGATTGAACTGTTTACCCCAACTGTTTGTTATGCGGCGTACACACGAAGGGACTATCCCGCGGGATTATCCTCTGGACTGAAGTCCAGCGGATAATCCCCTCGTGTGTGGGCGCCGGCGGATTTTTTGGCACAAAAAGTCCGGCGGACTAAGTTTTAAGTTTTTTGTTTTAAAACTATCCGCTGGACTTGGCAGTCCGGCGGACAATCCCGCCGTTAGTAGGCTAGTCTGCCGGACTTTTTAAATGAACGGACTTGCCGCTCGTCGGCAAGTCCGTTCATTTAGCACGTGACTTCAGGTTACGTAGCTAGCGTAGGCAGTAAATGCCGCCGCGCTAGCTCCGTAAGCTGGCATGGATTTAAAGGGACTCCCCACGCCGAAAAAACGGCGTGGGGGTTCCCCCCAAATCCATGTCAGACCCTCATCCGAGCACGCAGCCTGGCAGGCCAGGAAAGGGGTGGGGACGAACGAGCGCCCCCCCCCTCCTGAGCCGTACCAGGCCGCGTGCCCTCAACATGGGGGGTGCCCTGGGGAAAGGGGGGCTGTGCGGCCCCCCCAACCCAAAGCACCTTGTCCCCATGTTGATGAGGACAAGGGCCTCTTCCCGACAACCCTGGCCGTTGGTTGTCGGGGTCTGCGGGCGGGGGCTTATCGGAATCTGGGAGCCCCCTTTAATAAGGGGGCCCCCAGATACCGGCCCCCACCCTATGTGAATGAGTATGGGGTACGATGTACCCCTACCCATTCACCTAAGGTGTAAAATGTAAAGTACAAAAACACACACACTTTTGAAAAAATAGTTTATTGCACTGCTCCGGGGGTCTTCTTCCGTCTTGGGGGTCTTCTCGCCGGACTCCCCCGCCATTTACCAAGCTCTTTTACCGTGCGGGGAAGTCCGGCTACCTTCTTCGTCGTTGCCGCCGTCGTCTGGGGGTCTCGATCCGCCTTCGGGGGTCTTCCGGGGTCTCTTCTGTTCTTGCGGCGGTCGTCGTCTTCCACGCCGCCGGCGCCGCCTTCTTCTTCTTCTTCTTGTTCTTGTTCTTCTTCCGATGTTGACCCGTCGCTCTCTCTGCCCGGAATGCCTGTGCCGCGCTGCGCTGGGACTTATATAGGGACATGGGGACAGGGTCACATGCTCATGTCACATGGTGACCCCGCCCCCTTGTGTTGTCACAGTCCCGGAGGATGCTGGGACTGTGACATCACAGGGGGCGGGGTCACCATGTGACATGAGCATGTGACCCTGTCCCCTTGTCCCTATATAAGTCCCAGCGCAGCGCGGCTTTGCCATTCCGGGCAGAGAGAGCATCGGGTCAACATCGGAAGAAGAAGAAGGACAAGAAGAAGAAGAAGGCGCCGGCGGCGCGGAAGACGACGACCGCCGCAAGAACAGAAGAGACCCCCGGAAGACCCCGGAAGACCCCCGAAGGCGGATCGAGACCCCCAGACGACGGCGGCGACGACGAAGAAGGTAGCCGGACTTCCCCGCTCGGTAAAAGAGCTTGGTAAATGGCGGGGGAGTCCGGCGAGAAGACCCCCAAGACGGAAGAAGACCCCCGGAGCAGTGCAATAAACTATTTTTTCAAAAGTGTGGGTGTTTTTTTACTTTACATTTCACACCTTGGGTGAATGGGTAGGGGTACATCGTACCCCATACTCATGCACATAGGGTGGGGGGCCGGGATCTGAGTGCCCCCTTATAAAAGGGGGCTCTCAGATTCCGATAAGCCCCCGCCCGCAGACCCCGACAACCAATGGCCAGGGTTGTCGGGAAGAGGCCCTTGTCCTCATCAACATGGGGACAAGGTGCTTTGGGGTGGGGGGGGCCGCACGGCCCCCCTTTCCCCAGGGCACCCCCCATGTTGAGGGCACGCGGCCTGGTACGGCTCAGGAGGGGGGGGCGCTCGTTCGTCCCCACCCCTTTCCTGGCCTGCCAGGCTGCGTGCTCGGATAAGGGTCTGACATGGATTTGGGGGGAACCCCCACGCCGTTTTTCTGCGTGGGGAGTCCCTTTAAATCCATGCCAGGTGACGGAGCTAGCGCGGCGGCATTTACTGCCTACGCTAGCTACGTAACCTGAAGTTACGTTCTAAATTAACGGACTGCTCCGTGTGTGGGCAAGTCCGTTCATTTTTAAAAGTCCCGCGGACTTTGTCCAGCGGATTGTCCGCCGGAGAAGTCCACGCGTGTGTGGGCAAGTCACACGCTCGGAAGTCCGGGCGTGTGTGGGGAAGTCCCGCCGGACTAAGTCTGAACGTGTGTACGGGGCATTAGAGAACCTTAGTGAACAAACAGCATCATGATGGCCAAGAAACACACCAGACAGGTCAAAAAGAAAGCTGTGGAGAAGTTTAAAGTGGGGTTAGGTTATAAAAAAAATATCCCAAGCTTTGAACATCTCATGGAGCACTGTTCAATCCATCATGCGAAAATGGGAAGAGTATGGCACAACTGAAAACCAATCAAGACATGGCCGTCCACCTAAACGGACAGGCCGGGAAAAAGAGCATTAATCAGAGAAGCAACCAAGAAACCTATGGTAACTCTGGAGGAGCTGCAGAGATCCACAGCTCAGGTGGGAGAATCTGTCCATAGGACAACTATTAGTTGTGCACTCCTCAAATCTGGCCTTTATGGAAGAGTGGCAAGAAGAAAGCCATTGTTGAAAGAAATCCATAAGAAGTCACGTTTGCAGTTTGCGAGAAGCCATGTGGGGTTCAAATTTAACTTTTTGGCTCAAAAGCAAAATGCTATGAACACACCATCCCCACTGTAAAACATGGTGGTGGTGGCAGCATCATGTTGTGGGGATGCTTTTCTTCAGCAGGGGCAGGGAAGCTGGTCAGAGTTGGTGGGAAGATGGATGGAGCCAAATACAGGGCAATCTTAAGCCCCATACACACGGTCGGACAATCCGCGGACCAGGTCCGTCGGATCATGTCCGTCGTACTTTGTCCGATGTTGGTTTTGCGTACACACGGTCGGACAAAGTTGTCGGAAAATCCGATCATTCTGAACGTGGTGACGTTTGTTGCCTACGACGGGACTACGTAGAGGCTAGTAGCCAATAGCTTTGGTCTTGTAATGTGATCTGAGCATGCGTAGCACTTTGTCCAGTCGGACAACCGTACACACGATCGGGTTTGGTGTGATCGGACCGGGTTGACGGCAAATCTTTCCAGCAGGAGATAAGACTTTGTCCGTCGGCCAAACCGACGAACACTGTCCGATGGTGCATACACACGGTCTGATTTTTCAACAACCTTGTCCGATCGGACAGAATCCATGAAAAAGTCCGACCGTGTGTATGGGGCTTTAGAAGAAAACCTGTTAGAGTCTGGAAAAGACTTGAGACTGGGGCAGAGGTTCACCTTCCAACAGGACAACAACCCTAAACATACAGCCAGAGCTACAATGGAAAGATTTAGATCAAAGCATATTCATGTGTTAGAATGGCCTATTCAAAGTCCAGACCTAAATCCAATTGAGAATCTGTGGCAAGATTTGAAAATTGCTGTTTACAGATGCTCTCCATCCAATCTGACAGAGCTTGAGCTATTTTTCAAAGAAGAATGGGCAAAAAATGTACTTTCTAGATGTTCAAAGCTGTTGAGACATACCCAAATATGTAATGGCAGCGAAAGGTGCTTCTACAAAGTATTGACTCAGAGGGGCTGAATACAAATGCACACCACACTTTTCACATATTTATTTGTAAAAAAAATGTAAAAACCATTTATCATTTTCCCTTTCACTTCACAATTATGTTCCACTTTGTGTTTTGTTCTATCACATAAAATCCCAATAAAATACATCTTCTAGATTGTAAGATCTAACGAGCAGGGCCCTCTGATTCCTCTTGTATTGAATTGTATTGTAACTGTACTGTCTGCCCTCATTTTGTAAAGCACTGCACAAACTGTTGGCGCTATGTAAATCCTGTATAATAATAATATAATTATTTATGTAACATGACAAAATGTCAAATTTCAAGGGGTATGAATACTTTTTCAGGGCACTGTATGGTATTTTCCATATATTACCCAGATATGATCAGCATATGCTATGGCTTGGATTATAAGACCAGGCTTGGTTATGCATCTTACAGTGGTCACATTAAATATGACTTTCCTATATGTGTTCCTAGTATGCTCCCTATGGACTTAATAAGTGCTACGACCTTGGAAATAGTGATATTTAAAAAATCACAGTCACCTACCCATTCAGAGTAAACTGACAGTGACTTCTGGTCACCCACCCTGCCAGAAAGGTATATTCACCCATCTATGCTCCATCGCTGTCACCACACTGCAGGAGTCCACCATAGGTGAGCACTGGTGTCGAAGGGTGTCACCTTTCAACTTTTTCAAAGAGGGACACCTTTTAGCACAAAGTGTGTAGACAAGGGACACCCTTGGCCATGGCCTCAGAAACACACAGCATGAAGAATAAGTGCACAAAAATAAATAGTTAAACCCATGCATGACTATCTACAATAACAATATTCACTAATAGGGGGTTTTAAAAGAGGTTTAGGCCATAAAAATATTGGTGGTTACAAAGATGTGTATTTATAAAACAGCTGTGGAACTATTCGCTCAGGTGAACCTACATGTACATTCGTTCTTTGTGAATCAAATGTTATTGGGCTATTTTCTCTCCGTGTTGAATTTTATTGATTAAAAAAAAAAAGAGAGAGAATCAGGAAAGTATTGCATTATGGCCACTGGATGGAGCTGGTGATCATAGGAAATAGAACTAAAAAAAATCATGTAATCCAGGTATAACTTGCAGTGCCGCTGAGACAAACATCTCTCCGCCGGTTGCAGTGCAGGGAGCAGGCGCCTGTGCACCACACAGGGGATGTAGAGGCGTCATCAGAGAAAATAAATAACAGCCCTCACCGACCCAGTGCATGAATATGTGAATGAGTGTGGCCTCGGACACGATCTCTGACATGTTTCACCCCACTCACGCTATAAACCCCCCAACAAAAAGTAAAATATAGTGGATTGCCGAGTAATCAGCAGACATAAATCAGAGCCCAATTGAGGAACTAATCGCCATAAATCGTAACGGTAACATATTCAATGTGAAAAGACTTGCAATAGTAATACATTTAAACCAATACGCATTCACCATAAATGTTTAAATGTGAAAAAAACATTATATTGGTGACCAAGTGCAACCTTAAAGGGGTTGTAAAGGTTTGTTTTTTATTTTCTAAATAGGTTCCTTTAAGTTAGTGCATTGTTGGTTCACTTACCTTTTCCTTCGATTTCCCTTCTAAATGTTTTTTTTCTTTGTCTGAATTTCTCACTTCCTGTTCCTGTGTCAGTAAACTTCACACCATCATCCGAGCGGTGTTTAGTCAGCCAGAACAGCTTACTGAACAGCTTACTGAGGAACAGGAAGTGAGAAATTCAGACAAAGAAAACAAAGAAAAAAAGCATTTAGAAGGGAAATCGAAGGAAAAGGTAAGTGAACCAACAATGCACTAGCTTAACCACTTCAATACCGGCCACCGTCATATGACGTCCACAAGGTGGATCTCCCATCCTGGGTGGACGTCATATGACGTCCTCCCATTCCCGGCCGTCTAGGGGGCGCGTGCGCACCGCCCGCGGCGTAGCTCAGGACTCGGTCGCAATGTCCGCCGGGCACCCGCGATTGCCCGGGAACACAGCAGGACCGTGGATCTGTGTGTAAACACACAGATCCACGTCCTGTCAGTGGAGAGGAGACGGATGGTGTGTTTCCATTACAGAGGAACACCGATCGGTCTCCTCCCCTTGTGAGTCCCCTCCCCCCACAGTTAGAATCACTCGCCCCCTAGTGTTAACTCCTTCCCTGCCAGTCACATTTACACAGTAATCAGTGCAATTTTATAGCAACGATCGCTGTGTAAATGTGAATGGTCCCAAAAATGTGTCAAAAGTGTCCGAAGTGTCCGCCACAATGTCGCAGTCACGAAAAAAATTGCAGATCGCTGCCATTACTAGTAAAAAAAAATACAATAAATCTATCCCCTATTTTGTAGACGCTATAACTTTTGCGCAAACCAATCAATATACGCTTATTGCGTTTTTTTACCAAAAATATGTAGAAGAATACGTATCGGCCTAAACTGAGTAAAAAAAAATAGTTTTTTTTTTTTTTTTTTTTTAAATGGGATATTTATTATAGCAAAAAGTAAAAAATATTGTGTTTTTTTTTTTTTTTAAATTGTCGCTCTTCTTTTGTTTATAGCGCAAAAAATAAAAACCGCAGAGGTGATCAAATACCACCAAAAGAAAGCTCTATTTGTGGGGAAAAAAGGACGACAATTTTTGTTTGGATGCAACGTCGCACGACCGCGCAATTGTCAGTTAAAGCGACGCAGTGCCGAATCGCAAAAAGTGCTCTGGTAAGGAAGGGGGTAAAATCCTCCAGGGCTGAAGTGGTTAAAGGAACCTTTACAACCCCTTTAAACAGTAAAAATTCTGTGCCAAATGTTACAAAAATTATTAATAACGAAGAAGTTCATAAAAGGAATCCATCTTCATTAAACAATCCTCCAAAAGCAAAAAAGTGTGAGCCAGTGCTCTGTTCTACCACCAAGATGACTGTGAAGACGGACTCTCACCTCCTATGACTGACCTTATAATATTAAAGGGTCAAAGCAGACAGGATCCCCATTAAATAGCCGGGATCAGCTATAATAAAGGTTCCAATTTCCTCTAACAAGAATAGGTCCATTCAGGCAGAAAATCAGACAAATCAACATAGTGCTCACTGTACTTGTAGCTACAAATTAATTAAAACCACACTCACAATAAAAGCATAATGACAGGCATTCACAGTCTGGGAGCGGGGTAGCTACTGCAGCTCACCATACAGGCTAAACTGGCTGGTCTGACAAAGCGCTCCGCCCTGCACGTTACGTCTAAATTACTTTGTCAGGTTATCACACTTTGAGTACTGAAGCTAGGTTTTTTATTTCTCTATACACCTTCTGAAAGGGGTGATTATGAAGAAATATTATTTGATCATAAGAAATAAAAAGGAATTTACAGTGACTGACTCTATTTTTTGTGAATGAATAATATTTAACATGGGGAGAAAACATCATTAGTAACATTACATTTTGTTTCCATTCTCACAGAATGAATGTACATGCAGTTTCACAGGATGAATAGCATTTTGTAAATATACCCTTATAGTGTATTTTTTGGGGGAGAATGCTATACCTCAGACTAAGAAGGGACAGAGGGATTAGGTTCCAATATATAAAAAGGAGGGTTTAGGACTTTAAATGAGGCATACGGCTAGCAAAGTAAAAATGCAATAATGTATTTTATTAACATATAAATACACGGGGAAATACAATGGACTGAAAGTCTTAACAGTATAAAAAACACAGTAAATTCATATCTGTACATAAATTCCAACATGATATATCCATAAATGGTATGTAGATGGGTAACTAATATCTCCCTAGTTAAACATGGACAATAAAAATGATGACGGTAAATCATGATTCTAAAAACCCCAAGTGGGTAAATTGGTATTAGATGTAGATTGTCGCATCATAGAAAGTCTCTACGCATTTCGTGGACAACTTCTACTCATCAGGAGCAAATGCGAAGTACATCTAGGTGTAGCTGAAAAAATACATAGCCAGTGCGATCCAATGCTCTGCCATGGATATAAGGAAGGAAAAGATGGAGAGAGGAAGAGAAAACAATACCAATTGTACCTTACATATCGCCCTAGTTACTAGTTGCCACGGGCATGGTGGGAATATCATATCACAGTTGCCATAGGGATGGAGGCACGTGAGTTTACCAAGTCATGGCCTCATTTAAAGTCCAACCCTTTCTTCTTCTAGGTTCCAATATAGGGACAGTCCCTCCAAAGCAGGGACAGTTGGGAAGTATTTTGGTGGGTAACATTACTGCCCCCCCCCTTCTCCACTGTGTTTGGACATGGCAGTCGGTTACTCCAAGCCTTCACACTGTCACATGGGGCCAGTGCAAACTGTAGCGGCAGGAATCTTCTGATTCCTGCTGCGTTTCTGTGCGGCTAGGTGCTGCCACCAACCCTCTTCACTATATTAACAGGTTGCTGGCGGCCGAAGGTATTCGCAGCTGTCTGCACAGCCATTGGTTACCTGTAGTGAACGCTGCTGGACGCACACAAAATGCAGTTGCTCAGGGCTGTAATAAAATGCAAATTTTTGTGCCAAGATTATACTCTGTTACGGTTGGCAAGTAGCACTGCTACCAAATGTAATCCATTCAAGTATCTGCCCTGCAGCCATGTATAATGCACGTAGTGACAGCAACGTGGTGTGGGCTTTTCACGGTTAATACAGGCAGCGTGGAGGCAACATATTGACTCCCAGACACCTGTCAACCACCCTCTAAAAAGCAATGCAGCATGCATTGCTTTTCAGAAGGATGGCAAAAGCTGCTGCAAGTGCAGGGTTGCCAACCGTTCGTAAATTTATGGACAGTTTGTAAATTTCAGCCGATTTATAAACTATCCGTAAATGGCCGTTATGGTTGGCAGCTGCCCGTAAAAAAAAATGCATGTGAAGTTCCAAAGCTGACCGAGTTTGGGCAAGCTTAGCTGTGCTTGGGCATCTGCGCAGTGACATCATGGCACTTTATATGAATCATCACATTGTAGCCAGGACTGGCTGGGGAGGCAGAAGAGCCACCTGCCGACGCCAGGCGTCTCAGGGGACTATCTGTAAGTGCTAGTGGAGTTATGGAGGAGGGCGCTTAACAGGGAAGTTTAGAAGCAAACGCTTTTTTTTTTTTTTTTTTAATAGGATCTTAACCGAGGAGTGAAATTGATCAGTAAATGGCTAATCTTATTTTAGAAATGCAGCAGCTGTGCTAACATAAGAGTTTTATATAATTCGTTGCAGCCACATTTAGCAGGCTTTTAGTGGTTCTAGTTGGTCTTGCTGCTCCGTTTCAGTAATTCAGTGATGAATCAATGACAAAATCAGGGATTTATCATTTTTAAACAACTCAATTTTTAACAGCAGTGATTTAATAAATTATTATTAATATATTTAATACATTTAATAAATATGGCAAATGCCATTGCTAATGTTGCTCAGCTAAGCAAATATACTTTCTGAATGGCACTAATCAATGGCAAATATTGGCAAAATGGCTAATTGATTATTCTGCAACAAGAAAATATGCATTTTTTTTGCAATTAGGGCTCATTTGCATGGGCAATCAGAGTAAGGAACGTAAAACGAGACGCCTGAGCTACGTTTTTTTTCTACGCCCAACCAAAAGAGAGATGACCCCCAACTGTGCTGGAAGGGAAAATAGGGCAGATTTATAATAGGTGAAGACCAGGCTGTTAGCCAAACAGTCAGGTGTACTACTCTTCTTCTAACGCCCCGTACACATGAGCGGAAATTCCGCCAGCAAAAGTCCGATGAGCGTTTTTGGTCCGAAAATGCGACAGTGTGTATGCTCCATCGGACTTTTGCCGGCAGAATTCCAGCCAGCAAAAGATTGAGAGCATGTTCTCAATTTTTCGGTCGGAAAAATTTCCGATTGTCTGTACCAATTCCGACGCGCACAATTCCTACGCATGCTCGGAAACAATTCAACGCATGCTCGGAAGCATTGAACTTAATTTTTGCGGCTTGTCGTAGTGTTGTACGTCACCGCATTCTTGACGGTCGAAAGTTCAGCAAAATTTTTGTGTGACCGTGTGTACGCAAGCCAAGCTTGAGCGGAATTCCGTCGGAAAAATCATCCAAGATTTTTCAGACAGAAATTCCGCTCGTGTGTAGGCGGCATAGCCTTGTTACAGTGGTGACAAAGCTAGTAACATGCTAGATAAACTCCAGTGACAGGACTACACAGCCCTTCATTCTATTACGGTAATTATGTTGCTCATATTTCTATCTAATTTTTGTGGTTTTACAAGCAGTATGGTGAAAGAGAACAGAGCGGCTCTTGTTATGGAGCTTTTCAATCAGGTCAGCCAAGCCAGATTCCTGAATGTGAGCCACAGAAACACATAGAGGCTGATTTACTAAAGGCAAATAGGCCATTCACTTTGCAAGGGAATTTTCCGCAGAGCTGAATGAGGTGAAGTTTCACTTTGCAAATAATACCCAATCACAACAAGGAAGATAAAAATAAATATTTTAGCTTGCACATGATTGGATGATGGAAGTCAGTAGAGCTTCACCCCATTAACTAAGCTTTGGGGCAAATTCCTTTGTTAACTGAACAGCCTATTTGCCTTTAGTAAATCAACCGCATACTGACAAGTCTCATTCCTATGAACAGTGGTCATAAAAAAATTTCTTCAGTATTGTAGCAACAGAATTTGCTCAACCTGATTTTCTAAGGCTTATACAGTATGTATGTAGCACACCCCCTAAGGAGCCACAAGTAGATCCTGCTTTTTTTTCTTGAGGGTGATAAATTTGGATGGGGATAGAGGTATTATGGACTACCCACTTAACTTCAAACAACTTCAGGGGCAACTTCTCCTATATACAGTCTGAATACACTCCTCACTTGCTTGCAGAACTCCAGCTGGCACACTGATGGTTATTCTGACACAGATCTCAGTCAAATTTTAGACTATCAGCTCATTACAGTCATGCCGCGTACACACGATCGGAAATTCCACCAGCAAAAGTCCGATGACAGCTTTTGGTTGGAAAATGCGACCGTGTGTATGCTCCATCGGACTTTTGCTGGCGGAATTCCAGCCAGCAAAAGATTGAGAGCATGTTCTCAAATTTTCGGTCGGAAAAAGTTTCGATCGGAAATTCCAATCGTCTGTATCAATTTGGACGTGCAAAATTCCTACGCATGCTCGGAAACAATTCGACGCATGCTCGGAAGCATTGAACTTCATTTTCTCGGCTCCTCGTAGTGTTGTACATCAACACGTTCTTGACGGTCGAAAGTTCAGCGAACTTTTGTGTGACCGTGTGTATGCAAGCCAAGCTTACGCGGAATTCCGTCGGAAAAAAACATCCAAGATTTTTCCGATGGAAAATCCGCTCGCAGCAACAGGAACCCGGGGCCCCTTTATGTGTAGCAAAAGATCAGTGTCCAACATACATCCCTGTGGCTACTGATCCCAGCACCACCTCTTCAGTCATAGCTCCCAACTGTCCCTGATTTGGAGGGACTGTCCCTGATTTGGAACAATGTCCCTCTGTCCCTCTTTTCTCCTCATTTGTCCTTCTTTTTGGTCTGATCTATATAGTTGACTATAAAATGCACTATTTATCTTTCAAAAAGTGTTTTCCAGCACTAAACCTTTCATCCAATTTCTAAATTGCCGCATTTGTAAATTTCAAAAGCCAATATAAAGGAATAGTAGTGGTAAAAAAAAAAGCACTTGTGGGTTTAACTGATCGTTTTTATAAATATAATTCTGCTTTAAGTGGGTGTGGCAGGGGGTGTGTCCTATGCCTACAATCTTTTGCTAATAGGTGTCCCTCGTTCCCATCTCAAAAAGTTGGGAGGTATGTCTTCAGGCATTGCCAGTCCACCTGGCTGCAGCTGCCTCTTTCACTAGCCCTCCTGGCTAAATTCTCCAGCAAAGTCCTCCCAGACTGACACTCTATCCACAGTCCTCCCAGACTGCACGCTTACCAGCCCACCCAGCTGACCTCTCTGGAAATCTTCTGTACGTGCTGAACTGCTACTGCTGTCCTCTCCTTGCTCCCGTGCCTCCAGGAAGGAATTCTCCATGTGTTGTAGAGGGTCCCTCCAGCACCTGAGCCCCAGTCCCAAAGTCACCCCCCTGACTAGGGGGCGCCCTCAAGGGCCATCGACAGCTTCCTCAGCACTCCAACTACCACCCCACTGCCTCTGCTGCCATTACCCATGAGTACTTATGAGGTGGCCTGCCCCCACCAGCCTATTTTGCTGCGAATTGGCTGGGCCCCTCATCATACTCATACTCCAAGCAGCTCCTCCTAGACTCCACCCCACTGCTTCTGGAAGCTTCTCCAAGGTTCCAGAAAGCAGAAAGAGTCACCAGAGATGTTGCTTGCTGAGTCATTCAGCCCCCCTGAGTCACTCAGCCCTGACCCAGATTCAACCCAGGCCTGGCTTTCAGCCAAGACAAATTTTCCTACACTAATAACTATGTACTCCACACCAGAAGGTTCTACATGTGTAAGCTGGCAATAATCATACAAGGACAATCAATTCATAATCTTACAGCATTTGGTATAAGTCCTTGATGCATGTATGAATGTATGCAGCAAATTCCTTATCAAATGCTAAGAGGTGTATGCTCCAGTGTCCACATGTTCACTAAATGGCACCCCATTTCTAATACAACATGCAACGTGCTTTCCTTAAATTCCTTGCTGAGCACATAATGCATATGTGCAGTGGCAAAGAGGGTAGGCTTTAATGTCCACACACTATACATATGTATCCATGGGCACCTGAGAACTCTGTGCTGAGCCCAAGCTCACTGCACACTCCCAGCACAGTGACAGAGCTGCCAAAGACAGCTCCTGGTCTTTGGACACAGCTGATCACAGATTGAGGTAAAGGGCCAATCACAGCAGCCCTTTACCATGTGATCAATGTGTCCAATCACAGCTCATCACATGTAAACAAATGCCGGCTATCTGCTTTTTTTCCACTCAGGCCTGTCACTGTGTGAGGAAAGGAAAGCTGAAAGCCAGCTATCCTGTTACATGACACATTTACACTGATTATCAGTGCCCTGATTATTAGTGCAGCTCCATCAGTGTCCATCAGTGCAGCATATCAGTGCCACATATCAGTGCCCATCTTCCATGCCCAACATGCAGTCCACATAGCCTCTGCGAGCAGCCCGCTCGCTGTTGGGCACCATGTAGAAAGTAGAGTAGCAGCATGGTGCCAGGCACTAGAATGCTCTCTGTGTTCCAGTGCCAGCACTTAAAGAGAGAAAGTCCAAGCATAGGGAACAGCATGGTAGTGTGTGATAGGTTAGTGATTAGTGATCACCAATGGGGGGAATGGGAGGTTAACTTTCATTGCCATGACTACCAATTCCTGGGGGGAGGGAGTCACTACTATGACCATCAATGGGGGGGGGGGGGGGGGGGGGTTCACTGTCATGACCACAAATGCATGTGGGGGGAGGGGGGTTTAACCATCAGTGGCCACTTTTTCCACAATACGGGGGGATTACATTTCACTACCTGTTACCACCAATACAGGAGTAGATGGGAGGATTAGCTCTCACTGCTACTGCTACTGCATATAGTGATTAAAAGTGAGAAACACCCCTCACACTCTGCTACAGCCAAAAAAATGAACCTGCTGCCCACAGCAATCATTCTGACTTCCCGTTCCCGTTTTCAATGCATAGAAGCGGCTTCCTATGGGAGCACTTGCTAAAGAGGTGGAGCCAGGTGTTCCGGGGGAGGACCCTAGAAGAGGGGAATCAGGGTGGCTCTTTGTAAAACCATTGTACAGAACAAGTAAGTATAACATGTTTGTAAACTTTTTTTTTTCTTTTAAAATAATAATCACTTAATAATAAAAGGGTATTTATACTGGGTCTTATTACAAATGGTCTGCAGCATTACTAAAGGCAGTGGGAATGCAACATTTGAGGCTGGGTTCACACTGAGGAACGGAGCGGCTCCCAGCAAGGGCGGGTGCGTCCCCATTCACCAGCTCAGGTCCAAATTCAGCCCTAATTTTTGGCTGAATTGAGGCCTGAAACGGACCAGAAAACACACAGGACTCCTGTGCAATTCGCACCGCTCCATAGAGAGCCAGTCACAATCTCCTGCCATGCGAATTGGATGGGGAGAAAGCTGCATCCAATTTGCACTGGTGCAAACCCAGGCCCAAGCTTAGTTAGTAGATTTTTTTTCTTCATTAAAAGGCCTGCCCCTGCCTCCACCAAAGGGTTAAACAGGATTTTAGAGTCTTTGTTGTGATCTTTGAAAATAAACGACTTCACATTACAAGCAGCTAGTGAGGTCAGTTTTTTTTTTTTTTTAATAAAGCTCTTTTTCTGTTTCTTAAGACTGTAAATAATTGAATATCCATGCCTGGGCACAGGTGCACTGTAAGCAATCCTTGATGTGTGTACTTTTTTTATCTGTACCAGCTGATTAAGTATAATTTTTTTTTCAAACAAAAATCTAAACTCTTATGCCCCATACACACGAGCGTATTTTCCGTCAGAAAGATCTTGGATGGTTTTTCCAACGGAATTCCGCTCAAGCTTGGTTTGCATACACACGGTCACAAAAAAGTTTGCTGAACTTTCGACCGCCAAGAACGCAGTGATGTACAACACTACGACGAGCCGCGAAAATTAAGTTCAATGCTTCCGAGCATGCGTCAAATTGTTTCCGAGCATGCGTAGGAATTTTGCACGTCGGAATTGCTACATACATTTCCGATAGGATCTTTTTCCGTCGGAAAAATAGAGAACCTGCTCTCAATCTTTTGCTGGTGGAAATTCCGCCAGCAAAAGTCCGATGGAGCATACACACGGTCGGAATTTCCGACCAAAAGCTCACATCGGACTTTTGCTGGTGGAATTTCCAATCGTGTGTACGGGGCATTATGCATTGATTCTGACAAGCAGAAGTACTCTGGAACCCAGCAGAAAGCACCATCAGGGACATGTACTGCTGCCTGAGAACCTGCAGTATTCTGGATAATTTCATTCTAAACGAAAATCCAAGAACCATAAAATCAAGCTGCTGTGTCTAAAAAAAACACCACGACAAGCCGACCACATGTGGGATCACTTATAGAGGGAATATATAGCCTTAACAGCTTTGTAATTACAGAACAGCGATCTTGAGCTGCATGGTGGCCATTCTTTGGTAACCACCGGCACGAGACACCTCCTAAAATCTAGGCTGGAGGACTGATGTTACATACAACACCAAAAAGAACGCAATGTTGACAAGTCATGTCATATGTAATCATGTGCCCAATCATCTCTAGTTTGGTTAGTTTATTTTTATCACCTCAGCCTTCTATTTGCAGACATTTTACACATGCTGCTGTGCATAAATATACAGACCGATTTGAGTCATGGCAGCTGCTATGATGAATAAGAAATCCATTTCAGTATCTCTTTCATAGCTTCCAACATTAAAAAATGGTTTGCAGACACTTTACTGTAGTACTGTTGTATCGAATCTACAGGATGTAATAGTGTTTCTGAGGACCATAGCATAAGGTGACCAGATTTGTAAAATGAAGTCCGGGGACATATTTATTTATTTTTTTTATTGGCAAATGGTAAAATATTTTATAAGCATATTTTCCTTGAATTATATATGCAGTGTATGTGGTATGTGTTTATGGAATCATTTATACGTTGTTTCTCACATTCTGTCCATAAATAAAGATAAAAAAAAGATACTTCATAGAATTTTTTGAGATATGACTACCAAATGTTATGAAAGATAGAGAAAAAACAGAGTGCAGAGTTCAGGAGCGCGCTACATAAAGAATGCAGGGCTAAGGAGTGCGCTACATAAAGAATGCAGGGCTAAGGAGTGCGCTACATAAAGAATGCAGGGCTAAGGAGTGCGCTACATAAAGAATGCAGGGCTAAGGAGTGCACTACATAAAGAATGCAGGGCTAAGGAGTGCGCTACATAAAGAATGCAGGGCTAAGGAGTGCGCTACATAAAGAATGCAGGGCTAAGGAGTGCGCTACATAAAGAATGCAGGGCTAAGGAGCGTGCTACATAAAGAATGCAGGGCTAGGGAGCACTCTACATAAAGAATTCAGGGCTAAGGAGCGCGCTACATAAAGAATGCAGGGCTAAGGAGCAAGCTACATAAAGAATGCAGGGCTAAGGAGCACACTACAAAAAGAATGCAGGGCTCAGGAGCGCACTACATAAAGAATGCAGGGCTAAGGAGCACGCTACATAAAGAATGCAGGGCTCAGGAGTGCGCTTCATAAAGAATACAGGGCTCACCAGTGTGCTCCAATAAGAATGCAGGGCTCAGCTGTGCCCATCTATGCAGCCTCACCAGTGCCATCTATACAGCCTCACCAGTGCCCATCTATGCAGCCTCACCAGTGCCAATCAATGCAGCCCCACCTGTGCCCAGGAATGCAGCCTCACCAGTGCACAGCAATGCAGCCTCACCTGTGCCCAGGAATGCAGCCTCACCTGTGCCCAGGAATGCAGCCTCACCTGTGCCCAGGAATGCAGCCTCACCTGTGCCCAGGAATGCAGCCTCACCAGTGCCCAGCAATGCAGCCTCACCAGTGCCCAGCAATGCAGCCTCACCAGTGCCCAGCAATGCAGCCTCACCTGTGCCCAGCAATGCAGCCTCCCCTGTGCCCAGGAATGCAGCCTCACTAGTTCCCAGGAATGCAGCCTCACCCTGCAATATGGGGACAATCATCAGTCCAGGAACTGTCTCCAGGGATGTCTGGTCACCCTATTTGCCATAGCACACTATGGGGAAAGCAACAAGTGATTGATTCGCCATTTATTTTTGACCAAATGTCTATTGGAAAAGTTGTCAGATTTTTGCTGTATGCATTTGACTGCACAACCTGGTCACATTTGCTGAAGTAGGGTAGGGGCACAGGGGTGCCTGGTGTAGTTTCCTAAATTGGCCGCTAGATGTCACCATTGTTACAGTTGAGAACCCTGTAATGAAGAATAGGCAGTGCAGGCACCTAGGTAGGTAGCCGCTAGAGGTCCCCAGAGTGGTGATTGGGGCATACCATAGATCAGTGATGGCGAACCTTGGCACCCCAGATTTGGAACTACATTTCCCATGATGCTCATACACTCTGCAGTGTAGGTGAGCATCTTGGGAAATGTAGTTCCAAAACATCTGGGGTGCCAAGGTTCGCCATCACTGCCATAGATAGCAAGGAAGTGCCAGCCCTGCCCCTGCCAATGTGGGGCATCTTGGGTAGGGGGCTCAGTATAAATGGTCTACAAGGAGTCCACCTAGGTTAGTTATGGGAAGCATTGCAAAGACCAAGGCATGCAAAGATGTATTCTGTGAGGCTCTAGCTTCTGGAAGCTTCCCCTCAGTGGGAAAACAAGGAAGGAGAGATGCAGGACTAATAGGGCTATTCAATCCCTTTTGCTTGGGATTTAGGATTTTGGCAAAACCCCTAAAGGTATGGGCTGTTCTTTGACTTGGCTCTCATTTCTGCTGTTCCAGGAAGGAAACTAAGGAATGTGCCATCACTATTGGGATGCCTGGAAGGATATACATAGTATAGTAGTATTATGTAGTAGTATGTACTATTTCACAAAAGTAAGTACACCCCTCACATTTTTGCAAATATTTTATTATATCTTTTCATGTGACAACACTAAAGAAATTACACTTTGCTACAATGTAAAGTAGTGAGTGTACAGCTTGTATAACAGTAAAAAGTTGCTGTCCCTTCAAAATAACTCAACACACAGCCATTGATGTCTAAATTGCTGGCAACAAAAGTGAGTACACCCCTAAGTGAAAATGTCCAAATTGGGCCCAATTAGCTATTTTACATCCCCGGTGTCATGTGACTAGTTAGTGTTACAAGGTCTCAGGTGTTAATGGGGAGCAGGTGTGTTAAATTTGATGTTATTACTCTCACTCTCTCTAATACTGGTCACTGGAAGTTCAACATGGCAAAGAACTCTCTGGGGATCTGAAAAAAAAGAACTGTTGCTCTACATAAAGATGGCCTAGGCAGTGATGGCGAACCTTGGCACCCCAGATGTTTTGGAACTACATTTCCCATGATGCTCAACTACACTGCAGAGTGCATGAGCATCATGGGACATGTAGTTCCAGAACATCTGGGGTGCCAAGGTTCGCCATCACTGGCCTGGGCTATAAGATTATCAAGACCCTGAAACTGAGCTGCAGCAATGTGGCCAAAACCATACAGCGGTTTAACAGGACAGGTTCCACTCAGAACAGGCCTCACCATGGTCGACCAAAGAAGTTGAGTGCATGTGCTCAGCGTCATATCTAGAGGTTGTCTTTGGGAAATAGACGTATGAGTGCTGCCAGCATTGCTACTGAGGTTGAAGGGGTGGGGGGTCAGCCTGTCAGTGCTCAGACCATACGCCTCCCACTGCATTAAATTGGTCAGCATGGCGGTCATCCCAGAAGGAAGCCTCTTCTAAAGATGATGCACAAGAAAGCCTGCAAACAGTTTGCTGAAGACAAGCAGACTAAGGACATGGATTACTGTCCTGTGGTCTGATGAGTCCAAGATAAACTAATTTGGTTCAGATGGTGTCAAGCGTGTGTGGCGGCAACCAGGTGAGGAGTACAAAGACAAGTGTGTCTTGCCTACAGTCAAGCATGGTGGTGGGAGTGTCATGGTCTGGGGCTGCATGAGTGTTGCCAGCACTGAGGAGCTACTGTTCATTGAGGGAACCATGAATGCCAACATGTACTGTGAAATACTGAAGTAGAGCTTGATTCCCCTCCCTTCAGAGACTGGGCTGCAGGGCAGTATTCCAACATGATAAGGATCCCAAACACACCTCCAAGACATCTTAGGTGACAACGTTAGAAAGTCTGTCTTGGGAGGGATCTGAAGAAACCCACACACGGCTTCATCCACCCATTGGATTTCCTTCTCCGAGATCTCCTCTTCCAGATGAGGGAGGATGTAGGGGTATAAGCACTCGTAGTCTTCTGCCACTTTCTTTATAATTATCCACTGTATTTTTGACAGTTGAGGCAGGGTCTTAGGGTCTCCTTACCCGGGTATAACCCGTGCGTCTGGGGCACGCTGAACCGAGCACCCAGCAACCATATCCAGCTTAAGATGTGTTTTAAGGTTAGGCATGGGTGTAATAGGGCAGACACTGGGAACCCAATGAGCCCCATGGTCCTCCTCAAAGGACCTGGAGATGCTGATCAGCGGAGCTGCACTGGCTGACAGCGTAATTTGCACACTAGCGGTAGTAGTAGCCAGTGCTTCATCCTCCTGCACATTACTTATTAATGCTTCATCACTATCACACCACTTTCCTGTGTAAGACAAAGTGTTTAAAAAGAATTCCGATAGACCATCAGAAGGAATGTCTGAATCTGAAATGGTAGAGCACTCTTCGACCAGGATGTAGTTGCGCTTAGCACGCACCTTGACTGGCACCACTATGGCATTCCCCTTGATGGCCGCAGGCACCACCTCCTCCACAGGCACACCACTCTCACTTCTCGCTGGCTTACCCGGCTCCGGTACTTTCCTCCCGGGTGGTTCGGACATCAGAGTGAGCAGTTGGGCCCGACCGCGGCCTCGAGGAGCGATCGGTGCGCTGGGTCCTGGGACAGTCACCGAGGCAAGGTCAACAGCCTCCAGCATGACTCCAGTGTCGGTCAGGACAGGTTTTGCATCGCTCAGACCGAAACAGGAAACAGGACCCTCCCACAGTTCTTATGCTCTTTCTATTGCTTTCTACAAATCTAAGGCTAGCTGATGGTAGAAGGTGTTAAACAGGAGATGTCCCACGAGGTTGTTCTGGCCAATGGCCAATCAGCTGAAGGTAGCTGCTGATAACCCAGTGTAAGCATTAAAGAAGCCTGCCTGTACTGTACTCCAGGAAATAAAGTATTTTACCGGTAAGTCAAAATCCCCAAGTACTGCATTGGGGTTGAGTTAACCATTATGTAATAACTTAGTAACATAACACCAACTGGATCAAAAGGAACTAATTGCATCACTTGGCATTCAGTCACTTATAGTATTATCTTTATTATAGTATTAAGAAGTCTACCCTTTTGGTGTAGTTTTTATATGGCTGTGATCCTGAAAAAAAAAAGTTTGTGCCATCTTGAAGTTTTTATCTGCTTTTTCGTTTAGTAAGCAGGGTTAGCCCAGGTTCACATTGATGCGATTTGGTCAAATCGCATTCCAAATCGGCGACTATTGCCATCATTATCACCATCCGAATCGGTGTAACGCAGACTTTCTGTACTACTTTTGGCTACTTCGGGTGCGATTTCAATAGACATCTGTGCAGGAAATTTCAATCCTGCAGCAGTGTGAACCTGGGCTAAAGTGTATTTTCCACTTTTATTTGTTTCTTTGGAGCAGGTCTTTGGGAAAACTGCATGCTATTCTGAACTATTTAAAAGTGAACGTGGAGGGAACAACATGGGGACAGACTCCGTTTCCCCTCATTAACATACAGTATAGAACCCAACTTAAGATCTTCTACCTTTTGTTAGGACTGACAGCTGTCAAATTTAGTCTATAACTGATAATCTGCCAGCACAGTACAAGCAGGATAAATTATGGTAAATACTAAGTTTTGCTATGTGAATAGGAATGTGTAACAAATACAAAGTAGGTTTAATCTAAATTTACCTGTTAAAGTGAAATACACTTTAAAGCGGAGTTCCACCCTAAAGTGGAACTTCCGCTTATCGGATTCCTCCCCCCCTCCGGTGCCACAATTGGCACCTTTCAGGGGGGAGGGGGGGGCAGATACCTGTATAATACAGGTATCTGCACCCACTTGTGACGAGATATCCGGGGCTGCCCCGCCCCTATCCGAAGATGCCCCGTTGTGTCTTGAGAAACACAGTTCCCAGGACACAACGGAGACCAATAGAGACGCGCAGCGCGACTCGCGCATGCGCAGTAGGGAAACGGGCAGTGAAGACGGTGCGTCTTCACTTCCTGATTCCCTGACAGAGGATGGTGGCGGGGCAGCCGAGAGACGAGCAGTCGCTCGTCACATTCTGCCGACATCGCTGGAACCTGGAACAGGTAAGTGTCCATTTATTAAAAGTCAGCAGCTGCAGTATTTGTAGCTGCTGACTTTTAATATTTTTGGTGCGGGCTGAGCTCCGCTTTAAGGTTGCTATAAATAGCCATTTGCCAGCCCCTGAATATACTTGCTTTCCTTTTGCTCTATCACTGCTCTGCTTGGCCACTTTGTATTAAAAAACAAACAAAAAAAAACGCCCTGTATATACAGGTATAAGGCATATATGGTTTTCTCTCCTTCCTTACACAGTGAATCCCTGGGTGTCTGAAACAACAATTACAGAGTCCAAACGAAACAGCAGAGGGCACCAAACTAAGTGCAGTATATAGATAAATTCTTTATTGAAAATCACAAGTGGCAACTCACAAGATGCATAAGGATAAGTCATGGCTTTAACCCAGTGCAGTTTGCTGTTGAGCCTCAGTGTGTTTTCAGGAGCCAGAAAGCAAAAGCATATACCGCTGTTAGGGGACACCAGAACCGGAACCGGAGATCCTGGAGCCTGGAGTGAGTACTAAAATATGTTAGGGCTTCGCCATGCTATATATTACAGTATAACCAAAGGCAACATTTTTATTTATTTTTTCATAGAAAAAGTCGTAGATCTTTGAGTTCAGCTCATGAAAGATAGGGGCAAACACAAAAGTGTTGTGTTTATAATTTTGCTCGGTGTAATAATGGGATCAAGCGTTTGCTAGCAAGAAAAAGATTACACAGGGGTTGATTTAACATTAGCTGGAGAGTGCAAACCCTGGTGCAGCTGTGCAAGGCAGCCAATCAGCTTCTAACTTCAGCTTATTCAATTAATCTTTGACAAAAAAAAAATGAAATCTGTTTGGTGTCTATGCAGAGCTGCACCAGATTTTGCACTCTCTAGTTTTAGGCTGGGTTCACATTATGTGCGGCTCCGGGGCACAGCAGGGGGTCCGGTTCGTCCCCGTTCGACATTTCGGGTTCGAATTAGGTTCACATTTTTGGCTGAATTTGGACCTGAAACGGAGCCAAAGACACACAGGACTCTTCTGCTGTGCGCTCCATGGCCTGCCCCGGAGATGTGTGAACTGGCTCCATTGAGAGCCGGTCACACTCTCCTGTCATGCGAATTGGATGCGGTTTGTCCTTTTTTTCTGCTGCTGGCTGTGTCATTGAGCCAGAACATGCAGAAGAGTTGGTGGAGTGGATAACAAAGCCATCCTCATCCTCTGTCACCCAGGCTCAGAGTAGTTTACCTTCCAACGCAGCTGCCAAAGTGACCTATTCCACTGGCTCCTTGTCCACAGTCACTCCTTCCGTAGCCCCACCATAATGAGGAGTCCCCAGAATTATTTGACCACAGTGTTGGGTACATGCTGCTGGTGGATTGAATTTGCTATGGATGTGGGATCCCTTGAAGACTGCCTATGCTGACTATCCTATTCCCCCTCAATCTTGATGATGCTAGCTTCCAACAATATTTTTGGGCATCACCACCCAAGGCCCAATTTTTCTGCCTCTGTTTAACAGGGGCATGTAATTAAAAATTTTAATATAATATTTCACAGAAGGGCCCGTTCCTGTGCCCAACAAGAGTATCTGTGAGGGGTTACAGTGTTGTAGCACCACCACCCAAGGCCCAATTTTTCTTCCCCTGTGTAACAGGGGCATGTTATTACAATTTTTTATATAATATTTCAACGCAGGGCCTGTAACTGAGCCCAACAAGAGTATCTGTGAGGGGTTACAGTGTTGTGGCACCACCACCCAAGGCCCAATTTGTCTGCCCCTGTTTAACAGGGGCATGTAATTCCAATTTTTGATATAGTATTTCACAGCAGGGCCCGTTCCTGCGTTCACCAAGAGTAACTGTAATTTTGCCGTGGTATTGTTCTAAATGGAAAAATGCGCTACTTTACAGGCATTCTAAGGACACCCCCCCAGGAACGATATTTAAAGGAATATTTCATTTCTATTGTTTCACTTTAAGCATTATTAAAATCACTGCTCCCGGAAAAAAATTCTATTTTTAAAACTTTGCATTGATGCATGTCCCCTGGTGCAGGACCCGGGTCCCCAAACACTTTTTATGGCAATAACTTGCATATAAGCCTTTAAAACTAGCACTTTTGATTTTTCACGTTTGTGTCCCATAGACTTTAACGGTGTTCGAACAAATTTTTTTCCTGTTTGCATGATCTGCTGTGAACCTAACCAGGGGGTGTTCGGCTCATCCCTAATCATTAGCAGTAATCAGCATGGATTCATGAAGAATCGTTCTTGCCAAACAAATCTCTTAACCTTCTATGAGGAGGTGAGCTGCCATCTAGACGAGGGAAGGCATGTAGATGTGGTGTATCTGGATTTTGCAAAGGCATTTGATACAGTTCCCCACAAACAGTTACTATACAAGCTAAGGTCTGTCGGCATGGACCAAAGGGTGAGTACTTGGATTGAAAACTGGCTACAAGGACGAGTTCAGAGGGTAGTGATAAATGGGGAGTTCTCGGAATGGTCCAATGTGGAAAGTGGGGTCCCTCAAGGTTCTGTCCTGGGACCAATCCTATTTAATTTATTCATAAATGTCCTGGAGGATGGGATAAACAGCTTAATCTCAGTATTTGCAGACGATAGTAAACTAAGCCGGGAAATAGCTTCTCCGCAGGATGTGGAAACCTTGCAAGAATGTCTGAACAAATTAATGGGGTGTGCAACTACATGGCAAATGAGGTTTAATGTAGATAAATCTGAAATAATGCATTTAGGTGGCAAAAACATGAATGCAATCTACTCACTAGGGGGGAGAACCTCTGGGGGAATCTAGGATGGAAAAGGACCTGGGGGTCCTAGTAGATGATAGGCTCAGCAATGGCATGCAATTCCAAGCTGCTGCAAGAAAAGTCCAGGTTGGATTCGATGGACTTGTGTCTTTTTTCAACCTTACCAACCATGTAACTATATAACTACCGTATTTGCCGGCGTATAAGGTGACCTTTTAGACCCGAATTACGGCCAAAAACCGGGGGTCGTCTTATACGCCGGGTGGAGAGGCAGCAAAACAGATGTGAAGTCCGCCGGGTGCTCAGTACTTGGTGTAGAGGCCGCCAGAGGGACGTAAAGCCAGCCGGGTTCTCAGGACCGTGTGAAGAGGCCGCTCGGTGCTCACTAATGCTGTGTGCATACACTGTGCACCGCTCAGCCAATCCTGGCAGGCGATGCACTCTGTTGCTGAAGGCAGAGCATGTTAAGCCTGCTCGGATTGGAGAACAACCTCTGCCAATCCGAGCAGGCTATACATGAGACGGAGCGGCGCGGGCTGATGATGTCACAGCCTCTGCCAATCCGAGCAGGCTTTGCATCCATCAACAGATGAGGAAAATGCATTGCCTGCCGTGATTGGCTCAGTGGTGCACACTGTATGCACACATTACTCGGAAATACAAACAAAATACTGGTAATACTGTATGGTGATTTAAAAGCCCCATCAATTAATTAATATTAATCTAACCTAACCTAAGTTACCAGTGGCAGTAAGTGACAAGTGGCAGGAAGGGGGTAGTCTTATACGGCGAGTATAGCCCAAAACCTAAGTTTTCACTGGAAAAATAGGGGGTCGTCTTATACGCCCAGTCGTCTTATACGCCAGCAAATACGGTATATGTTATACCCAGTCTAAATTCAACTGCGGGCAATAATGTGCTAATAATATACTCCTTGATGATATATTGTCTTTTCTTTATGCCAATGTTTGGTGTAATGCTGGAGTGGAAAGTGTTTTGTTTTTCCTTTACGATTTTTTGTTTTTCTCTGAATGCTACCAGACCGTGTCTGTATTTAACTTTGTCCTCTTTATTTGCAATAAAGAACCTATTTGATTTTAACCATGTTGCACATGATGGCCAATCATGTTTCCATATATTTTTTAGCATCGTCCTGAAAATGATATAGCTGAAATTTCATTGGTTGCACCTTTCCTTCAGTCATTAATATACCATATTTACACAGGGAAGAATAGTCTGGGAGGCAGCAGCATGTTCCTCTTGGGCCAGTTCTAATAAGATATGCTAGGCTGGTGGCCCTAACCATGCCCATCAGTAAAAAGAACCCATGGCATATTTTGTGTTGTACACTTCCTTTAGCCCACAGACCAAAGGTTTCCAAGTCCTCCCGTATTTACACTCTATTAAAATATTAATTCTACAAAAAGCCTTTGATATATTTTTATTTTATTTATTTAAAATCTAAATATAATATGACAAACTGATAACATTGAAAAGTCCACTATTCTTTTTGTATGCATCTGAAGTGCTACCTACTACAATTCTTAATATACAATAGATAGATGTTTTAGTAGTACTTGTGATATTACAATTAAAAAAAAAAAAACATCTGTAATACATTAATTTATTCTTAAATATCAGGATTTTTTTGTAGAGCACCTTTTACTTTTCTCTCATTCTGATGGATCTGTTTTCTGTTGTACTGATCAAAACATCTATTCTATATCAATGAGCAATAAACAAGGCAAAACAATCAATCTCCTGATTATAATTTCCTTCAACATGTGTCAATGTATTTTTCCCAAAATCCATTGTAAAAAGAATTCTCCGAAGATGAATTATGCATATTTTGTTTACAAAAGTAAGAGATTATCTTTCCATATTTTGGATGGTGATGTTCAAGTCTTCTCTTCATATGTTACATGGACTTTTGTGCATCATGCTAGGAATTCTGTCAGACTGTTCATGGTGGCCGTGTGACTGGTCAGTAATGTGAATTGTTTGGTATTATTAATATATATATAGATATATATATATATATATATATATATATAATTGTTTTCTCAAAGTACACACAGTTGTTGCCCATCTGATTTAATGATCACATAATGGATTTTGGATTACTTGTTTTCATCTTCCGTACTGCCCATGTAGTCTCGAAGGTGGAAGAGGTCAATGGAAGCATTTACAACCTGTGATAGGTGCACAATGCCTGTGATGAATAGAGCCACCAGCAAAGCAGGCAGGGTGATATTCCATATAGTGGCCAGAATATTGTAGCAGCGTGCTTTCCTGCCAAAGATGAGGGCAGCGCGTTCATCTCCTTGTACCTTTTGATCTCGTGCCTATAAAGAGATAGGAATGGGATTACTCCTTACAAAGTTACAAATCACATAAAACAGCATTTCTCTTGCTCAACTTTTTGTTAAGCTCCAGTTCACACCGGTACAACTTGTCATATGATTTGACAGTTCAAAATAGCATGACAAGTCGCACCCTATTTGTGCCTATGGAACCGTTCAAATTGCTGTGACTCTGGCTTGCACTAATTTGAAAAAGGTTCCTGTACTATTTTTGTTGATTTTCATGCGCGACTTGCATTGACAACTGTGCATGAAATTACACAGATGTCAGCAAGTCGGACATGATATCACACTCAACACTGACCGGCGGCTTTGAAATCACGCTGAAGTAGCACGATTAAGCCGCATTCAGTGTGAACGGTGGCTATAATGCAACCAAAGGATTCTGTACCACAGACTAAACAAGTACTGAATGCAGTAATATGGGATGAGCAATCCTCATAATATAAACCAAAAACGTATTTACGTTCTGCTGAGCCAAATCCTCCTTCATTTGTGTCTCACATGCTCCCCTTCCCAGACACTGCATCTCACAGTGCCAGGGCTTTGGCAATAGAGGCAGTGCTGTCAAACTTGTGAACCAGCAGTGACTGATAATAGCCACACCCTTGCAACATTTTTTCATCCCACTGTAGTGCTGATAGGCACAGTTTACATGAGAGTGGCAACTCTGCTTTGAATTCAGGAGTAGGACTGCATCGTTGCCCCACCATCTCAGGAAGCTGTATTAGGTGGACTGTACTGGAGGGTTTATATTGTATTTGTAGGACTTTGCAGGGCATTTAAAAAAACTGTAGTTTTAAATGCACTTATAGTTAAATTGTTTTAATTGGAAGCTATAGTTCTACTTTAAAACCCAACTCCAACCCAAACAGTTTATGAGTTTCTGATAGAGAGTAAAATAAGTTAGAACATCTGTTTGTGTCCTTACTGATTAGATCTTTTTTGGCAGATTGTAAATTCCCCAAGGTGTGTGTACATAGGGGACATTTCCTTTTTCTTCTTGTTCTCATTCTGGTTGACCATTCTTAATGTGCTGAAGTGTTGTGTGCCTCCTGCTATAACTAAATATGATAGGGCTGATTTCCTAGAGCATGTTTAATGGGTTTCGATTATAAAGCATGTTCACTTTGCAAGTAAATTTTCCCTAAGCTTAGTGAATGAGGTAAAGCTAAGTGAAATTTTACTTTGCAAAGAATCTCGAGTCATGTGCTGGGCAGTGTTGCCAACCGTCAGTATTTTTACTGGCAGCCAGTAAAAAACAGGCAATTTTCTCTTGCAAGTAAATGCCAGTAAAAGTAAAAGGTTGGTAGTAAAAAAATATGGCTGTGACACTCGTCTTGGTCAGGAGCCAGCTGAGACCACCCGAGTGCCTGCTACAGTGTGATTGGGCGGCACTGGCCGAGGCAGTGCCTGAGCATGCAGTGTGATGTCATGGTGCAATGGAGCCAAGCAGAGGGGCCAGAGCCTCGTATGCGGGTCTGCTGTATGGGAGCAAGGTGGGCTGGGACCAGGACCATCAGTGTTGTTTAGACTGGAGTGGACTGGAGGGACCACTTGGCTTGGAGAGAGACTGTCACTGTGATTCAGGAGGGGATGTGTTGTGTCGGTGAGGTCTCATCATCATCTGTGCTGCTGCACACTGCTGCCAGAGAGTGCATTTTATGTGTGTGCTGCCCATTCTAATTTCAGTCTTGTCCCTGAGATACTTACTATATCAAAAATAAAATAAGAAATATGTTTTTTGCCTTATTATCTACATTAATTCATACTGCTAATTGCATATTGTATTTGTTTGTAGCCTAAATACTCAAATTTGCACTTAAAACTGTAATTTTGCAACTTTTGCAAATGCCAGTATAAACTTGGTTGTGCCAGTAAATTTTGGGTGTTGTGTCAGTAAATTTTAATCTGGTAGGTTGACAACACTGGTGCTGGGTATGAAACAGGATTTTTGCTGGCACATAATTGGATGATAGACGATAGCACAGATTCAACCTCCTCCCATGCTCGCCTCCAGGACTTTTTCAGAACCTCTCCTATCCTATGGAGCTCCTTACCCTAATCTATCCGATTATCTCCTACTCTATTAGCTTTTAGATGATCCATGAAAACCCTCCTCTTCAGTGAAGCTTATCCTACCCACACCTAACAACTGTATTTTCATTTTCTTCATCATTTCATCCCCCACAGCAATTACCTTTTCACTTGATCCTTCCTTCTAGATTGTAAGCTCTAACGAGCAGGGCCCTCTGATTCCTCCTGTATTGAATTGTATTGTAACTGTACTGTCTGCCCTCATGTTGTAAAGTGCTGTGCAAACGGTTGGCGCCATATAAATATTGTATAATAATAATATAATAATTCAACTTACGGTTACCTGCTAAGCTAAGTAAGCTTTGCAAAGCGCATTTTCAAATAGCCTAGCAAATAATTAATCCAGTCTTTTTTTATTATTCTTGCACCAACTTCCCTTTTTTTTTATTTGTTGTACTGTTTCTATGACCATTCTTGATAACAACCGATTTGTCACTTTGTATATGCCTTACATGGGAGACTGCAGAGTGCTGCTTGTATGTGTATCTGACTTCTTTGCTGTGGGTGATCTTTTTTGCAATATAACAATACAAATAAAGAATAAAAATATATTTTTGCACCATTGGGTATTCTTTGCAAGGTGAATTTTCACGTAGCTTCCTGTATTCACTAAGCTAAGAGAAAAAGAACTTTGGAAAGGGAAAATTCCATAAGGATCATTATTCTTGTTTCTATTCAAATGAGATAAATACCTAGGCCAGTCTATAAAAAAAAGTTATATATAGGTGAATTACCAGTATGATGCCTTTCATTTATAGCCACATACCAAATATAAAGGGGATTTCTAACTGGTTAATATGCTTTACTGTACATTGTTCCTAAATGTATTATTATTATTATACAGGTTTCATATAGCGCCAGTAGTCTGTGAGCTGCTTTACAAAATGAAGGCAAACATTACAGTTGCAAGACAGTTCAATACAGGAGGAATCAGAGGACCCTGCTCATTAGAGCTTACAATCTAAGGCTGGGTTCACATACGTGTGAATTAGATGCGTTTTTAACCTCACCATGGAGCAAATTCACACATATCCGGGGTGGCCGTGGTGCAGTTTCCAAAAGGGTCCTGTGCGTTTTTGGGTCTGGTTCAAGTGCGAACTCAGGCAAAAATTGAGACCTGATTTGCACCTGAACCAGTAAACAGAAATGCACCAGACCCCGGGCTGCAAACAGCGGCCACGCATATTTGAACCCGGCCTAAGAGGAAGGTTTAAGTGATACAAAAGGTAAATACTGTGGGGGATGAGCTCATGGAGAAAATAATGATGTTTGTATTGTCTTCTGCTTTTTTAATGTGACCATTGATGAACTATGGTCATGTATTAAAGAACATGGGACTAATGCCGCGTACACACGAGCAGATTTTCCGTTGGAAAAATCTTGGATAGTTTTTCCAACGGAATTCCGCTCAAGCCTGGCTTGCATACACACGGTCACACAAAAGTTTGCTGAACTTTCGACCGTCAAGAACACAGTGACGTACAACACCACGACGAGCCGAGAAAATGAAGTTCAATGCTTCCGAGCATGCGTCGAATTGTTTGCGAGCATGCGTTGGAATTTTGCGCGTCGGAATTGCTACAGACGATCGGATTTTCTGATTGAAACTTTTTCCGACCGAAAAATCTTTTGCTGGCATGAATTCGGCCAGCAAAGGTCCGATGGAGCATACACACGGTCGCATTTTCCGACTAAAAGCTCACATGGGACTTTTGCTGGCCGAATTTCCGATCGTGCGTACGCGGCATAAATGTATTCTACTTATTTAATTTATTTGATTGTGGTGCTCAGTATTCTTTCTATGTTCTTGCAATCACTGAAAAAGTAGTGCCTGTTATATTACATGAAAGTCATGTGAATCTTCCTCCATTGGATCCTGGAGACCCAGTGAAGTCTTAAGCTCTATTTCTGTTTCTATTTTCTAAGTGGCAGTTGTGACTGGTCAGGTGTCCAGAAAACTGAGGAATCCTCTATAGCAAAAGACAGCAAATTGTTGGGTTACATAAACACATTGCCACAAAGTAGCAGAGACACAAAGCAGAGCATAAACCAGCCCTGTAATTAAGGGCTGCTCTATTTAAGTGGAGCACATTGTCAGTCTGTTATTACTATAATGTCCATGCAAGGCTCGTGTTTATTACATTTTTTTTGTACCTTTTAAGCCTAGAATACATTTGTAGATTATACAGTTATGGAACACAGGTTGGATTATTCAAGCAAAAAAAAAACCACAATATGTATATTTCTTAAAGCTGTATCTTCCATCCTGCTTGAGATGTATTAACGATAAAAAAAAAAAACAATATTAAACCTAAAAAAAAACATTTCTTATAGTGCAGCCTACCAGTTCTTAGATGTGATGGCTGCATTCATTTTCTTTTTTAGGCTTTCTTTCCTTTTTTTTTCACCTGGTGATCCTGCCAGCAAGTCTGTTGGTTGTCAACAGATCAAGCTGTCCTGCAGATGTAGCAGTTACAGAGCTAAGACCAGGGGCGGACTGACAACTCATGGGGCCCCCGGGCAGTAGGAGATTATGGGGCCCCCAGGCAATCAGAGATTATGGGGCCACACAGTATACACACACACACAGTATACAATCACACAGAATACACATACATGTACACACAGTATACACAGACATGTTTCTATTGGCTGAGAAGGTACTGGAGAGGTGGGGCAGCTATAATCTTGGGATTTTTAGACCAAAAGGATGTCGGTAAGGGACATTTCAGAGACAGATGTAAAAAAACACAGATTTTTACATACTGTCCCTGGTTTTACTGAGGCTGGCAACCCTGATGGGGCCCCCTAGTGGCCCGGGGCCCTCGGGCAGTGCCCGAGTGGCCGAATGGTCAGTCCGCCCCTGGCTAAGACTAACCATTTGCCACTTAAATGGAGGCTTACAACAATCAGCTTTTATTTATTTGTGTAAGACCTTTATCCCAAAAGGAACAAAACTGTTTGCTATAGCTGCTTAAAAATGAATGACTTGTATAGCGCAACCTATGCAAACTGAATCGCCTCAGGGCGCTTTTTGCCACTGGTGTCCATCTGTGGTATAGTGCGGTCCTTGCCCTGTGGGGTCCCAACATGCTTACAAACACATACACATACAACATACACATAATTGGCCAATTTTATCGACAGGATCTAATTAACCTACCAGCATGTCTTTGGAGTGTGGGAGGAAACCGGAGTACCCGGAGGAAACCCACGCAGGCACAGGGAGAACATGCAAACTCCAGGCAGAAGGTGTCGTGGTTGGGATTTGAACCAGCGACCCTTCTTACTGCTAGGTGAAAGTGCTAACCACTACACCACTGTGCTGAGAGCTGAAGTTTGACTTCAATTTTGTTAGTGTATGTATATCTGCTAGTACCTCTAACATCCCCCTCCCACCAGACTGACAGTGCTGCTGCCCAAAGGTGTCCTCTGTGCTCCTTCATCCAGAGTGGAGGCACCCTAATACAGGAGGTGTGTTACTGGCCAGATTACCAGGCGAAAAGAGAAGGAAAAAAGCCTAAAAATGGATTGTTCCAGGTACATATATTAGAAACTGCACAAAGTTTACGAATAACTCACAGTAAAAAATGTATTGATCTCATAGCTGGAATCAATTTAAAATAAACTTTAAAAGACATTCCTTTTGATGATATTCTCACCAAAACTTAAAAAAAAAATCTGCTCACAAAACAGCTTGCTTTATTGTCTGAACAAAATAAAAAATACATCCTTTCCTTCAATAAGTAATTTCTGGACAGCTGTCATAACTGTCACCATTGTAAATTATTATGAATAATATACAATCTGTGTTATACAGTAGCATATATCATTCATTTTCCAATTTACCTGTAAGTTCTATTCAATAACAAATATTTTTTGCTACTTTTGAAACTCTATAGCATCATACATGTTTGTAACGAGGTTGGGTTGTGTGCATTAATAAGGAAAGTAATTATAAAACTATTATTTGGGGCTCTAAAAACGACTGTTAGCAAATCATATAACATATGAGAAAAACTAAAGAAACCAAACAAGTGAATAAGACAAAAATTCTAATGTATGTCAACAAGCAAGAATTAATTAATTGCAATAAATGCAATATTGCGGCAGAACAGGGTTGTTCTTTCCACTGTAGGAAAAATTATTTGTAAAGGTTCTGTATTGGGGTCGATTTAATTAAGGTGTAGATGATGATCACCTAAAACATGGGTGCCCAACCTGTGGCCCTACAGCTGTTGCGAAACTACAAGTCCCATGAGGCATTGCAAGGCAGGAGGGGGTGTCACCGCTCCAGGAAGCTCAAACAACGGTAAACCTCTTCACCAGTGTAGAAGCCACAGGTGCTGGCAATTCATATAGCAACAGATAGGAAGTATTTCTGGACAGCCACACTCCGAAAAAATTGCCTTTTATTCAAAAAAACACAGGATCAAAAATATGTGCCACAGCAGAATGGACAGAAGACTGACGCGTTTCACACTACAAACAGTGCTTACTCATAGCAATGAGTAAGCACTGTTAGTAGTGTGAAACGCGTCAGTCTTCTGTCGGTTCTGCTGTGGCATGTATTTTTGATCCTGTGTTTTTTTTTTAAAAAGGCAATTTTTTCAGAGTGCGGCTGTCCAGAAATACTTCCTATCTAAGGCATTGCAAGGCAGACAGTTAAAAGCATGAATCCCAAAGGCAGAGACATGATGGGACTTGTAGTTCTGCAACAGCTGGAGGGCCCCAGGTTGAGCACCCATGACCTAGCAAATTGAATATTGACATCGCCAGGCAATTGTTGGGGAATAAGGTACAACTGTGTTTGAACACCTATAAAAGAAAAATAAAAGAAAAAAGATTTTTGCTAACATGTGATAGGGTGTTCAAAGTGAACAGCTTCACTTTATTCGCTAAACTTGCCAAAGTCAACCTACATTCTAATAACCAAACACAAATTATTTAAAATAAACAGCCCCTACTTAGTAAATCACCCTCATTGTGTTATGCCCCATACACACGGTCGGAAATTCCGACCACAAAATCCTTCAGATTTTTTCTGACGGTATTTTTCCGACACTGGTGTTGCATACACACGGTCGGACAAAGTTGTCGGAAAATCCGATCATCCTGAACGTGGTGACGTTCGTTGCGTACGACGGGACTACGTAGAGGCTAGTAGCCAATAGCTTTGGTCTTGTAATGTGATCTGAGCATGCGTGGCACTTTGTCCGTCAAGATTTGCTACACACGATCTGAAAAAGTCCGATAGGACTTTGTTGTCGGAAAATTTGAGAGCAGGAGATAAAACTTTTTCCGTCGGAAATTCCGACAGAAAAAGTCTGATGGAGCCCACACACGGTCGGAATTTCCGCCAACATGGTCCGATAGGACATTTTCCGTCGGAAAATCCGACCGTGTGTGCGGGGCATTAAAGTGGTTGTAAACCCTTACATCAGGTGATGCACAGAGATTAAACAAATCCTCCTGCATAAGTTATACCTGTTTATCTGCAGTCTGCTCTTCTCTACATCTATTCAAAGTGCTGCATTTATACAGCTTGTATGAGCTTTCAGAAAGCAGTGGATGGGGAGTTGAAGTTAAACTCTGAACTGCTCAGTGAGAGAGATCCCACCTTCACACAGCACACAGGAACAGAGTTGAAGCTGTCAATCATGGGCTGTCACCTTTTTACCTCTTGGTGTCAGGAAAACTTGTCAGAAGAGACTCATAGCAGCGGAACAAAGCAGCAGACAGAAATGACAGTGCTCTGGATTGAGAAACGTACACACTATAGGAGGATATGCTTTGCTTATATTTCATGTAAGAGGTTTACAACCACTTTAGCTCCATTAGAAGGTTCATCTTTCTAGTGATGGCATATTGCATAAACTCTATGGAAGTCAATTTCCTAAGGGAAATTAATCCATTTCCTTAGCAAAGGAAATGTTGAGTTAAATAACCCAATCATGTGAAAGAAATTTAGGAAACAGATTTTTTGCTAGCACATGATTGGGTAATCAAAGTCAACACAGCTTTGCCTTTACTAACATTTACTTCATTGATCATTGAGCAGCCTCTACTACTCCTTTAGTAAATCAACCCTACTGTCTTTTTTGTTTTTTGTAATTCAACTCCCTTCTATTATTAGTAACTTTCTACCAAAAGTATGACTATTAAAAAATGTAAAACATAAGAAAAAAAAGCATCAAAAATACTTACAAAAAGATATGACTGTAGAATTTATGTGGTGATGCATTAAACCTTAAAATATTATTTTTTTCTTCCGTTTCCTTACCTTGACTGAGTAGACCAACGCCATGAATCCAAGACAGAAGAGGTTCAGGTACACAGTGTTACATACAGACCATAATAGGTGGTCCCTGGGAGCTGCGGGGGCCCCTATATTCACAACAGTGTGAGAATTAGCTGGCTTATTGGGGGGTGACGCAAATATATCTTCACGGGGGTAAGAGGTGTCCATAATGGTGAAGAATATGAGGAAAGAATAGGAAACAAAAGTATATAAAATCAATAACAAGATATGTAATATAAGTGGATATCTGAGCAAGACAGTCAGATACACCAGATTATAGAAAGCCAGAAAACAGTCATGAAAGGAGGTTAGAAACTTCTGAAAGATGTCTGGGAAGAGACAGATTGTCACATGTGCCCTCTTTATAAAGCTCTCTGCAGACCGGGCCTGTCCCCTCCTTTCTTGTATTACAGGGTCCCTTTCTGTACATAGTCATTGTGGTTGCCTCTTGTGTGTACGTTTTGTATGTTTGCTGGGCCTGCCTAAGCTAGATTTTACCACCTTTATAACTTTTTCATGAAACAGTTATGTGACATAAATAAAGACCAATGTGTCCAAAATGGAAATAAATGATACTTTATTGGAAAAAGATTTGATGGTATTTTTAAGAAACCGGGTGCCTATTTTAAATACAATGATATCTTCTTTTTTAGTAATGCCCCGTACACACGGTCGGAAATTCCGACCACAAAATCCGTCGAAATTTTTCAGACGGATTTTGTCCGACACTGGTGTTGCATACACACGGTCGGACAAAGTTGTCGGAAAATCCGATCATCCTGAACGTGGTGACGTTCGTTGCGTACGACGGGACTACGTAGAGGCTAGTAGCCAATAGCTTTGGTCTTGTAATGTGATCTGAGCATGCGTGGCACTTTGTCCGTCGGAATTCGCTACACACGATCGGAAAAAGTCCGATAGGACTTTGTTGTCGGAAAATTTGAGAGCAGGAGATAAAACTTTGTCCGTCGGAAAATCCGACGGAAAAAGTCCGATGGAGCCTACACACGGTCGGAATTTCCGACATCATTGTCCGATAGGACATTTTCCGTCGGAAAATCCGACCGTGTGTATGGGGCATAAGACTTGCAAATCAATGAGAGACTCAAACAGAAGATACTTACTTACCATCCCCATGCTCCTCCATCACTCTGCTCATCCTTTCGGAGCCCCTGAAGAAAGCCTGGTGCTTCCAGGTATGAGGGAGCACGTGCCATATGGGGGGTAAGGGGAGCAGGTCATTACTCGGCACTGGGTGTCGCTTTAACTGACAATTGCACGGTCGTGCGACGGGGCTCCAAAACAAAATTTACGTCCTTTTTTTTCCCACAAATAGAGCTTTCTTTTGGTGGTATTTGATCAGCTCTGCGGTTTTTATTTTTTGCGCTATAAACAAAAAAAGAGCGACAATTTAAAAAAAAAAAAAAACATTAATTTTTACTATTTGCGATAATAAATATCCCCCAAAAATGTATAAAAAAAAATTTTCCCTCAGTTTAGGCCGATACATATTCTTCTACATATTTTTAGTAAAAAAAGCGATTATTTTTTTTGGTTTGCGCAAAAGTTATAGCGTTTACAAAATATGGGATAGTTTTATGGCATTTTTATTAATAATTTTTTTTTCCTAGTAATGGCAGCGATCTGCGATTTTTTTATCGTGACTGCGACTGCGGACAATTTTGACACATTTTTAGGACCATTGTCATTTTTACAGCGATCGCTGCAAAAAAATTGCACTGATTAATGTAAAAATGACACTGGCAGTGAAGGGGTTAACCACTAGGGGGCTAGGGAAGGGTTAAGTGTGTGCTAGGGAGTGTTTCTAACTGTAGGGGGGAGGGGCTGTGTGTTACACTACACTGATCAGCTCTCCCGATTACAGGGAGAGCTGATCAGTGACAGTGTCACTAGGCAGAACAGGGATATGCTTGTTTACTTTAGCATTTCCCCGTTCGTCCTCTCCGTGAAACGAACGCGGGTATCCCCGTGGCGATCGAGTCCGCGGAACCTGCGACCCGACTCACGGAGCTCGTGAATGGCACAGCGGCAAATTCAAAGGGACGTACCTGTACGCCCATATGCCTGTCCGTGCCATTCTGCCGATGTATATGTACATGCGGCAGTCGTAATGTGGTTAAAGATAATCTCCCTAGTTCTGCAAGAAAATGGTTATAATAAGTATTAGAGCATACATAAATAAGTACACCTACCTGTGTCCACACTGCCCTTTTTTTTGTGGTTTATTTTCCAGGCTGCCTCTGTGCAGCCGGTGTTCCCGCTCCCAGTCATCGATTTTCAGGATGTATATCCTGCCGCATAAGTGTGCACAGCCTATTGTATTAGGGTGTGCACCTCGAAGCTCAAATACTTATGGATGTGCATGTGTATACATATTGACAGTGTCAGTAGAGCAGTGGCGGGTGTCAGTAGGGCAGAGATTGGTGTCAGTAAGGCAGTGGATGCTGTCAGTAGGTTTTATTAGTATTATTTGATTTTTTTGTATTTTTTACAAACTTTTTAGGAGCCCTGTTAGGGGGGCCTTGGTGAAATATCAGGGGTTTAAACAGGGGGAATCTGCACCACACAGGGATATTAGGGTGTGCCAGGTGTGCCTGTGCGCACGCCTATGTCCTGCCGCAAGTATGATGTCATGCACTCCATCTCATGCATGAGCTGTACAACGTTACATTCATCTGTTTTAAAAAAATATAGAAAATGTATTTATCAAGAAATGAATTTAATGCCATACAGTTCATGTGTCTTATCCCATGCATACATAGTATGAGAACACTGCAAGATCATACAAGACCTTGCAGCTTAGGTAGGGGATCTCCCTGAAGGCACATGTGCCTTCCCAAGGGGTATCTGTGTGGCCAGGACTATGGGGACGACTTAATTAGAATTAAGTAACGTCATATAAAACACAGTAAAATACTGCATGCGCTAAATGCTTTGTGAAAAATTAAATTCACTAAGAATTTTGCGTTAAATAACGAATACAGTATTTTTTCGATTTACTCTGTAATTATGTAATTACTGCATTTTCCCATGCAGTAATTTATCGCAATTTATCGCACGTGTCGGCAGTTAAAAGGGTTGTTTAAAGCGGTTCTGCACTCTGTAAAAAAATTTTTTTTTTTAGGACGTAATATAAAGTATGCTTACCTTTATTAGGGGACTCACCTGTTCCATCTTCCATCTCGATCGCCGCCGGTATTCGTCCGATGAAGTTCCTCGTCTTCTTCTTTAGTGCTGGGGGCCATCTTGCCTGTGGGCATGTGAAACACCCACAGGAACTTTAGATGGCCCAGCATGCACCGCCGTTACTCGCGCGTGCGCAGTAACGGCACATCTGCCGACATCTCACGAGATTTCGGCAGATGCGGCCGAAATCTCGGGAGATTTCGGAAGATGTGGCCGAAATCTCGCGAGATTTCGGAAGATGCCCGCACTGACTCCTGGGATCAATGACACCAGATCCCAGGAGACAGTGCGGCGTGACGACGATCGACGCAGAGACCCCGCCCGCCGCCGCAGAGAGAGAAGACCGGAAGTCTTCAATTACAAGGTAAGTAAAAAAAAAAAAAAAAAACATTTCATTTAGTACTCTTTGCCTGATTTGGAAGGCAAAGAGATTTACTAAATGAAATGGGTGCAGAACCGCTTTAAGGTCATTTCCAAAAGGTTGTGTGGGTGTTTAAGGGTTGAATTAGGCTCTCTGTGGGTGTTCTGTGGGTTGCAATTGGCCCCTCTTTCTGGGTCTTCTGTGGGTTGAATTAGGCTCTTTGTGGCTGGAATTAGGCCTCTCTCTGAGGGTATTATTGCACCCCTTTCTGTGGGTGGATTAGTACCCCTATCTGTGAGTGGTGTTCTGTGGGTATAATTAGGCCCTTTTCTGTGGGTCTTCTGTGGGTTGAATTAGGCTCCCTGTGGGTGGAATTAGGCCCCTTTCTGAGGGTAGTATTGCACCCCTTCCTGTGGGTGGAATAGAACCCTTGTCTGTGGGTGGAATTAGGCCCATTTCTGTGGGTATTCTGTGGGTTGGAATAGGCTCTCTGTGGCTGGAATTAGGACCCTTTCTGAGGGTAGTATTGCACCCCTTCCTGTGGGTGGAATAGAACCCTTGTCTGTGGGTGGAATTAGGCCCATTTCTGTGGGTATTCTGTGGGTTAGAATAGGCTCTCTGTGGCTGGAATTAGGACCCTTTCTGAGGGTAGTATTGCACCCCTTCCTGTGGGTGGAATAGAACCCTTTTCTGTGGGTGGAATTAAGCCCATTTCTGTGGGTTGAATTAGGCTCTCTGTGGCTGGAATTAGGACCCTTTCTGAGGGTAGTATTGCACCCCTTACTCTGGGTGGAATAGAACCCTTTTCTGAGGGTGGAATTAGACCCCTTTCTGTGGGTTGAATTAGTCTCTCTGTGGCTGATAGTAAACCCCTCTCTGAGGGTAGTATTGCACCCCTTTCTGTGGGTGTAATTAGCCCCCTTGCTGTCGGTGGAATATGTGGGTATTATTGTGCCCTTTAGATTTGTGTCCCATTTTAATGGTTCTATTTGCGAGGAACATGTATGGAGATCAATAATAAGTGCCCATTTGTATGGGTGTCCTTAGTAGGAGGATGTGCCTATTTGTGTGGGTGTGTGGGTGTGTGGGGGGTGGGATGGGGGGGGGTGGGTGTTATAATGCCCAATTGTGTGGGTTTCCCGGGGAAGAATATTGCCCATTTTTGTGGGTGTCGTGGGGTAACAAAGTGTCCATTTTTGAATGTGTTATATGTCAATTGTTTATTTCAAGGCTCATGCACATAACTGTGTAAAGACCGCTGTGTCCATATTTGTTTTGGTTGTATATTTCTTACATGTTATGCTGCTGCAATTGTTAAAATGTCTGAAAATGAATAAAAAAAAAATGTATTTGACCTTTTTATTGTCTTCAATTAATATTTAATTAAGTGTTCTTTGCTATTTGTTTAAATGTGTTGTGTTTACTAATTGTTGTTAAACCGCAGCCTAACGCACAGCATCAGGATCAGCTCGTTGGTCAGTCGGAACTTCCGTAGAGCCTCACCCTCTGTGAAGTCATCCAGCAGGGTTGAGCAAAATGTTGCGGGGCCATCGCCACAACCCTCATCCTCTGATGCCTTCTGAGCAAGTAAAATTGCAAAATATTGCATTCAAAAAGCTCCATAGCTGTTATGCTGCTAAGAACTCTCTCTCTCAACTCCCAATCACTCCAACAGGAAATATCGCACTGGTTATCGCCACCAAAAGGGTGGTGTTAAATACTGCAGATTTTTTTAGTTCCTGTTCCGTTAGTGAATTGGACTTAACAGCTTAGCGCACTTTTTTTGCGATGCTGCATACTGGCAATTTTTTTTTCTTCTGTTGATTACTGCAAAATCATTATTATTTTTTGAGTAACATGATACCCTTATCGCATTCAGTAAAGCTTAGTAAATTGATCCCTATGTCACTAGTACCTTCAGGGGTAAAGGAAGTGTTTGCAAAAAAGTAAAAAAAAGTGTTTGATGATTTCTCATCAGCAGATCCATCCTGATGTGAATTTTAATTCTGTTTTAACCCCATGTGAGCTGTGACAGTAACTGAACTTACAGATGGATAAGCCCCACAACTATAATACATGACAGGGTAGTGTAATTGTGGATGGGGGAATAGGCTTTTAAAGAGAACCTGTCACTTTTTCCCAAATAAGCAGTGGTAAGTTCCCTTTATTTTGTATGTAGCAGAATGTACTAACACAGCTGGAAATAAGATGTAGCAACATTTGTGCTTAAAGGGGTTGTAAAGGTAAAAGTTTTTTTCAAAAACATCTGACTATAGCCGCTGGCTGTATCACGGGAGCACGCCCGCAAGTACTCCACACCATGCGAGGGAGCTCGCATTAAGGTGAGCAGTACTTGCGGGGGGAGCCGAGACAGCCGCCGAGGGACCCCAGAAGACCAGGTTCGGGGCCACACTGTGCAAAACGAGCTGCACAGTGGAGGTAAGTATAACATGTTTGTTATTTTAAAAAAAATAAAAAATCTCCTTTACAACCCCTTTAAGCCCCCTGACCCACTACAAATTAATATTTTTAGCACATTGGCCAAAAATAATGAGGACAGATATCCTAAAAACTAATTTTCAGGTGAAATAGCAAGATCGGAAATTTTAGGCCGTGCTGTTCTTCTCCACTGTTGGAATTAGGTCAGTGCCTGCATACAGTATACGGGCTCATGCACACAGGACGTTTTAAAAATGCCAGCGCTACAGCAGCATTTTTGCGCATTTTCCCGCGGTTTTTGGCATTATCATTTTCTTCATTAAAAACACCCTTTATAATATAAAAAAAAGCCTCAAGCACAGCTAAACACGGCTTCACTCGTTTTTACTGCTCCTGGAAGCACAGGCTGTCATTTTTTTTCTACTCCCCATAAATGCTTATTTCTCCAAACTCCACATCGGAAATTCCGCCAGCAAAAGACAGATGTGAGCTCCATCGGACTTTTGCTGGCAGAATTTAGGCCAGCAAAAGATTGAGAGCATGTTCTCAATTTTTCCGATGGAAAAAGTTTCTATCAGAAATTCCGATCGCCTGTGGCAATTCCGACGCATGCTCGGAAACAATGTGAAGCATGCTCAGAAGCATTGAACTTCATTTTCGCGGCTCGTCTTAGTGTTTTACGTCAACGCGTTCTTGGCGGTCGGAATTTGGTGTGTAGGCAACACAAGCTTGAGCGGAATTCTGTCGGAATTACGTCAGAAAAAACATCCAAGGCTTTTCCGATGAGAATTCCGCTCGTGTGTACACGGCATACCAGTTTATGTGTGCATGGACACAGAGACTAACATGGAGGGGCTTTTAGAGGCAGTTAAAAAAAAATACGTAAAACGCCCCTAACAGCTGCTGTAAAAATGTCCTGTGTGTATGAGCCCTACAAATTCATGCTGTTCAAATATGTATTATGAAAGTGTAAGTATTTATGCCTATTAGCTGTTGGATTACTGTTGTAATGCTAATTGTATTGTAGTAACTAGATTGGAGCTATTAGGTGATTTCCTGTATTTGTAGCACAGGGTAGTGAGTAATTTAATAGCTGTTAAAGTAATTACCTTAATGGAGATGATAATTTCCAGTCTTTAGTGGGGCCATCTCACCATGTGCAAAATAGAATGAGACAGAATTTACGGCAAGCCTCTAAAGTCCTGGGATTAATTCTGCTATTTTAGTAGTCGTCACGGTGTGAGACTCGGAGGCCTGTAATGCTGGCTGCACACAGTTGCTTGCTTGCTGGGAGTGGATGCAGGCGGAGCTCCATGGAAACCGGAAGTTAGTTCACGAGGGTAAACGTCCCTGCCTCACATTTTCATTTAGTTTACCTTCGTTAACCACTTGCTTACTGGGCACTTAAACCCCCCTCCTGCCCAGACCAATTTTCATCTTTCGGCGCTGACGCACTTTGAATGACAATTGCGCTGTCATACAACACTGTACCCAAATTAAATTTTTATCATTTTTTCCCCACAAATAGAGCTTTCTTTTGCAGGTATTTAACCACAGCCGGGGTTTTTATTTTTTGCTAAACAAACAAAAAAATATGAAAAAAAATCATGTTTAACCACTTTCCGACCGGCGCACAACGATGTACGTCCCTTTTTTGAAGAGGGATATCTCGGTAACGGCAGCAGCTGCTGCCACAACCGAGATATCCATCTCTTCAGGCGCCGGTCGGCATTCCGATAATGGTGGTCATCGCGGCGGATTTGCCGCGAGATCACTGTTATCGGCGGCGGGAGAGGTGCCCCCCCCCCTCCCGCCGCTCTCCCGCGCCTTCCGTCGCTTACCGGAGCCATCGGCAGCAGCGGAAGCGATCGGGTCCTCCTCTGTGCTGGGTATAGAGGCGAGTGAGGCTAAGATGGCCGCCACCCGTCTCTATACCATAGCAGGGCGGAAGCGACATCAAAACGTCACTACCGCCCATACCTCTTAAAGGAACATTTTCCAAATGTCATTTTTTTTTTTTTTTGCATTTAGGTCCAAATATGAGATCTGAGGACTTTTTGACCCCAGATCTCATATTTAAGAGGACCTGTCATGCTTTTTTTCTATTACAAGGGATGTTTACATTCCTTGTAATAGGAATAAAAGTGAGCCATTTTTTTTTTTTTAAAACAGTGTAAAAATAAATAAAATCAAGAAAAATAAATAAGAAAAAAAATAATGTTTAAAGCGCCCCGTCCCGACGAGCTCGCGCACAGAAGCGAACGCATACGTGAGTAGTGCCCGCATATGAAAACGGTGGTCAAACCACACATGTGATGTATCGCCGCGATCGGTAGAGCGAGAGAAAAAATCATAATTATATGTTATATATTAAATTATATATATTAAATTAAATTATATTAAATATGCAACCTGTAGAATCTTTTAAACGTCGCCTATGGAGATTTTTGAGGGTAAAAGTTTGATGCCATTCCACGAGCGGGTGCAATTTTGAAGCGTGACATGTTAGGTATCAATTTACTCGGCCTAACATTATCTTTCACAATATATAAAAAAATTGGACTAACTTTACTGTTGTCTTATTTTTTTCATTCAAAAAAGTGAATTTTTTCCAAAAAAAGTGCGCTTGTAAGACTGCTGCGCAAATACGGTGTAAAAAAAAAGTATTGCAATGACCGCCATTTTATTCTCTAGGGTGTTAGAAAAAAAACAATATATAATGTTTGGGGGTTCTAAGTTTTTTTCTAGCAAAAAAAAAACTGTTTTAAACATGTAAACACCTAAAATCCAAAACGAGGCTGGTCTTAAAGTGGTTAATAGTTTGTTATAAAATTTTGCAAACAGGTAATTTTTTTGCTTCATTGATATGCGTGGATGAGGCGGGACTGGTGGGCACTGATAGGCTGCACTGGTGGGCACAGATAAGGTGGCACTGATGGGCCCTGATGGGTGGCACGGATGGGTGGCACGGATGGGTAGCACGGATGGGCACTGATAGGTGGTACTGACGGGCACTGATGGGTGGCACTGATAGTTGGCACTGGTAGGTGACACTGATGGGCACTGGTAGGTGACACTGATGTGCAGCACTGTTCAGGCACTTATTGTGGGCACTGACAGGTGGCACTGTGGGCACTGATAGGTGACACTGTGGGCACTGACAGATGGAGCTGATGGGCACTGACAGGTGGCGCTGGTGGACACTGGTAGGCAGCACTTGTAGGGGGCACAGGTGGGCACCTTTGCTGGGCAGGCGGGTTGGTCTGTGTGACAGCCCGGCGCGTAAGCCGCCCGCCCCCATGGGCAGTGCGGCGTTCGGAGGGGAGGACGTTTTTCACGTCCTCCCTTCCACTCGGTTTCTGTCTTCGGACATGCGCGGCCCACTTGGGGAGCTACGGTTGCCATCTTGCTCCTCCATCTGGGCATGCGCACTCCGATCTCGAGGCCGTACGTGCCGGCGGGAGGAGTGGGCGGGGCCGCATCACACAGCGCGACCGCTGATTGGTCGCGCGTGGATGTGACCGCGCGCACACCGCTCGGGGGGCCAACTTATCTCTAGTCCTCCCACCCCATTACAGCCAGCTGTGTTTTGAAACAGCTGATTGGGGGTGTGTATCCTTTAAAGCCTGCACGTCCAGAACCGTTCCATACTGGCATTAATCAATATGCCGATGGATCGTTAGCTGGATGTGCGGCTTGTCTCCTTTGTCTTGCGAGGTGTGTATCCATTTGGACATTTTACTACTGCCTTACACATTTACATTTTTATATTTTCTGCTTAGTTTATCTACTATTGGCCCTAAATATGGACCATGGCGGGGTTTTTTTTATATACATACTCATATACCCTTAGAATATGCATATGTGTGACATTGTTACACATACTTGGGCTGTAAGCTAACAAACACCTGGGACATTATACCTACATATAACCTTTTGGCTGCTGCTTTTGGCACCGTTATGCAGATATAGATTCTCTACCCTAGCATTTAAAGCCCTACTAAGGTAAAATTGCAATATTAAAAAATAATTGCGATATTTCAACACATAACCCCCCAAATAAATGCTCATCTGACCTGACATTAATATCTTGTGTTGTTGGCCATTATGTTATACATATTTAAGTGTAATACCAGACAATCTCTGAACTTTTTTCTTTGCAGACAATACAAATACATCTGCGAAGCTAGCCTCATTCAGGCACTATTTTTTGAGCTATATAATACAGGTACCACATTGCATAGACGTGACTTAATTACATCTTATAAACTTTCAGAATTTTATTTCTGTTTTTTTTGAAACCAGAATACAATATCATACATTTTCACTAATTTCTTTCTTTCTTTCAGAGGACTTTTAGAGAATTTTTTTGTTGACCCCAGCAGTCTCATGTCTCCCACTGCTCTGCTCTTACGGCCATCTAACACCACCATATAGTCTTAATAAAGGGCCTTGTGTGATCATTTTGCTTTCCGCTTTGGCTATTGATCACTCAATCTAGGTTATCTCAAAAAATTCTGGATCTTCATACGGAAGAAATCGATCCTAATAGAACATCCCTCTTGCGCCTATGTAGTTAACTGTTTTTAATACGGTGGAACATGCTTCCAAGCAACGCATCAGCATATATGTGAGTTTTCCTCATTTTTGATCTATGTATTTCACATTGAAAAGTTTACCTTGTACTGTTCTATGCTGCCACTATATATCTGAAATACATGTTCTCAAACCTATATCTTTCTTGCCAAATCTTAATAGCTTTTCCATCTGTGTATTTTTCACCATGCTAAAAGTATATATTTTTTGTTTTTATAACTAAACTATAAATGCGACACCACGACCACTGAAGAAGGAGGACATCTTTCACTCCGAAACGCGTCTGGTCTGATGTCATGTATTAGATTATAGTTGACTGATGCAAATTTTATTTTTGTGACTTTGTCAAACATGTTCTACTCTTTCAATAATTTTTATTTTATATAATTTGTTTCAAATACATTTTGTTACTATTATTTATATTGTGTATTTTTGGGAAAGTGTGGTAGTGCCAATTGAAAGTCCACAAACCAAGGGGAAAACCCTTTATCGTTCTTCCATTTTTATTGGATGTGGCACACATTTCTAACTCTCCCAACTATTGTACAACTAGTTGACCAACCCAACCATTTTCCAAATAGTCATATTAAGACAATCTGCTCAACCATTACAAGGATAGTGGAAGGAAGACCATGAAAATGTGTGTTTAGTATAACAGGCCAAATTCATGAAGCTTTACACAAGGATAAGAAACTTTATTTTGGCCCATTTTTCAATTACCTTTTTTTTTAAATTAGGTTCCTTATAGTGATATTAAAGTTTTGTAAGCTGAGCCTCATAACTGGCTGAATATGACTTCAGTGGGGATTTCCAGACACAAGTGACATCACGAGCCTCATATCTCAATGATGTTACAAGTCTCCAGCTCCTGATGTTTGGCCAACAATGACCTCACAGGGCAGAAACTGGTTACACATTTGTCTAAAGAACATTTTGAAACTCGGATTTAGTGCAAAAGAGTCTGAATTCACATTATTCCAGTCAGAAAAGGTTGATGCAAACATTTTTAATTATGGAGATGCTACTGTTTATACATTGTGTGGTGTCCAGTCTGGGAAGGTGTCTAGATCAAAGACGGGTATTCCCCAAGAATAAAGTCCAAAACATAAAACACCAGCATGCTGATAGAGTTTGTCCCCAGTCCAGCCTTCATCTAGAAAAGAAAATAAGGAAACAAAGATAAAGTATTAGCGCAAAGCCAATGTACACCGAGTTCAAATATAATATATCAAAAGCTGCAATTGTGTCTAAATAAAAGAGGTGTGTGTGTGTGTGTAGTTATTTGAATGTTGGTGTCCTTTGTGCATTTCTTCCAAATCTGTGCAGTAATCCAGCCTGCAACAACTGCTGCACTTTTCCCTGTTCCTATAATAAAAACCAGTCAGTGCTGCTCTCCCCTCTTTCAGGGTGACTGGCCTGGTGTCTGCCCCCCTGTAGTTTCTTGCAGGTGTTCCGTCAGATTAGGCGACTCGTCAGAATTGGTAACGGAAGTGATGTTTCGTCGCCATCTTGCTACACCCCACACTCGAGAGAGAGAGACAAGGCCAAGCGGCAGCTCTGCATCTAAATGGACAAACAGAGCAGGGGCGAGGAAGCAAGCCTACTCGGGTGCCCACAACAAGCTGCTTGCTCTGGGCAGGAGGGAGGGGCCAGGAGTGCCGGCAGAGGACCCAAGAAGATGAGGAACAGGACTGCTCTTTGCTAAAACTACTTCACAGCGCAGGTAGGTATAACACGTTTGTTAAAAAAAAGAAAAAAAAAGCCCTTAATATCACTTTAAGGATAAGTCCACCTTTGGGAACATGTTCCAGGTTTTTAGGGTGGAACATGTAACATGCTCCCAATGCTGCAGCCGCTGCCCGATTCCCCCCTCCCTGTGACAGCAGTATGGGGATAAGTTTTCCTGTACTAGTGGTCAGTTTTTCAAATTAGCGCAGCCCTGCGGGGCTCTGCCCACACAGCTGCATCATTTATTCTTAGAGTCCTGTGAATGAACTACAAGTACCGACATTCTTTGCAGATGTCGGCTTGTAATTCTCAATGAACAGCCTTGGCGCTGTGGAGGTCTCTAGGTAGTTCATTGATTCTACCTCTCAGTGTATCTGCATTGCCCATATGGGATGTACGGGCACACAAATGCACTGACAGGTCGGCAGGAGACCTGCATAGAAACAGCAATCTGCTGATCACTAGTGCAATGGTTTAGAGGCTCAAAAATATTTCTTTTTAAAAATGCACTTTTACCTGCAAACATTTTTTTTTTTTAAGTGAACTTATTTTAAACAATTCCAGCCCAGGTCTATTATGGCATTCCTCTCCTACATGTAAAAATCATACATTATTGTTTGATATGTTAATAATCAACATGTCTGTGTATATAGATGAAACTATGGGCTATATTACCATTATTAAAGATTGTTTTTACTTTGTCTATAATGGTCCTACTGTATCTTAATTACTAGAACTATATGGTAATATTGATAGTTGGTCTTCTCTGAAACTATGTACTACATATATACTTAGGTGTACTCCATATTTCACTCAGAGTTTACAATACCACTATCCCCTACCTATGTGACTTTATTGATCATGGGCCTAATATACTCAGTTAAGCAACTACACTATTGATAATTGGTTGTTCCCCGAGACTGCATGCCTCATATAAAGTCCCAACTTTTTTTTTCCCCCGCCCCTTTCTTTCCCATGATACTCATACATTTTTGTTGCTATAAAACTACTCAGAACCCCCAAACATATATATTTTTTAGCAGACACCCTAGGGAATAAATCCAGGCAAGATCGCGACACTGGAGTCAGGATCCGCCCACAATCCTGGACCGACACCCGGCTTAGCCTCTCAGCGAGCCACTTAGAGCCTGAGCCGGCCACTCCCTCCCACTCCACAGCCCAACGCTCCAGTGAGTGGTAACTAACAGTCACCAGCTCTCTGCTCAGGGAGCTGTGAGAAAAGAGCGATCTGCAGTGTTAGATCGCTCAGTTCTCAGTGTTGAGCTGGCAGGGGACCGATGCAGCATCCACCTAGGTAAGTATAAATATGCAAAAACCCAAACCTCATACTTCTCTTTTAAATGCACATCACAGCCATCTGTAACAGCAACCATAGTTTGCCACTTAAAATGTTGGCAATGTATAGATAATATGTCATTATGTTATCCAGTGTTAGAAGTGCCATGCACTGTGTAAGCCACCTGGAAATACAATGGCATTTGAAGGATTGGCAGCAGGCAAAAGGAACGCACACGAGGCACTTTGATTTCTTCAGCCTTTATCCAAATAAAACAAAGATTAGTTTAATTTTAAATCTGAAATCTAGGCAGATATTAAAGACAAGCATGAATGCAGTTCTGTAATATATTAGGAAGTGTATTTTTAAAATTTCAAGTAGTGTAAGGACCTAAATCTGACCTGGTGTCAGCCTATTGCAGTTTCTGTACAGTAAGCATGGAGTGTGATAAGAATAAGCAGCACAAGCAGCCAATCAGATCATGTGCTAACAAGAATGCGGTTAGGAGGAGAAAGCAGCGTGAAAGATTAGCTCATCGCTGTGTTGCTTCTCTTTTCACTGTCCAATCACAGGGGGGTCCAGGGTGATCTGGGCTCAGAAGAAGTGGGTTGAATGATGCTGGACATCAAATTCAGGTCATCTTGTGGAAGAAAAGACGTACTACAGGGGAAATTCTCTGGATTGAAAGTGAATATTGCTACAAAAGCGGCTTCATTTTTGGCTGAAGTTTTGCTTAAAGTGGGAGTTCCACCCATTTAAAAGTCAGAAGCTACAAAAAGTGTAGCTGCCGACTTTTAATAATCAGACACTCACCTGTCCCACGGTCCAGCGATGTGGGTGCAGGAAGCCTCCCGCTTCTCTCCACGGCGCCAGCATTCTAACTGTGGGCGCCCGGCTGTGGCTTAACAGCTCACTGCGCATGCGCAAGCCGTGCTGTGAATGGCCAGACAATCTTCTGGGACCTGTGAGGTGTCCCAGAAGATTGCAGGGAGGAGAGGTGATCTTCCTTCTGGTGCCACGGAGCCAGAAGAAGAAGTGGGAGCTGGATGCCTGTAAAAACAGGGTACCCGCTCCTCCTCTAAAAAAATGACATGCCAAATGTGGCATGTCAAGGGGTCACCAGCACTTAAAGCGGAAGTTCCATTTTTGGGTGGAACTCCACTTTAAGTTAAAGGGGAGTTCCAGTGTGTAAAAAAAGAAACAAAAAAAAAAAAAAAAAAGGTCAGCAGCTACAAATACTATAGCTGCTGACTTTTAATATAAGGACACTTACCTGTCCAGGAATCCTGCAATGTCGGCACCCCAAGCTATTCGTCAATCGGCTGTGGATGCGGGTTCCGGTATCTGTAATAAGGGAAACACAAAACGGAAAATTGTATCATACTTACCGTAATTTTCCTTTCCTGGTGCCAATCCATGGCAGCATACATGTGATAGAGCTCCGCCTCTACTCCGCCTTCAGGACTAGTGAATAGCATAAATTAAAGGGCATAGCCCCTCCCCCAACATTCTTCGTAATATAGAATACCGAGGGTGGGAGTTTATGCTGCCATGGATTGGCACCAGGAAAGGAAAATTACGGTAAAGTATGATACAATTTTCCGTTTTCCTGGTGCCTCCATGGCAGCATACATGTGATAAATAACTAGCTCACATGGGTGGGTTTAATGCTTTAACAAAAAATAAACTTTAATCAAACACAGACATAGCAGCATGAAGCGCTTTTCTCCCGAACTCTACGGTTGTAAGAGCCCCGGGATCAATACGATAATGTTTGAGGAACGTGTGTCGGGAAGACCAAGCCTAATGTTTCAAGAGAAACATTTGCCCTCGCTGCCCAAGATGCCGATACTGCTCTTGTTGAAGGAGCATTCACCTGAGCTGAAACTTGCTGTGGCTTCCAAGTAGGCCCTGAGAACTTTGGATATGTCTAACTCATAACAGGAGTTTGATTCTGAGTCCATGAAAACTGGTAACGCCCATGGTTCTGATAGGTTTGCCGTTGAGGTGACCTTGGGTGTGAAACCTCTGAGAGGGCGAAGTTCTACCCTATCTGGAAAAAAAGGATATGTGATCATCCCCAATGCCCAGGGAGTGGATTTCCGAAATCCTCCTGTCGGATGTAATAGCCAACAGAAAAGTTGTTTTTAAAGTCAAGTTCCAAATTGAGACCTCTTCAACCGGTACAAACGGATGAGTGGATAGGACTTCCAATATTAGAGGAGGATCCCACTTTGGAAAGGAACGTCTGGATGGGGGACTCCAATACTCCCCTGAGGAACGTAACCACTAGAGGGTCTTCTGCCCCCCTGGTGTTAGTTGCTGCAGAAGTTGCGGAAACTTGTACCTTGAGGGAACTCTTGCTGAGCCCCAAATCGAGACCAGTTTGCAGAAAACTCAGAACATCAGCAGTGGAAAGAGAGATAGGATCAATTCCTTTTCCTGGGGCATAGGATAAGAACTTGTCCCAAATTCTTGCATAGATTGTGTTGGTTGTAGGCTTTCTAGCTTTTAACAGGGTGGATATGACCTCTTGGGAACAGCCTAACGATTCAAACCTCCTCCTTTCCACTTCCATACACAAAGATCCAGCTTCTGTGGGTCTGGATGGTCCAGCCTGCCCTGGGTCAACAACTGCAGAAAGGGAGGAATTCTGATCGGATGATCCACACTGAGGTGCATGGCTAGTGGAAACCACGGTCTCTTCGACCAATAGGGTAGCACTGCTAGCACTTTGACAGGTTCATTCAGGAGTCTGAGGAGAAACCTCGAAATGAGTGGGCGAGGAGGAGAGGTGTAAGCTGTCTTGAAGGTCCAAGGACAAAATAGCGCATCTACTCCTTCCGCCTGTGGATGTGGAAGGTGAGAGAAGAATCTCCTGATTTTGCAATTCTCATGCGTAGCAAAAAGATCCACCAGTGGGGTCTGCCCTAGATTGGAGATTTGGATGAACACATGGGGATGTAGAGACCACTCGTTGTCCCCAAACCTCCTCGATAAGACATCTGCCTCTGTGTTCATCTTGCCTGGGAGATACATTGCCCTGAGGTCTACCAGGTTCCTCTCTGCCCAGAGCATTACAGGTTCCACTTCCCTCAGAAGTGTCTTGCTGTGGGTGCCCCCTTGTTTCTGAAGGTACGAGACCGCCACCTTGGTGTCCAAACATAGAAGTACTCCCTGTCCCTTGACCTGAGATGCAAAAAGAGGTTAAGGCTAGAAATGCTGCCCTCATTTCTAGGACGTTGGACACTGTCCCTCTGGTGGGAAAGGACCATCTTCCCTGAATTCTCTGCAATGGGCACCCCACCCCTGGCCACTCGCATCTGACGTAATTGTGGACCATGAGTGGGAACCCAAATGATAGAGCCGGGAGAGATTCTCTAGATTCGTCCACCAGTGTAATGACCACTGCTCATTAGCGTTGTTAAACGGATTGTCTGAGACAGATGTCGTCTCCATTGTATTAAGAATCCCATCTGGAAGTGTCTCAGATGCTAGTGAGACCATGGAACTAGAGGTATGCACGAGGACATTGTGCCAATAAGGCTCAAACACTGCAAGGCTGATAGATGGGATCTCTATGACCTTGGATACCTTCTGAATGATGCCCTCCATCTTCATCTGGGGTAAAGAGACTGTGCCTAGGAGCGTACCGAACATTGCTCCTAAGTAATCCATCTGCTGTGTTGAAACTAATTGGCTCTTCCGATGGTTCACCAGCCACCCGAACTCCGACCACGACTGGAGAAGAATCTCCCTGTGGACTAAAAGGTGGCTCGGGTTTTTTTGACAGCAAGAGGATATCGTCCAGGTAGTGATAAATTCTTAACCCCCTCTCTCTCTCATGGGGGCCAAGACAGATATCAACACTTTTGTGAACACCAGAGGGTAGGTGCATAGCCCGAAGGGCAGAGCTTGAAATTGCAGGTGGACATGACCCACTGCGAACCTTAAGTATTTTTGGAAGGATGGTAGAATAGGGATGTGGAGGTACGCATCCTGCAGGTCTATCGAGATTAATCAATCTCCTGGTTGTATGGTTTGTATGATCGTTTGGAGTGACTCCATCTTGAAGCTTTCGAGATTGATGTATTGATTTAGCTTTTTCAGATCTATTACAGGTCTCCAGTCGCCTGTTTTTTTTCTGCACCAGGAAAAGGGTGGAGGAAAAACCTGTAAAATCGATCTGATGGGGGGACAGGTATTGCTGCCCCTTGACGCTGCAGGGACTCCAAAAAAAATTGGTTTAAGGCCAGTGCCTTCTGTGGGGAGGCTGGTAACTGTCTCTTTGAAGGACGTGTGAGGAGGCTGCTGAGAGAAAGTCCAGAAGTGACCGTACCGGATCGTTGCTAGGACCCATGGGTCTTGACATTTGGAGGCACAGATGGGGAAAACGTTTTTTTAACCGGGCTCCCACTGGGGGCGTTTCCTCCCCGCTGACGTCAAAAGGACTTTGTCCCCTCCTGGGGAGCAGTGAGGGACTTGTACTTTCTGGCTCCCAGAAAAGAAGTCTGGGTGCCTCTCCACGATTTCTTGTTGTCCCTAAAGGGGCGAGACTGCCTGAAGTCTCTAGAATTTGATTGCCGGAATCGTGATAAATAGGCCTTGTTCTCCGAACCTTCCTGTCCTGAGGAAGTAAGCCAGATTTGCCCCCTGTTACTCTGGAGATTACTTTGTCGAGTTTCTCAACAAACAGAGATTTTCCATCAAGGGAAATCTTGCACCAATTCTGCTTTGATGCTAGATCGGCTGTTCAAGGCTTTAGCCATAAGGCCCGCTTTGCCATAACAGAGTTGCAGCGTTGAATTGGCTGAACACCGGATTGTGTCAATTGCAGCTTCTCCCACGAAATCCGCCAACTTAAGCTCCTCCAGAGCTTTGATTATGTCATCTTTGGGAACGTCTTAGTGCAGGGATGTCTCAATATTTTCCGTCCAAGACCTGATGGCATTGGAAACAGATGTCAGCGCAATGGCTGGTCTGCAAGCCACCCCTGCTTCTAGATAGATGTATTGATCTAGACCTCAAATGGAGCTATCTAGGGGATCCTTGAAAGACGTTGAATCCTCCATTGGCATTGTTACATTTTTTGCCAGACGCACTACAGCCGCATCAACCACAGTCATTGAACTGAGTATCCGAATCTGCCAGTGGATACATTTTGCATAAACGTGCTACAGAAAACAGTTTTGTTCCACTCATCCTCTATGATCTCCCCCATTAATGGGAAGAAGATTTGGTTTCTCTTGAGGAATGAGAAATAGCTTTTTGATTTTTGAGGAGGCCCTTCCGGGTCTTCCCAGGCAATGTCGCTCCTCACCGCTTGTACAAAGGGTTGAACCAGGGAGAAATTGAAACCAGACGGTTCTGTATCATCTGAGGACTCCTCGGATGAATCTACCGGTGGGATTTGTTTAGCTGTTTTTCCTGATGGAGGCAAAGGAGTACTAACAGCTGATGGGCCCGAAATGTCGGGGTCCAAATCCAACACCTGGGCAGCTTGTGAAACCGGGTGAGCTGGAATCATGGCCGTCAGTTCAGAAAGAGAGTCTCTCATGGTTTGCTTAAGCAGGTCAACCACCTGCTGGCCTTCTAATTCCCGGTTAGCTGCGTAGTCCCTGAGACAGTCTCTGCAGACGAGCTTATCAGGGAGTGGAACCGCGCCACAGGCCCAACATTTTTTCCTTGACGCCCGCGGTGGAGGCGAAGGCGAATGACGATGTCTATAAGATCCTGATCTTCTGGAAGATTTATGATGAGAAGAGCGCGGTCTTCGCTCAGGACTATCGTCATTGTCATAGCGCCTTGAGGACTTTCTGGACCGCTTTGAAGGAACAGGGCTGAAACAAACAAACAAAGTTTGTTTGTCAGTGGCGCACTCTTTTTTTATTTTTTTTTAAATACTCACGTACAGGTGGTCCACATACCTATTGGATATGAGGATCTTGGCTTTGTGACGAATGGCTCATGGTAAATAATGGGCAGGAGGATCAGCTGTAGGAAGGCGAAGTAAGAAAGCAAAAAGAAATAGAGTCTATTTGCACACCAAATTTTTAAATGAAGTCACCGCAATAGGAGTGAGATAAAAGTGTAAGGCTGGCCATACACTACACAACCCCCGTCTATAGATCTCCCTCAGATCTACCAAAGCCATACAATATGAAGTCAAATCTAATCACCTCCAATTTGCATGCAATCAGGCAGGCCCCTGTACCACACAGTTGAAGGCAAACCTAAAGGAAATTGAACAAGAAAATTGCATGGTGCATGGCCAGCTCCACACATACCTGTAATGCTGAAGTAATTTGGACTGCAGGGCATACACCTGATATGCAGAGCAGCCCTGAGTCCAATTTGGAGCCAACATTTTAAAGCTAAAAAGGGAGAGCAGCTTAATTAAAAGGACCTACCTTATTACTGACAAAAAAAAAAAAAAGAAACAAAACCAAGGCCACGGCAAGAGAGTGAGAACCCTGAAGGGTAGAACAAAAAAGCTAGAGAAAAAAAAACATCAGAAATAGCAAGGAAACGCCCGTCCTGCACATGTGCAGACCAGGAATAAATGTCTTAAAGGGGACATTTTTTTTTTTTTTTTTTAAACCTATAAATTTTAACCACCAGGGCTCAAAAACAGTGCAGACATGGAAGCAAAAAGAAAACCTAACCTGACCAAGAAGGAAGAGAATCTGATGCTCCCGCCGTCATCACCAGCATTCGTTTTTCTGGAAATTCAGCAGACTGCGTTCCTATGAGGAAACTCTGCAAGACCCCAAAAGATCATCAGAAGGGGTTCCCAGTCTTATCAGCGCTAATAGCGGCCCAAGAACAGGGACTGCGCACGGGAGAGGCTTAACCCGGTGGACGCTGCCGACTGCAGAGGTATGGACATACTGCTTCTCTTCACCAGTCAAGAGGAATGAGGAAAAAAAGGAGAATGTTGGGGGAGGGGCTATGCCCTTTAATTTATGCTATTCACTAGTCCTGAAGGCGGAGTAGAGGCGGAGCTCTATCACATGTATGCTGCCATGGAGGCACCAGGAAAGTGGATTTGCCTTTCGTAAATAACCCCCATTGTGTCACTTATCAACATGCATTTCTTTAAAGTGGTTGGAGGGTCCTTCCTGCCCAGAGATAGGAGGTGAAGCAATTCATACACAAGGCAGACTACTTCCCTTGACCTCACACCCCTCCTCCACAAAGTGGCCTGAAGTTCTGCAAACCTGCCTGCAACTTTATTTCCTGTGCAGGTGACAATTAAATCGCCATTTGATACTTTTTATTCCTTTGTGTTTCTTTGATAAGGCCCTGGTCAGATGTACATTTACCTGGTGCAGTTGGACTTTTTTTTGTATATCCTTTATAAAAATACGACCTCAGTACAAAGTACTGTAAAACTGCATAGTACAGTATGGCAATATCTGGTAAAAGCTCAATTAGGAAGTTGGTGTCGTAGGACCGATCCTTGGTGGGTGCGCGAGCTGAGGCATAGGGGGGCACCAAACAGTGTTGCCAATCGCCCGTTCTGAAGCCTGGCGGGCTTGGGAAAGCTCATACACGCTCGGCTGGGCGGTGCATGTGCAGTGACATAATGGCGCCATTTTTGAATGTCACACACCGCGTCACCAATCGATCCCACACTCTTTTCTCGTTCTGCCTGTGCACGGTGCAAGGAGGGCCCCCGCTGGATGAAGGTAGGAGCAGCCTGTGCACCATGACAGGAGGGCAAAGAGCAGCACCGGGGGCCCGGCTAGTGACGTCACTGGGGGTGTGCGAACATGGTGGGCTGTGCTGGGCTCTCAGAAGATCAGAGCTCTCTCCTCACATTGGGGGGGCATTTCGTGAATTGTGGTGACACATGTCTGTTGGGGGATGTGGGCATCTCATATACCATGTCTGCAGTCTCTGACCATCTCTAAGTGTGCTCTGGCCATGAAGGGGGTAAATTCTTCCGGGGCTGAAGTGGTTGAATGACAATTGCACGGTCGTGCGACGCTGTACACAAATAAAAGTGCTGTGCTGCCTGCTCAGTACCCGCCTGCTGGGGAAGGGTGGAGGATCAGGTAAGTAAAATGGTTTCTCCTCTCCCCCCCATTAAAGAGAGGATGAGCTCCATGTGGGGGAGCTCCATGTGGGGGAGGAGAAGAAGCGGATTATTCTTTTTCTATAATGAGAAATGATATATATATATATATACCCATCCCCCCTGAGCAGATAAATCTCTGCTTCCTCTGAGCCCGATCCGTGTAAAATAGAACACAATAAATCCAGATATCAGCGGCCTGCGTTTACTGCCCCCCCCCCCCCAGGTGTAGGATTGGGGTGTAGAGGAGCCTCTGATAGTCAGCGATGTTCTATGGTAGAAATCCCCACACTGCCACCTCACTAGGAAATGCCCTCAGCACACATGATAATACACACTACCTGGGCGGAGTCATTATGGAGGAAAACGTCCAAACAAATCCCATGCGCAGTATTCCCGCCCAGCGCATGTGCAGGGCGATCGCTGAAATACCAGCATCTACCGCGCATGCGCGGGCTTCCCGCCCGGCGCATGCGCAGTTCAAACGCGAAAATCGCGGCATTTTTACTTAAAATTCCCTCCTAAACTTGGGCTGCCGATAAATACGGTATGTGAGTAAAATCATTTTTCATATGCCCTTCGTTATACAACTTCATAGCCTTTGATAGAAAATCATGATATTATGTTTAATCTTTAGACAGTGGTAACATTCAGGTGAAAGACATAAAACCAACATTTCTGCTAGAGATAATTCAATTTTAGTATTTTCTTCAATTATTGGTAGCTTTTCAGTTATGTAAAAGGATGTGGCACAGAATACTCTTTGTCTGCATCCTCAGTACCACCCCGGGGTAGTGTACTTATATTTTCTCAAAACTAGAAAATAAAAACGTATTATATATGTGTAGCGCCGGCACTATTTCAAAGTGTGCGCTATTCTTGTAAATTTTGTTTTTCCCAGAACTGTAATTGAGTTTGGGGTTAATTATTCTAGGTTATGCTTTGGCATCAGTTTGGCTGGACTGTACTGGAGTTCTGCCTGGTCATAGGTGAGATGAGCACCTGTGACAGGCTGAGAACGCAGTCTGGTTGGATGCATTGGGTACCAATCTTTTCCCGGAGCCAATCAGTGGGCGCGTCTGGCCCCGCTGTGTATTCCAGGAAGGGGTACTTAAGAGGCTGAAGTCACGTGGGCTATGTGGTTGGAGGCTCTCAGGCTCTCTGTTGGTTCTGGCTCAGGTCCGGACCAGCCCCGTGAGGGGTCTCGGTCCAGGAGTGCCGGCTGACCCCGTAACCATCCTGACTAGCCCCAGAGGCCCTCATGGTCTGGGGTTGGGATCTATCTGTTTCCAAGCCTAGGAACTGGCTAGTTTGAGGCGCAGTAACTGAAGGAGGATTCTGAAGTGTCCTAGCAGCTTCAGAAGGCAGCTCTGTGGAAAGATGAGAAGGAATCTTCTGGGAGAACTGTAGATAAAACAAAAGCGCCACTCCAAGTGCAGTAAATTCTGAATTTTTACAGACGTAATCAGCGTATAAGCATATAATGCCAGATGTCCGTTGGAACGATGGATTCAGTATGCTGGATGACAGCGGTATCCGTGTCTGTGTAGCAGGCTGGATGAGGAGTTTTGCTGACACTTCCTAGTGGGGGAGCGCAAGCCGTGAACAACAACCAAGATAGCGAGGTCACTTCCGGGAATGAGAGCGAATGGGCATAGGCGACGCGTTTGCGGAGCTACGCTCCTTCTTCAGGCCTCTTACAGATTACAGTACTGCATCAAATAATTACACATCCCCTTTGTCCCTAGTGGTCTGTACAGTGTCCTGCATGCAGTTTTATATTATAAATACTATTCTTTATGCCATGAAACTGGAAATTGTCCATAGCAACCAAAAAATGTCAGTTTATGTCAAAAGTGGTTTTAGACCAGCTAGAAAACAGCAATAATAAATTAGAATCACTTGCAGAATTGAGCGATTGTGGGGAAATTTATCATCAAACACTAAAAGTAATGACAGCGACAATTCTGCAACTGAGCAAATTTCAGTGTTTTTGATTTGATTACATTATTGAATAATTTTTATTATTATATTATTTCTTATAATTATATATATATATACACACACATACATACATACACACATACATACATACACACACACACACACACACACACACACACACACACACATACATACATATATATATAAAATATTATATTATAATTTATGATTTCGTATTTCAAACTTTATCATACCAGGGATGTCTATTAGACTCTTGTTTGGACGGATTTAAGTGAATTAGTTCTAAGAATTACAGGCCCTAATGGTACCGCTTTCAGCACCTAAAATCTGAAATAATCATACCGCCAGGGAGGTTAAGCTCTGCCACTGTACAGGAATGCATTCTTATGAGATATTAGATCCTCAGCTGCAAGGTTTTTTCAGCCCTAGTGATTTAGAATGGTAGATGAGGGGTTACTATATAGTTCTTAGTTGATGCAGACTGCAAATGGGTGAAACGTTTTCTCAGTTATAAAGTAGATTGCTTCAGAAAGTGTATTATTTAAAATAAATTATGTTTTTTTTTTTTTTTTACAGCTCCAGCAACATGAAGAGCCTCTTAACCCAGTAACCAAAGACATCTGCAGTCTGTATTTTGGCCACTAGGTAGCACCATAGTACATGAATTCCCATTATAGATGCCTACTGTATGTATAATTGCTCATGTACAAAATGTCTACTTTTACTTAGAGCCCTATGTATAAAGGTCAGCACAATACCTGGCCTTCGTTCTGCTTTATTTTGCATAGACATTATGCTTGTTCATTTACTATGTTCTGAAAAATTAACATGAAATGTCCAACTGTGCAAAAATAGCAAGAAATAGACAAAATTTGCCAAAATGTAGCAAATGTGATGAAAATTAAATAAAAGTTACAATTTTTTAAAGTCAGCAGCTACAAACTGCAGCTGCTGACTTTTAAAAAAATATTCCTAAAAGAGCTGCAAAATCTTCGGCTCTCGGGTGCTGCCGCCGCGATCTTCGGTATGGGAATCAGAAAGTGAAGCCGTGCGGCTTCACTTCCCGGTTCCCTACTGCGCATGCGCGGGTCCCTGCTGTCTCTGGGATCTGTGCGTTTCCCAGCAGACAGCGGGGGCCCCGCAGGAAGTGGCGTAATAGTCGCATAATTTGCAGCCATCTATGCCCGGAAGTTATCTGCACCCCCCACCCCCCTGAAAGGTGCCAATTGTGTAACCGGAGGGGGGGAGGGTTCCGATGAGCGGAAGTTAAACTTTAGGGTGGAGCTCCGCTTTAAGTGCACATTCTAAGATGTTTTTTAAAAAAAATGCTCCTTGGCTTATCCTTCTCCCAAACTGTATAAAAAGAGATAGGCTGATATGCATTTATCGTGGTGCATTGTTTCTTGTTGGTGACTACTTATGCAAGTTCAAAATGCCATGGTCCAATCCCTGAATAGTATATGTGAAGTAATGATGTGTCATTGATATATAAGTGAACAAATCACTAATAAACAGTGCCAAATTGGCTAATGTCCACCACACGTGATAAAGTCCGGCCCAAAAGGGCTAAAGTGAATATATGTGAATGAGAGCAAGACAAGGTTTAATGATGGACTAAAATGATAAAATCCAAAAGGTGACAGGTGCTATTCGTAGGTACAGAACACGATCTTCACGATCTGTAGACAGGTGTGTTATAGCCCAGCAGTGATAGTGAGATGGTTCAGACTCCACATTGGATTGAGGTGAGTGTGTGGGGGGTGGGGGAATCCACAAAAGGAATGACGTGAGCTCACTCACCTTTTGGCAGTCACACCTCTTAAAAACAAAAACGTGTATGACGCCAGAAGAACTGTTCTGTCAGAGTCCTTGCTCCTTAGACCCACCACCACTTTCCTCTCCTTTCCCACATGGGGGCAGCGTATAACAGACACTCTCGGCTTACACAACTCCTCCTCCTAAGATCTAACCTAGATGGCTCTGATAGACCCGAACTTTTGCCTAGGGCAACTCTAGATGGGGGATGCGTGGAGTGCGCTATGGAAAAGACTTGGGAGACACAGCACAGCAGAGCACACCAGAGGTAAAGGAGTGTACGGGGCATGCATGGAGGTCGCATTGGAGTGTATGAGGATACATTGAGTGTGCTATGAAGTATAGGAGAGTGTATGGAGGACGCATGGAGTGCGCTGTGGTGTATAGGAGAGTTTATGAAGATGCATGGAGTGCGCTATGGAGTATAGAAGAGTGTATGAGGATGCATTAAGTGTGCTTTGAAGTATAGGAGAGTGTATGCCTGGAGTGCTCTATGGGGGATGCATGGAGAGAGTATGAGGACACTGAGTGCGCTATGGTGTATAGGAGAGTGTATGGAGGATGCATGGAGTGCGCTATGGTATATAGGAGAGTGTATGGGGGATGCATGGAGAGTGTATTAGGACGCAGGGAGTGCGCTATGGTGTATAGAAGAGTGTGCTATAGAGTATACGAGAATGTATGGGGGATGCATGGAGAGTGTATGAGGACACATGGAGTGCACTATAGTGTATAGGAGAGTGTATGAGGCATGCATGGAGTGCTCTATGGGGGATGCATGGAGAGTGTATGAGGACACATTTAGTGCGCCATGGAGTATGGGACATGCATGGAGTGCGCTATGGTGTATAGAAGAGTGTATGGGGCATGCATGGAGTGTGCTATAGTGTATAAGAGAGTATATGGGGGGGACACATGGAGTGCGCTATGAAGTATAGGAGAGTTTGAGGATGCATGGAGTGCGCTATGAAGTATAGGAGTGTGTATGGGGGACGCATGGAGTGTGCTATGGAGTATAGGAGTGTATGAGGATGCATGGAGTGCGCTATGGTGTATAGGAGAGTGTATGGGGATGCATGGAGTGAGCTATGGTGTATATGAGTGTGTGTGGGAGATGCATGGAGTGAGCTATAGTGTATAGGAGTGTGTGTGGGAGATGCATGGAGTGCATTATGGAGTATATGAGAGCGTATGAGGGATGCATGGAGTGTGCTATGGAGTATAGAAGAGTTTGAGGATGCATGGAGTGCGCTATGGTGTATAGGAGAGTGTATGGAGGACGCTTGGAGTGTGTTATAGTGTATAGGAGAGTGTATGGGGGATACATGGTGTGCGCTATGGTGTATAGGAAAGTGTATGCCAGTCAAGTTCCTCCACCTCAAACTTGCTCATCCATGTCTTTATGGACCTTAAATTGTGCACTGGTCCAAATCATGTGAAAGGGGGGGGGGATTATGGTGTGGGGGTTGTTTTTCAAGGGTTGGGCTTGGCTGCTTAGTTCCAGTGACGGGAACTCTTAAGGCGTCGGCATACCAAGACATTTTGGACAACTTCATGCTCCCAACTTTGTGTGAACAGTTTGGGGATGGCCCCTTCCTGTTCTAACATGACTGCGCACCAGTTCACAAAGCAAGGTCCATGAAGACATGGATTAGCGAGTTTGGGGTGGAAGAACTTGACTGGCCTGCACAGAGTCCTGACCTCAACCCGATAGAACACATTTGGGATGACTTAGAGCAGAGACTGCGAGCCAGGCCTTCTCGTCCAACATCAGTGCCGGACCTCACAAATGCACTTCTGGAAGAATGGTTGAACATTCCCATAGACACACTCCTAAATCTTGTGGACAGCCTTCCCAGAAGAGTTGAAGCTGTTATAGCTGTAAAGGGTGGGCCAATTCAATATTGAACCCTACAGACTAAGACTGGGATGCCATTAAAGGTCATGTGCGTGTAAAGGCAGGCGTCCCAATACTTTTGGTCAAATAGTGTATCTGCTCCCTGTTCTCAGGCACCCCAATCCGTCTGTTGTACCAGATCTTTTACTGCTCGTCTCTGCTTCCAGTCTCCCCACTTTCTTATGCCAGTTCTCTTCATCAGCCTGTTAACTTTTTTTTTTTTTCTTATCTGTCTGCACCATCAATAGCCAAGCAACCAAGGACAGGCTCCCCCCCCCCCCCCCCAAAGATATTTTAGTTTTAGCCAGCTCAGGGTGTCATCCTTGAAGATCATGGACTTCTGGTCACTTTTTAGACCCCTTTCAGACGAGGCGGATCCACTTGCACGGAGTCCACCTCTGTCTGCCGGCTCAGCGGAAGATCTCTCCGTTCATCTCCCTCTCCCTCTCTGCTCACTGAGCAGGGAGGGGCTTGTCGAGCGCTGCTGGTCTCTATGGAGAGATCGGATGAAAACAAACGTAGAGCTATCCGTCTGCTTTTGGCGGATCGGATCGGGTCGGATGTCAGCGGACATGTCTCCGCTGACATCCGTCGCTCCATAGACTAAATCACCAAAAAAAAGGTAGTGATCTATCATGAAGGCTGCTGCCAGAATTATCCACCTTACCAACCGTTCAGTGTCTGCCAACCCCTCTCCTCCAATCCCTACACTGGCTCCCAATCACCCAGCGAATTCAATTCAAAATACTAACCACAACTTACAAAGCCATCCACAGCTCTGCCCCGAGCTACATCACCAATCTTGTCTCCAAACATATCCCAAACCGTCCTCTCCGCTCTTCTCAAGATCTCCTCCTGTCAAGCTCTCTTGTTTCCTCCTCCCATGCTCGTCTCCAGGATTTCTCCAGAGCCTCTCCCATCCTCTGGAACTCGCTACCTCAACCTGTCCGGCTATCCCCTACTCTTGCTACCTTCAGGCAATCCCTGAAAACTCACCTCTTCAGGGAAGCCTATCACATCTCCAACTAATCTTCTACCACTTCCATCAGCTCATTCCCCACAGTTACAACCTTTTGTATCACCTCCCCCACCCTATTAGATTGTAAGCTCTTCTGAGCAGGGCCCCCTTAATCCTCTTGTATTTTATTGTATTATAACTGTATTGTCTCCCTTTTTATATTGTAAAGCGCTGCGTAAACTGTTGGCGCTATATAAATCCTGTAATAAATAAATACCGTATATACTCGAATATAAGCCGAGATTTTCAGACCCTTTTTTAGGTCTGAAAGTCCACCCCTCGGCTTATATTCGAGTCACCGCCGTCTGCCTACATGAACAGCTTGTCATGCAGACAGACGGCAGTGTTCAAAAGCCGCGCCGCCTCCTCCCGCCCGTCCGTTATAGGCGGACACTAATTTTCCCAGCAGTACAGTGTTCCGCCTATCACGGATGGCCTGTCATTCTCATCTCATGGACGAGGATGAGAGAATGTCCGTGATAGGCGGAACACTGCACACTGACTGCTGGGAAAAAAGTGTTCCTCCTATCACGGACGAGGAGGAGGAGGAGGCGCGGCTTTTAAATTGTAATGGCGCCGTACGCCGTACACGCTGTGGGGGGGACAGAGCGGGACCTCATCGGCTGCACGGACCCCGAACACAGGACCCCGGACCCCGGACACAGGACACAGGACCCCGGACCCACGGATCGGCACAGGTAGGCTGCAATGGGGACAGGGCTGCAATGGGGACACGGGGGTCTGTACAGGGGACATGCAGATGGGCATTGCTGACCCTTTTTCCACTTACAGTAGCTGCTGCATTTTTGCCCCTCGGCTTATACACGGGTCAATACGTTTCCCCATTTTTTTGTGGTGATTTAGGGGCCTCGGCTTATACTCGGGACGGCCTATACTCGAGTATATACAGTAAATAAATAGTGGTGTGAACCGGGTTCACTACAGCAGTACCTGCATGATAAACTGCACTTCAAGGCCAACATTTTAAATTGCAACTTGAATGTACCTGTAAAACGATTTCTTATAATTAGATGGCTGCATGAAGAGAAATGTTTTGGAGTCTTGGTGCCAATGCAAAAACTAGCCTACGCAGATTTCCCACAAACTAAACAGCAGCGATTTAGTTCTGTCAAGCAGCATTTAAAAGAGCATTAGATCCTACACACCAGCTAGATTGGCAAAGATCTTTGTTACGGCCTCGGCGGGAATGCTGGAGATGCTCCGCCTCTCCGGCCAATGCAGAACACATATTCTGGAACTGCCCTCTGATACAGCAGTTTTGGAGGGCGCTCACTGCGTGCATTTCCGATCTTTTATCCATACCTATACCAATGACGGTGAGGGTTTGCCTGCTGGGACTGGTAGAGGAGGTGGTGCCAGCCAGAGCGCTGAGAACACTAAATTCTACTATTTTCTGGGCGGAAAGCTAGATTGCTTAAATGGAAAAATGTGATGGCTCCGGACATAAACTTCTGGAAAGGTCTGGTAAACAACATGATGCCTTATTATAAGGCAACCTATAGGGCCAGGGGTTGTGGGAATAAATTTAAAAAAAAAGTCCCTGCTGAACTGGCTGAGATTAGAACAGTCTATAGCCCCATACACACGGTCGGATTTTCCGATGGATTCTGTCCTATCGGACAATGTTGTCGGAAATTCCGACCGTGTGTAGGCACCATCGGACAGTTTCCATCGGATTGTCCGACGGACAAAGTTCTATCTCCTGCTGGAAAAAATTTCCGACAACAAAGTCCGATCACACCAATTCCGATCGTGTGTATCGAATTCCGACGGACAAAGTGCCACGCATGCTCAGATCACATTACAAGACCAAAGCTATTGGCTACTAGCCTCTACGTAGTCCCGTCGTAGGCAACAAACGTCACCACGTTCAGAATGATCAGATTTTCCGACAACAAAGTCCGACTGAGTGTATGCAACACCAGTGTCGGACTAAATCTGTCGGACAAAATCAGATGGATTTTGTGGTCGGATTTTCCGACCGTGTGTATGGGGCTTATGGCCGGTATTACCAATGCCTGGCTGAACCTCAATCTTATATTGTTTACTCCCACTGATTCCAGGGCATTTTCCACTTCCACTAGAAAGTTTTGCAATGTCCCTGGATTTCCCCTTTAAACCATAGTGGATTATGTATACCTCCATACTCGGCCCTAATTGTTTGCACTGTCATGACACAATTTTTCATACTGAGATAAAGATTCATTGAATACTTTCTCAATGAGTCACTTGATGTAAAGTACACTTGACTGGTGTATTGCAGACTTACCGGCTGCCATGACCACTTACCCCTTCTTAGCCATCTAAATAATAACCACACTAGACCTCTTTGGGTTTAAAATGGCCGTAGCAGCCTTTTATTAACAAAAATAACAGAAAAATGTAACAGTTATATTTTTTGAGGTGAGCATGGTCTACCAAAGAAAAAAACTGCTGTATCAAGCTACCTCTATATCATGGCCCTCAGCCGCGAATACGCCGGCTCTAGGACAATTTCAATGCCTTTCCACGCTGATACAGCCTCAATACCATTTCGTCTTAATGACGTCACTTAATTTGGGAAGGTACCCATACCAAACTGAGCCCCTCCCACCATACTCCACTTAAAATATTTGACCATGCCCACCCTCAAAACTCTAAGACCCCTGCCAACGACGAGCAAGTGTGAAAACTCACACTTGAGCGGCCCGCCACACACCTAACGCTCTCTGAATCCCATCCTGCAGGCCCAGGCACCACATGTCTATCCCAACTGCGTTTAAGTGTACACCGTCCCCACGAAGATAGAGCCAGTTGTCGCCCTCCAGTTCAGTATGGCGCACCACAAGGCCCCCATTCCGGACAAAAAAGCGAGCAACCTCCTTTTTCAGTTTGACCCTGGCTTTGTTAAGCCTCTCCACAGAGCGAGCGAGACGCCAGGCGACCCTACCGACCATGTCTGACCAAACTAGGAGAACGTCTGGGAAAAATGACCGCAGACGTAAAAAATCTAATTTAATGTCCAGAATTAATTCCCTGGCGGAACGGAGCCCTAGATCATTGCCCCCAGCATGAATAACTAAGACGTCTGGGGGCCTATCCAATCTAGCATATCTATGAACTTCGGGCAACACTCTGGACCAGAGCATGCCCGGGACCCCTATCCACCGCACTCTAGCTACATGCCTCGGGAAACCCAATTGACGGCCATCCGGTCTGACTGCAGCCCTCTTTGCACCCCAAGACACGTAGGAATGTCCGATGATCCATATCAAACATGCTTCGTCTGAAAAACATAAAATAACAAACCCAGATACAATGCACCCAACTCACCCAGTTACTCCAATACAACACATACAACAGACCACAACCAACACAAAAACTGGGGAACACAACATACAACACATCTAGAGGAGATGTGGACGTACATACAAACTAAAACGCCTAGATTCCCAACGACCAATCCGCTGCAGGATCTGGTCGTCTAACCCCCACCTGGCCGCTTCCGTGGCGGCCCCAATGCGAAAAGAATGGGAAGCATAAGCCCCCGGATCCACACCCGCAGCCCGCAAACATTTTCGAAAAACGGAACTAAATTGGAAACGGGACAATGCGGAACCATCCGCGTGTGTCAACAAAGGACCCGGCCCCGAAACGCGGACACCTAACCAAGTTGACACCGTAGCAACCGGGCAGGCCGGTGAATTAGGAACTCTACTGAGAACCACCGTAGCCCCACGGCCTAACTGGTCCGTTTTAGATTTCCGAATATACAAGGACAATTTGTCCCCGAGAACTGTGACCTCGGACATACCAAGCCCACCCCCAACTTTCGTGGACGGGCTAACCAATTCCCCTATCCGCAGCGCCCCGAAGAAAGCCAGAACAAAGGCTGTCTTGAATAGCAAAGCTTCAAAAGGGTCTGCACAGACAGTTGGCAAACGCTCCAACAATGCCAGCAGTAAATCAAAAGAAACTGGACGGCGAGAATCGGGCACCCGCCTCCCCCTCCTGTAACCCCGTAAAGCTTTCTTGACCATGAATGCTTTAGTGACATCCACAAGCCCATATAGCTGGAAAAAGAATGCCAGACCCGCCATCTTTCTATTTAAAGAGGCAACAGAAACGCCTTCCTCAAACTTCCTGCCAATGTAGTACAGAAGGATGGACAAACTATCCACCCCCCGCCCACAACCCCCTACAGAACTCACCAGGCCACGCCACTCTTCCCAGACCCGTTCATAAGCCGTCCATGTAGAAGGGCAAACTGACCGCCGAATCAAATCAGCTACTGTGGCAAAACGACTTCCCACAAGTGGTCCGGACACGGGATTCCGAGCTGCTCCGCCTCCGGTGCCAACTCCCGAAACTTCTGCCACTGTTGACGAGAAAGGGCATCCGCCACTGTGTTATCTACCCCGGGCAAGTGAACAGCAAATATAAATGCATTCACAGTCAAGCATTGCAAAACCAAATGCCGAAGAAGGCATACAACTGGCGGGGAGGAAGAAGTAACAGAATTAATAGCTTGCACGACCCCTAAATTGTCGCAGTGAAACCGTACTCGCTTATTCCGAAATTCCTGTCCCCAAATTTCCACCGCCAGCACTATTGGAAACAGCTCCAGTAGCGCCATGTTACGGATGAAATTAGAAGCCCTCCACGACTCAGGCCAACACCCCGCGCTCCACCTGCCACCGAAATACGCTGCATACCCAATTGAACCTGCCGCATCAGTATACAAGTCCAGATCAAAATCAGACACTGTTGCTTCCATCCACAAGGACCTACCATTGTAGCGAGCCAGAAACGTCATCCAAACCTGTAAATCCTCACGATGGGCTTTTGTAAGCCGCACGTAATGATGCGGAGCCTTTACCCCTGCGGTGGCAGCCGCCAACCGCCTGCAAAAAACCCGCCCCATAGGCATTATACGGCAAGCAAAATTAAGTTTACCCATCAGTGACTGCAGGGACCTTAATTGCAATTTCTTGCAACCATACGCAAGCTCAACCGTGACCCGTAGATCCTCCAATTTGTCCTCGGGAAGCCTGCATTCCATCCGTATTGTATCAATAATGATACCTAGAAACTTCAATTCCTCCAGCGGACCCTCCGTCTTTTCAGGGGCCAACGGCACCCCAAAAAGCTGGAACACATGTTGTACCGTGGACAACAGGATCTGGCAAATCCGGGCCCCGGGAGGCCCTATCACCAAAAAATCGTCCAAATAATGGACGACGGATTGCCACCCAGAAACCTCTCGTACCACCCAGTCCAAAAAGGAACTGAAAGTCTCAAAAAACGAACAAGAAATGGCGCAACCCATGGGCAAGCAGCGGTCCACAAAATACTGTCCCTCCCAAACGCAACCCAAGAACCGAAAACTCAGCGGGTGAACGGGAAGTAAGCGAAAAGCCGACTCAATGTCAGTTTTTGCCAACAGCGCGCCCTTCCCAAACTTTCACACCCATTTAATGGCATCATCAAACGAGGCGTAAGACACCGCGCACAACCGCGGGTCAATGGCATCATTGACCGAACCGCCCCGAGGATGCGACAGGTGGTGTATCAGTCGGAATTTGTTCGGTTCCTTCTTGGGGACCACCCCCAGAGGCGAAACCACCAAGTCCGCCAGTGGAGGGAAAGCAAACGGCCCCGCCATCCTGCCCATGGACACTTCCTTGGACAACTTAGCCGAAACCACCTCCGGGTGTCTTTTTGCTGAACGCAAATTTTCACCTGCAGCCGGAATGGTGGACAACGTGCACGGAATGACAAAACCCTCAGCAAACCCATGGAATAGAAACTGCGCCGCCGCCCTATCAGGATACCTATTGAGGAAGGGGACCATTTTTTCCACCTTCACCGGGGTTCTCCCTCTTTCCAGCGTCGGCCGACTTCGCCTTGCCTTGCTTGAAGCACTTTGCCAACGGGTGGGAACCTCCGCATCCGGAGCATTCGTGACGAAACCGACACGAACCCCCAAATCTGCATGTACTATCGTTGAAACGCCAGCAGTATCCCTTACGGTTGGCGGCCGATGAAGACGGGGCGCTGGCACCCCCGGCCCCTCCCTGAAAGGGCTGTGGAAACGACCTCGCCTGAGTCATCAGCTTCATCCACAAACCGATATCTTTGTGGTCCCATCGCAGAGAGGGCCTTACCGCCTTGCGCTGACGAAATTGCTCGTCATAGCGCAGCCACGCTACGCCCCCATAAACCCTCTGGGCTTCACTGATAGAATCCAAATAACAAAAAAGCGCGGAGCAGCACTCCGGCGACTTTTCTCCGATCACACTGGCCAGGATGCTGAAGGCCTGAAGCCAGTTCCCAAAAGTCTGAGGAATCAAGCGATAACGCCGCTTCTCATCCTCTTCCCTTTTGCTGTCTTCGGGTTTAACCTTGTCCAGGTTAAATTTCTCACTAGGCAGCAGAGAAAAAATGTCTATGTACTCACCCTTCCATATTCTATCCTTCAGCTCAGCTTTTAAATGAGAACCCAGCGGGCCCTCAAAGCAAACGTAAACCTCCCCTTTCGCGGAGTCCGCCAACCGCACTCCGTCCACAGATCCGTCCGACGGCTTGGGATCCCCCGTAGTCAGCGCCATCCCTTCTTCCTGCGCCATCCCTGGGGCCGACACCGCTGCCGGAGCACTAACCACCTGAAATCCAGCGACGGGCGATCTGTTGTCCCCCGCCAACGTCCATGCTGCCACCGGCGACACCCCGGATGTGGCAGAAATCCCTGCGGCACCGCTCGTCAGCAACTCCCTGCACCCCGCCAGCCAATTCAGTAGAATGCGATCCAGCGCCGCCTCCTGTCCTGCAGTCCGCACAGTGTCGCTACCCGCATAGGCATTACCCCTGTCATTTCCCCCACCTACAGCACCAGGAAAACCACCCGGCAGCAGGTGTCCAGAATAGGGGACAGTAGCAGGGGACAACACAGAGGGGGGGACAACTGCAGGGGGGGAACAGGCAGGGGAGAAAAAAGCTGGCACAGAAACAGACTGAGGAGGCACAGATGGGGAACATACAGGCATAAGTGGGGGACAAGCAGGCACAGACACATCATGAACAACAGTATTGACATTCAATGGTGACTTACCAGGCTGTCCCGGTGCATGAAGCCGCACAGCCGCCTCTCCTGTTCCCAGTCGTCTCCTCAGCTCCTCCCCGGCCGCATCCGCTTCTGGCATCCTCTCCTCATCTTCGGAAGCTGACAGCTCACCCTCCGATCGTTCTTCCTCCGGTCTCCGGCCAAAGCCCAGGGAAGGGTCGTTGGAGCCACCCCCGACAGGGCGCCCGCTGATGACATCATTGGCCGCTCCACGGGCCGACCGTCCAGTGATACGGCTCCTCCCACGCTGCGCGCTCTGCCTGGGGACAGACGCCGCTCCTCTCACTAGCTCAGGGGGCGGGGACGCAGATGTATGGCGTCGTGCACTTCGCCTTCTCTCCTGCGGGGCCGCGGCCGCCCCAGGGGACAGGCCCACACCCGTAACAGCAACTCTCCCACGCCGAGCCACCCGAGCGGGAGGGGGGGCCGTCACATCCCGGTCCACAGTGTCACTAGGGCGGGAGCCGGACACAGTAGCAGAGCTCCCGCCAGGGTCCCGCCTAATGAGAGGATTCCTCCCAGCCCCGCAGGCCTCAGAGGGGGTTCGCCTCTTGGCCATTGGAGCTGACGGGTCCCGTCTGCCGGGGCTCCTAATGCGGCGGCAGACCCTAGGGGTCATATCTGGGCTAAGGCGCTCTGGAGGGTGAGACCTCATAGCGCGTGTAGGTCGGGGGGCAGGCGAAGCATGAACCTGCCCCGACCCCTGAATAAGCCCTGTCAGCTGCCTCTCTAGCCACTGTGGCCCATGAACGGCTGCAGCTGCCCTAAGCTGGGCGAATAAGCCCTCAACGTCAGCCATGTCTCAATAAAAAGGCCTGTTCTACTGGCTAAAATTCCTGCTCACCAAATTCTCTCGTTCTGCCTGTCTCCAACTGACCCCAAGACTCCCCTTACACTGCCTACCCCTTCTTTTGACTCCTGACCTGACCTACTCCACCCTGCCACACCTCGCTCTGAACCAATGACTGTTGACCCCTTAGTATAAAGTATTACATTATTACATTTAAAAAATCTGCCCAACTACAGCCTGCCCTGCCCCCCCAGTCATGCAGGCCTTACGTTCTACATGCTACGCATCCCCACTACATGGCCTGATTCTTTATCGGATTGGCATAGCACAGCCTGTTATTTTTACATGTCAAAGAATTCCCATAAAGAGTCCGGAATCTAGCACAGCGACACACCTCACTTTCACGACTTCTCTAGTCTCTCTTGTGGAAATACGGAATCTAGATCAGTATTATAAAATCTCAAATGGTCAATTCTAATTGGTCACTATCTTTAGAATATAATTGGCTGCTATTTTGCTTATATATTTACCAGGGGTCAAGTCCTGGGGAAAAAAGTGTGGGAACTCCCACCCAAGATCCACTCCCCCACCAAAAAAAAAAAAATGATACGCGCATATGCACGAAAGCTTCAAAAGTGGTATTTTTCATCCAATTTTCGTATTGTGTGTATGAAGCTTAACTGTTAGTACATTAAAAAAAAAAAACAATCCTCAATAAACATAAATAGGGTAATTCTCTGAATAATCAGCATTCGTTCAATGCAAATTTGAACATCATGTTCTGATCTTTATTGGGCAATGTTATTTTGTATATAGATTGTTTATGTGGTGAGTTTACACTTTTAATTGAACAGAGTTTGGATAACACAGGGTTAAATGGAAAGGTCATAAATGAACTGCACATTATCTGGACAGAATGCTTGGGGAGATAGTGATGTGTGCCTGCTTAGGAGATGTATGTTAGCTTGGGGGGCTGCAAACTCTGCAGGGCTCCAACACACACTCGCTGCTATTCCAACCCTTCACATATTTCCACATAAACTTCCCTCCTGGCATTAAACTTTGCCAGGTATTGTGCTCAGCTTACCACCCCAAACTGATGTTTCTCCCTCAGCTCACCTCTCTCCCTGCATGTCCTGTGAGCAGAATAGCTGATCTACCCGTCAGCTAGACCTAGACCTGATCTACCCGTCAGCTAGCTGTGATTGACAGGTAGGTCGAAGCGGAAGCTGTCATGGGGCCCCCTACTGGCAATGCCTGAATGGTCAGGTGTGCGGCACTTACTATTGCGAGCTGTGTCGGCAGCTGCTGGTGTAGCACCTGCCACACAGCTCGCATAGTTCAAAGTCTTGCAGGACACGGCAGCTAACGGGAACTGAGTTCCTGTTGTAGAAAAAGTACAGGAACTCCGTTCCCATGCGTTCCTGCAGGACTTGAGCCCTGTGCTATCTGCAGCCTGGCTGGTAAAAATCGAACGCCCTTTAGACTTGAATGGAACATTGCTTCTGCTGTACGGGTAGTATTCAAGTCTTTAGGATATTAGTTTCCAATAGTGAACAGCCCAGAACTAGACTTTTTTTTTGTAATCTTGTTTTAAAGTATTCAGGTCCCTTTAAGATGCAAACAAAGGATAAGGCAGGTTATAAGCAATCAAATTTGGGGAGTATACAAAGTTGCCATACAGAGATAAAGAATACATCTAGTTTACCAGATCCATATGCAGCCAAAAATAAGCCTGTATTACTTGATTCATATCAATAAAGCTAGTGTAGCATTTCTGAGCTACATCAATCTTAAAGCACAACTGTTGCCCAATTAAATAGTAAAAAAATTCCATGTACAGGGTACAAGGTTTATTATACGTAAAAAATAAATAAATAAATAGGGAATGTCTCCTAATGCAATATTAATAATGAAAGGAAGAAGGGTAAAAGGGGGAAGAAGAGGTGTGGAAGGTAAGGAAAAAGAAGGGAAGGGGGTTGGGGCTGGGATAATCCCTCTGATCCCCCAAGAATGAAAGACGGTAGGTTCCCTCTGCGGCTATTAATAGGGATTTATCTTTGTCTGAAAGAGGAAATTTGGAAAAAAAAAACATATTTTGGTGTAAATGTTATGTTTATTTTGGAACGATAAGACCAGATCTTCCATTCCTCTAAATTCCTCTAAATTCTTCTACTTTTGAAATCCACAAAGACAATGAAGGGGGGGGGAAGCTGGTCTTTGGTGGTGGAAAACTAACACTGTGCATCACCCTGAACACACCATCCCCACCGTGAAACATGGTGGTGGCAGCATCATGTTGTGGGGATGCTTTTCTTCAGCAGTTAGAGAAGCTGGTCAGAGTTGATGGGAAGGTGGATGGAGCCAAATACAGGGAAATCTTAAAAGAGAACCTGTCTGCAAAAGACATGAGACTGGGCTGTGGGTTCACCTTCCAGCAGGACAACGACCCTAAACATACAGCCAGAGCTACAATGGAATGGTTTAGATAAAAACATATTCATGTGTTAGAATGGCCCAGTCAAAGTCCAGACCTAAATCCAATTGAGAATCTGTGGCAAGACTTGAATATCGCTGTTCACAGACAGGGTTGGTGCAAGGATTTTTGACACCCTAGGCAAATCCTCATTTTGCCACCCCCATTGGCTCCACCCCCTTTGCCCTGCCCATGTGATAGAAGGCGCTGATATACAGGAAACATCGGCTCTGCTTCCTCTAGCGCTGGCTCCAGTGCTGCGCTGGAACTCTTATTACACTTCCGGTCATTGCGCCCTAGGCAGCTGCCTAATTTGCCTAGTGTTAGCACCGGCCCTGTTCACAGACGCTCTCCATCCAATCTGACAAAGCTTGAGCTATTTTGCAAAGAAGAATGGGCAAAAATGTCACTCTCTAGATGTGCAAAGCTGGTAGAGACATCCCCAAAAAGACTTGCAGCTGTAATTGCAGTGAAAGGTGGTTCTACGAAGTATAGACTCAGGGGGGCTGAATACAAATGCTCGCCAGCTGGAATCCAAAGTTGAAATACCAGTCTTGTTAGGTGTTGATGCTTCAGGCTGCATCCACACTTTTGTGCATTCATGCTCATTAATGTGTGTTAAAACAACATGGGATACATGCACAGCTTCATTTTTATGATACACAATTACATATATATATCTATAGCTATATATATCTATAGATATATCTATACGCACAGTACAAACAATCCTGACCCTCAGGGGTGACCTGCAGTGTGTTGGACAAAAAGGTGTGTTTTTTTTTTTTTGGTCTTGGTGGTTGTGTATTGAGGGCCTTTTGGCAACAAGCCGGTTCAGTGCAGCGCATGCTGACATTTCAAAAAATGTGCAACAATGCATTCACAAATGTAAATGAGAAGTGAGTATATTGTGTAGAACATGTATTTTGTGGGGCCTAAGAAAAACAGGTAATTTTTGGACCAGAGGTAACCAGGCAATTTTCAGTAGATTGATCTGGCTACTAAAATTACCCATGATTAATCACCAATGGGGGGTCATTTTATAAGATAGTGGACAGCGCTGTCAGACCTTTGTTAAACTCTGCAGGGCTACTACAAACGTCTGCCCATCCATTCATTAACATCTGTAACTTATGCAGCAGAGAGAACTCTAACTGGAAGTGAGTCTGTCATGTGGCTTTGACAGGTCATATAATCTGACTTTCCTCTTGGCCTTTTTTTATTTTAACAGCTCCCCATTTATTACTATAAAAGTGTATATGGGCGCTAAGTTTCAGTGTATATCACAAGTAATTGTGTACATTTAAACAATATTAAACAGACAAATCCTATTCATCAATAGGACCTTAAAAATCCAAAATCATAAACAATTTGTGTCCATGAAAATCCAGAATTTATTAAGACCCCAAGCTTCCTGAAGACGCAGATGGTAAAACGCGTTGAGATGGGGTTATGTAGCCATTGATGTCACATGCAGTGATGCATTATCTGGGCGGGGGAACGTACGCTGCTCCTTTACATTGGGAGAGCGATTGCTGGCATACTACTGAACAATGCACTGCAGGAATTAGCCGGGTGTCGGTTGTGAGTGGCACTTTACTACCTTTTGTCTGTGATATTTTATTTATTAAACTCATTGCATCGTTAAAGGCCTTTTATCGCTGAGCTGAGGAGTGTGCACAAGGGGACATTGAGGAGAGTGGAGATACAGATCTTGATATGATTACATTAGTGCATATGGGCATCTGGTGAGTCTCGGTATGTAAAGGGGGAAGGTGTGGAACCACAGAAGAGCACCATTTTTAGAGCACTGCTTTGTATGATAAAAGTGGATAAGAGTGTTGTATAAATCACTATTGACACTTTTGGTAGTCTTAATAATTTCTGGATGTTTTTTATGGACACTTATTGTTTGTGTTTTTTTTATTTTTGTAAGTTCCCTATTTTTGATCAATATGATTTGTCTGTTAAATATAGTTTTATATACACAAGTATTGGTGATATACACTTTTGTAGTACTTGCAAAGTCCTGTGTATTTTACACAGGTGATTTTGGAATTGTAGCAGGGGTATCGTATTTGTTTAGAGCAAAATCTTTGGCGCAGTTTTTATTATTTCATAGATTTTTATTTTATTACTTCTATGCTGTGCCAGCGACTTCTGAAGCCAGTGGAGTGCAATGCACATTTGTAAAGCACGTTGCTGTGCTTTATTTAAGACGGTTTTCTTTTAGGCAGTAGTATGGCTGCTGTATGGCCATACTGCTGCTTTTTTAATAGACTCCCAAGAGTAACGATCCATGGATAAACATATAGAAAAAAGGCTATAGGGTAAACTATACAACAAGTAGATATTAATTTGCATACAACTGGTTCATACACAAGTATTTCATGTTCAGTAATTTTTATTGTAAATATATCAAAGGTCGTCAGTAATACAAATGCACCTAGTCTGCCCGCGCAGGGGCTATGACTGGCAACATAGAAAACATAGATGAACATAAACGCATAGGCGAAGGAGGGAGGGCCTCTTTCTCAAACAGGAGCATCTAACGTAAACAAACATATAAAGTGGATGTATAAAGTCTACACACCCCTGTTAAAATGTCAGGTTTCTGTAATGTAAAAAAATCTGAACTTTTTCCCCCTTTAATGTGACCTATAAACTGTACAACTCAGTTGAACAACAAACGGAAATCTTTTAGGTGGAGGGAAGTAAAAATAAATAAGCATGGCACATCTTGATTTGGCAATATTTGCCCAATCTTCTTTGCAAAAACACTCCATATCTGTCAGATTGCGAGGGCATCTCCTGTGCACAGCCCTCTTCGGATCACTCCACAGATTTTTAATCGGATTCAGGTCTGGGCTCTGTTTGGGTCATTCCAAAACTTTAATCTTCTTCTGGTGAAGCTATTCCTTTGTTGATTTGGATGTATGCTTTGAGTCATTGTCATGCTGAAAGATGAAGTTCCTCTTCATGTTCAGCTTTCTAGCAGAAGCCTGAAGGTTTTGTGCCAATATTGACTGGTATTTGGAACTGTTCATAATTCCCTCTTCCTTGACTAAGGCTCCTGTTCCAGCTGAAGAAAAACAGCCCCAAAGCATGATGCTGCCACCACCATGCTTCACTGTGCGTATGGTGTTCTTGAAGTGTGCAGTGTTGTCGACATGTCTTTTGAAATTATGGCCACAAAGTTCAACCTTGTTTTCATCAGACTATAACACATTTTCCCACATGCTTTTGGGAGACTTCAGATGTGTTTTTGCAAAATTTAGCCGGGCTTGGATGTTTTTCTTCGTAAGAAAAGGCTTCTGTCTTGCCACTCTACCCCCATAGCCCAGACACAAGAAGAATACGAATAAGAAGATTTTTGTTACATGTACCACACAGCCAGTACTTTCCAGATATTCCTACAGCTCCTTTAATTTTGCTGAAGGCCTCTTGGCAGCCTCCCTGACCAGTTTTCATCTTGTCTTTTCATCAATTTTGGAGGGACGTCCAGTTCTTGGTAATGTCACTGTTGTGCCATATTTTCTCCACTTAATGACTGTCTTCACTGTGTTCCATGGTATATCTAATTCCTTTGTACCCTTCTTCTGACTGATACCTTTTACCAATAAAATCCCACTGATGTTTTGGAAGCTTTGTGGAACATGGCTTTTGCTGTAGGATGTGACTAAGAAAATGTCAGGAAAGACCTACTAGAACAGCGGAAATTTATTTGGGGTTAATCAGATGCACTTTAAATAATAGGTGTGTACTGACTCCTATTTAACATGAGTTTGAATGTGATTGCTTAATTCTGAACACAACTACAGCCCCAGTTGTAAGAGGGTGTGCACACTTATGGAAACACATTATTTTAGTTTTTTTTATTTTTGCTTCATAATGATTTATCTTTGTCTTATTTTTTCACATCACAAAAAATGACATTTTAACAGGGGTGTGTAGACTTTTTATATACATTGTATGTAGTTTGGAGGAAACCCCATAATTTCCAAAGATGCCAGGACATGTGTGACCATAACCCCTCAGTAGGCAGTCCTGGACACGAATAGGCAGCTAAAGAGGGCTGTAAACCCATTAACCTGTTGCTGACCGCCCGCCGTCAAATGACGGCGGATCGGTTCAGCTATTGTGTCGGGCCGCCGTCATATGACGGCGCTCGCTTTTTGGCCACTAGGGGGCGCGCGTGCGCGTGCCCGCCGCGTAGCTGGGGCCCCGATGCGCGTGCCCGGCGGTCGCGATGACCACCAGGCACCCGCGATTGCCCGGTAAGTGAGCAGGACGTGGATCGGTGTGTGTAAACACACCGATCCACGTCCTGTCAGAGGAGAGGAGACCGATGGTGTGTCCCTTGTACATAGGGACACCGATCGGTCTCCTCCCCCAGTCAGTCCCCTCCCCCCACAGTTAGAATCACTCCCATAGGGTACATATTAACCCCTGCAGCGCCCCCTAGTGTTAACCCCTTCCCTGCCAGTCACATTTATACAGTAATCAATGCATTTTTATAGCACGGATCGCTGTATAAATGTGAATGGTCCCAAAAATGTGTCAAAAGTGTTCCGATATGTCCGCCGCAATGTCGCAGTCACGATAAAAATTGCAGATCGCCGCCATTACTAGTAAAAAAAAAAAAAGAATAATAATTAAAATGCTATAAATCTATATCTATAAATCCCCTATTTTGTAGACGCTATAACTTTTGCGCAAACCAATCAATAGACGCTTATTGCGATTTTTTTTTACCAAAAATATGTAGTAGAATACGTATCGGCCTAAACTGAGGAAAAAATTTGTTTAAAAAAAAAAAAAATTGGATATTTATTATAATAAAAAGTAAAAAATATTGAGTTTTTTCAAACTTGTCCCTCTTATTTTGTTTATAGCGCAAGAAATAAAAACCGCAGAGGTGATCAAATACCACCAAAATAAAGCTCTATCTGTGGGGAAAAAATGATAAAAAATTTATTTGGGTACATCGTTGCATGACCGCGCAATTGTCATTCAAAATGCGACAGCGCTGAAAGCTGAAAAATGGCTTGGTCAGGAAGGAGGTGTTTGTGCCTGGTAGGCAAGTGGTTAAAGGAGAGAAAGGAAAGCAAGACAGGAGAGAAAGGTAAAAGTAAGGCGAGGAGGAGAGAAGGGGGGTGAGGACCTGGGGTCGCCGGAGACCTCAATTAGAGTTGATCCATGCTTGCCAAGGAAAGATCAGGGAAGGCATACAACAACCATGGTTCCCAGATCTTAAGGAACTTTATACACAACTACTTCATGTTGCATGTGTAGTTTACACCTTATGCCCAGTACACACGAGCGGAAATTCCGCCAGCAAAAGTCTGATGAGAACTTTTGGTCCGAAAATGCGACCATGTGTATGCTCCATCGGACTTTTGCTGGCGGAATTCCAGCCAGCAAAAGATTGAGAGCAGGCTCTCAATTTTTCAGTCGGAAAAAGTTCTGATTGGAAATTCCGATCGTCTGTACCAATTCCGACGCGCAAAATTCCTACGCATGCTCGGAAACAATTCAACGCATGCTCGGAAGCATTGAACTTATTTTTCTTGGCTCGTCGTAGTGTTGTACGTCACCGCGTTCTTGACGGTCAAAAGTTCAGATAACTTTTGTGTGACCTTGTGTATGCAAGCCAAGCTTGAGCGGAATTCCGTCTGAAAAAACATCCAAGATTTTTCCGACAGAAAATCAGCTCGTGTTTACGCAGCATTAGGAACCATTTGGGTTGATTGTCAGCTCTGTGTAGTTTATGAAAGTAGCTCTTTCTTCAGCCTCTGAAAATAAGGAAGGATTACTGAAAAAGCCTTTTACACAGGTGCCCTGTGACTCTCAGTGTTGCCAACCGGGGTCAAAGAACATGACTCTGCCTATACAGCTGACACAGTCCATTTATCCATGGAGCAGGCCAGCTTAGGACTCCCTGGGGCAGTTAGCAATGTGAGGGACACCTAAGATGTAAGGAAGCACTCCGCTGGCTGGGGACACCTGAGATGTAAGGAGGCACGCCGCTGGCTGGGGACACCTGAGATGTAAGGAGGCACGCCGCTGGCTGGGGACACCTAAGATGTAAGGAGGCACTCCGCTGGCTGGGGACACCTAAGATGTAAGGAGGCACTCCGCTGGCTGGGGACACCTGAGATGTAAGGAGGCACTCCGCTGGCTGGGGACACCTGAGATGTAAGGAGGCACTCCGCTGGCTGGGGACCTGAGATGTAAGGAGGCACTCCGCTGGCTGGGGACCTGAGATGTAAGGAGGCACTCCGCTGGCTGGGGACACCTGAGATGTAAGGAGGCACTCCGCTGGCTGGGGACACCTGAGATGTAAGGAGGCACTCCGCTGGCTGGGGACACCTGAGATGTAAGGAGGCACTCCGCTGGCTGGGGACACCTGAGATGTAAGGAGGCACTCCGCTGGCTGGGGACACCTGAGATGTAAGGAGGCACTCCACTGGCTGGGGACCTAATATGTAAGGAGGCACTCCGCTGGCTGGGGACCTGAGATTTAAGGAGGCACTACGCTGGCTGGGGACCTAAGATGCAAGGAGGAACTCTGCTGGCTGGGGACACCTGAGATGTAAGGAGGCACTCCGCTGGCTGGGGACACCTGAGATGTAAGTAGGCACTCCGCTGGCTGGGGACACCTGAGATGTAAGGAGGCACTCCGCTGGCTGGGGACACCTGAGATGTAAGGAGGCACTCCGCTGGCTGGGGACCTAAGATGTAAGGAGGCACTTCGCTGGCTGGGGACCTGAGATTTAAGGAGGCACTACGCTGGCTGGGGACCTGAGATGTAAGGAGGAACTCTGCTGGCTGAGGACCTGAGATGTAAGGAGGCACTCCGCTGGATGGGGACCTGAGATGTAAGGAGGCACTCCGTTGGCTGGGGACAGTGACACCTGAGATGTAAGGAAGCACTCCGATGGCTGGCAGAACGCTCGAGCGCACCTGTGAAGGGACATCGTTTTCGGCACATGGGGGGGGGGGCCCAAACAACATTTTGCTATGGGGCCCTGTGATTTATAGTTACGCCCCTGAATGTGATATGCCATAAAAAGAAATATTTGAAATTCCAGTTATGCTTCCTGCAAAAATAGGTAAATATGGAATGCCCCCCTACTTATAGAGGCAGGATATGGTAACAGCTGAAATCATTTTTTATAGAGACTCTGTCTGTATTCTGGAGAATGTTAAGCCAAACAGAAAGTTGTGGAGGGGATGTGAAAAAAGTTATCTATATGATGGCCATCTGTTTATTGGGTTGGGATTGATTTACTAAAACTGGAGAGTGCAAAATCTGTGCAGCCCTGCATAGAAACAAATCAGCTTCCAGTTGTATTGTCCAAGCTTATTTTAACAAGCTAAATTTAGAAACTGATTGGCCACCATGAACAGCTGCACCAGATTCAACCCCTAAATTACTATCACCGTCAAGTAGTCCAAAGGCTAACACTTCTAGCAATCCAGGCTCAGAAACCTGTAGCATTTCATAGGTGTTTCAAGGCTAGACTGTGAAAAGCCATGTGTTCACGTGTGCAAGCTGCTAATAGATTAAGATGTTATGGTATGTTTATAAGAAAGCCTTTCCACCTCCAAGCCAACTGTCCTGGGACAAAGGAATGATTGGCTGTGTTGTATTTTTCTAGGTAGTCACTATTGTTTTTCTATTGCGCAAAACTAGTGCTGGGGATCTCCTTCCACTATTTCCACCCCTTCTTCCCGCACCATCGTCCATATGCATACAGCATACATATGTTCACTTGGCCAGTCTGAGTATGCATACTTAAAATGTTACTAAACCCACAACAGTAAAAACAGTCTGTATATGCAGTAAAGCATGCTTGCTATACTCGTTGTGGAACCTAAGGGGTTAATCCTCAGCATTGTGTAAAAAGGCTGTCTGAATATGCTCAGTTTGGTGTGTATTGCTAGAGTTCGTTTTCTTTTTTTTCTTGGGAGAGTGCATGTGATCAGCACAGGGCCAATCAGAAGTGTCCAGAGAGAGGTTCAGGGGCCCTGCAGCCTTATAGAACAGTCAGAGTAGAATGAACACTCATCCCACAAGCTTTAACCAGACCTTGATAGAAGTCACAAGACTGCTATATACTGCTGATGATACTGCTCTTGGCATAGCTCTATTGGCGCTATTACCTGCAAATTTGCAGCCCCTCAGCGCCGAGGCCGCATATATGACAAACTTTGTTTTACAAATTAACATTTATTAACTAATAGCTTCTCAGAGGGCTATTAGTTAGAGTCATCACAGCAGAGCAGATTGCTTTGCAGCTCCCTTTGTCTGATTGAAATGTTTGACTGGGCTGTCTAATGAGGGAGTGGTTACTGCTCTGTTTCAGCACAGAGAAAGCAATATGTATTACTTGTGAAACAGAGACTATAGCTCTAGCTTTTGGCTGGATATAAGGCCAGTAAATATTATCTAATATATCATATTGTCATTTTATTTTTTAGTCCTAACTGTAATAAAGAGCATACATAGAAAACCACTTCACATTTCCTTTAGGGCCTCGAGTATGAATGAAACTAATGAAAGCACAGTTGGTGTTTCCCTTCCAGCAATCGGTCAGTTTTTCATGATGTAAACTGTGCAAGCAGCAGGAAAGGGAGAATTTGGTTACTGGGTTATAAATACAGAAAGTTATAGAGGCTGTCCCCAAGCATAAGACCCTTAGTGGTTTATCAGGTAGCTTTAGGGAAGTCCACATTTTCAGCAATAGCCTCCAGGCATCTGTAGATTAGCATATAGAGGTTCCTAGCAGGGGATGAGCCACATATGTTTTCCTAAACATTTTTCTAGGAGTTGCATGATACAAGATGCTCACATCACCTACTGGTCTACAGAAATCTTATAGATAAAGATGTCTACTATCTAGCGATTTATGGACCACCCGTTACCTCTGGCATCTTTTATATATTGAATAAGAATCTATTTAAAATGTATACCTATGGTGAGAAAGTATAAAGGCCTCTGTACTCTTTTCTGTTATTCTCATTCTCTTGTTTACATCAATGTAGTGGATCTGTGCTCCTCCATTCGATTATTTGTATCTTCTCCACAGGACTTTGAGAAGGCCCTCTTCTTTCCATGTAAGGCAGCTGAACTAGTTAATGACTATGGGAAAGGCTGGAGTCTGAAATACAGAGCAATGAGTCAATACCACATGGCTGTGTCATATCGTAAGCTTGGTCGTTTAACAGATGCCATGGAGTGTTGCGAGGTAAGACATCTGTACCTGTATCTGAAGCCATCATTTATGTCAGCACATTGGCTCTTAGGCTGGCCATAAATTCTAAAAATGTTTAATTCAATTTCTTATATATTTACCTTCAACTATGTATTGAAAGGGCCTACCTGATTGCATACAAATTGAAAGTGTTTAGGTTTGATCTCATATTGTATGGTTTTGGTAAATTAAAAAGGAAAATTGTATAATGTATGGCCAGCCATCATGAAAAATTACAAAGGGGAAATTTGTTCCTGTGACAGCTGTCTGAGAGGGAATTTTCCTCCCATTGCAAAGATACCCTAGCACTTCCGGTTAAGTCTATGGGACTGGAAGTGAAGTAAATCTCCCTGATGAGACATAGATGGCAAAAAATCAACTTTATTAAAGAAGAATTCCGGTATTGATATTTTTACATAGGTCAAGCTTGGACCAATGCAATTATGCATATACTGTACCTTACTTGAGGGATCCTTCTAAAAGCTGGAAATTACTGTAGTAGACATCACGACTATAGTGATTGCCACTAGCGTCCAGGTCCCATGCCCAGCAGCTGCTACTGGGCCACTGGGAACGATCGCCATTTTCTAAATGAATGCAAAACATTCTCTGATTGAATAAGGTGGAGAATGTGACATCACCACTCCACCTCTCTACCTTGTCCAGTCGGAGAACACTGAATTATTAGAGAAAATGCAAATTGATCTCTCAATGGCCCCTGTGCCAAACAGCCAACCTCCTGTGTTCACAATGTAGCAGGGCAGCCACTCGGCACAGGACCCCGAAGCAAGTGGAGATGACTGGAGTAGTGCTGTCTATTACAGTGATCTCCGGCTTTTAGAGGGATCTCACAGGTATGGTTTATGCATAGTTACATTGGACCGGAAACCAATGTTCTAAAATAAATACTCTCCTTGCCTTTTGGTGTTGGCAGTTATTTTCTGGTTTAGGAAGACATACTGTACCTTCCTCATCTTAAAATTTAGAGAGATTTGCAGGAACAAAAGACATAAATGAATGACAGTTCTGATCACATACCCTCACTATCTTGAATATTTCTAACTGAGCTGATGATGGCTATTTAGTTGTAACACAGTCAGTGTAACAGAATTACTTCTGCTCTGGGTTTGATACTGTGCAGAATGGACAGGTACGTGTTTAATCTTATCCCTTTGATTTAAGGAGTCAATGAAGATAGCAATGCAACACGGGGATCGTCCACTTCAAGCTCTCTGCCTCCTGTGCTTTGCTGACATCCACAGAAGTCATGGGGACATTGAGGTAAATGTTACTAAGGAAAGCTTTCTGCTGTAAAGGATTTGTACATGCATAATCCAAATTTACACCCAAACTGCCCTTTCCCCTGTTTTTCCTGTAGTGAGAAACCACTTTTTTTAATCCCTGTGATGTCCTCACCAGGCTTGTAAAATTCTTGCAGGGCAGCTACTGGAAGTGCAGTTCCTACTGCCCCCAGAACTACATCTCCCAAGAGCCCCTCTCTACACACAGTGTGTGGGCAGTCTCTTGGGATTGAAGGCAGCAGCATTGTTTTTCTGGGAAAAAATCAATGCAATACATAAGGAGAGGGACAACGTGGGGTGGGGGAAGAGTAGAATTATGCAGTCTAGCAGACAGGGCTGAAAATGCTGGTTAGGAACAAGAACATTGGATTTCTGAGAGATAAACAGTAGATCCAGCGTTATCATGCAGTGATCCGCTGATCAGGTGTCACAGTCTCCCATGTTGCCATCCGGCTGCCTCTTCCAGGCTTGGGTAGCCAGGCCCCAATGACACACACCGGCTCTGCCCTCCCACCACTCTGTGAATGGGCTCCTGCAGCCTCCTGGGATAAGTATAAGGGACATCCCAGGAGGCTGCAGGAGTGGAGTGGGGAGTGTGGCCTAGTCGTGAATGGTGGCAGGGGTTAGGGCCACAGAAAGGAAAAAAAAAATAGAACAATCTGAGAAAAAAAAACACGTTGTTTAGCTAGTGGAATGGATGGCTGTGGTAGGAAATTTAAGTCCCTTTCTTGGGTGAAGGTCATCTTTAGTAGCATGTAGTACTAAACGCTGTTTCCTCTGTAGCGACAACAGATCCTTCTCTGTGTCCCCTCCCGTTAGATCTTAGGGGATAAGGGGCCCAGGGGAGCCCGGGTCTTTTAAGACTATAGCAACTCACTGCCTTTGATCTTTTATATACATGTCCATTTTCTGCACACTATCAGAAGTTTGAATGTGTTGCTAAAATTTGATAAAGCAGTAAGAGACCTGAAATGCATCATAATGTATACTCCGAGATGGTAGTAGAGGTATTTAGGTGAAAGGGTCGGTATGTTTCCAGAGGCAGAGCTGACATTCTTTAAAAAGATAATTGTTTAAGAGAATCCAAATCAGTCTTCAGGGAAATTAAATTGGTGGTAAAAACAGTTCTGACAAAACCAATGACTGGCTGCTCCAGTTTCTTTAAAATTGTATTGTTTCCTCCTCTGTAATGGTCCTTGCTGGATGCCCACCCTGAATGCAGACAATATGCCTCAAGAAACAATACTCAGAATATCTTCTTGCTAGAAACTTGAACAGGCACATTTCTTAAAGTGTAAGTAAACCTCCCTATAGTTTTCAGCCAAGTAAGCTGCCATCTTGGTCTCTGTTTAATCCACAACTGCCATGATGCTGCAGGTGTGATCAGTTTAGACACCAGCCATTGGATGGTTTGACAGATTGGTTGAGAGCACAACCAGTGGGAGTGTTACATTTCTGGTACGTGCCGGAAATGAAACTGTTTTATGGATGAGTTTGTACTCAGAGTCAATACTGTGGATAGTATGGGAAAGGAACAAAGAGCAAACGAGAACATTGACCTGTGGTGTGCCAGGGGTCACGTGGTCAGTATGCCTAAAAGGGGGCATACCCAAGTATGAAATTAAATGAAATGAAAGAAAAAGAAAAAAGGGGATGGGTGGGTGGGACACGAGAGCCTCCGACCATGAGGGGAGGAGGCGAAGGAGGGCAGGCTTTATGCAGCCTGACTCCTCCTACAAACACAGGCCGACCTGCGGTCAGCCTTTTTCTTTGTACTCAGAGTCAATACTGTGGATAGTATGGGAAAGGAACAAAGAGCAAACGAGAACATTGACCTGTGGTGTGCCAGGGGTCACGTGGTCAGTATGCCTAAAAGGGGGCAAAAATAACCACAGTAGGATGAAAGCTTACTAACCAAATTGCCGTTCAATCTGCTGAAATTGACAAATGCTTATGACACCTTTTTTTTTTTCTTTTTCGGTCCCCTTTTTTTTTTTTTATTTATTTATTTATTTTTTTTTAAATAATTTGTTCATTTTTTATTTTTCCTTTTTTTTTTTTTTTTTTTTTTTTTTTTCCTCCCCTCCGTCCCTCTCCTTTTCCTTTTTTTTTGGTTTTGGAGGGGATTAGAGTACCCCGGGTCAACCCATGGAGACAATTAACATTATATCATTAAATGTAAAGGGATTAAACATACCCGAGAAGAGACGTATGTTAATACATGAACTACAACGCTACGGATCGGATATAGCACTCATCCAGGAGACTCACTTTAGAGATGATAAATTACCAAACTTAAAAAGCAAGTCTTTTCCGACTGTCTATCACTCTACAAATCAGGAGGCAAAATCAAAAGGGGTGTCAATTTTACTTGCGAGCAGAGTACCATGGGTTCTAATAGACCAAGTTAAAGATCCATTAGGACGATTTCTATTTGTAAAAGGAAAAATAGGAGAAGCTTTAATTACATTAGCAACAATATATACACCAAACGCCCACCAAGAAAAGTTTCTGAATAAAGTGCTGGGTCGCTTGACGGAGTTTACGGAAGGACATCTGATTCTCGGGGGTGATTTAAATGTTCCACTGAACCCAGCGGAGGATACTTCCTCGGGAGTGTCGTCTCTGCCTGCAGGAACGCGTAGCCGGATAGCTAAAACATTACATAAGAACCAATTGATCGATATTTGGCGGCTGTTCTTTCCTGCGGACAGAGATTATACTTTCTTTTCAACCCCCCATAGGTCATACTCACGTATAGACTATTTCCTAGTACCACACTCCCAATTAGAGGCTGTGCAGGAAACTAGCATAGGGTCTATAACCTGGAGCGACCACGCACCCATTTTTATGAAATACGCTCTACAGAATACCAGGAACAATAGACTCAGGCAATGGAGATTAAATGAAAGCCTACTGCAGGATAAAGAGATCTTGGAAGACGTAATTAAAGAATTGGACTTTTTTTTTATCATAAATGATAATTCCGAATGTGACCCCGGAAATATATGGGAAGCACACAAAACGGTCATAAGGGGGATCCTGATTAAACATGGGGCTAGAATTAACCGCCAACGTAGAGAAAGACTGAAACTATTATTAGAAGAACTAGCAATCTTAGAAGGACAACATAAACAAACATTATCTGAGCTACTAGAAAAAGACTTAAAGGCCAAAAGAACACAAATTTCTGATTTACTACTATACAAAGCCAAAGCAGCGTTACAGATAAGCAAAAAATTCACATACGAATCGGGAGATAAATGTGGAAGATATCTAGCTAGATCCTTAAGAGAACAGAGACAAAGAAATTATATTCCACACCTAATATCCTCTAAAAAATTGAAGATTACAAAACCTAAAGATATAGTCAAAGAATTTCAAGAGTTCTACAAATCACTGTATAACTTACAGACCAAACCCCCCACACAAGAACAAATAGATAACTACCTGATCCAATCACAAATGCCACAGATTGGAGAATCAGATAGAGAGGAAATGGAAAAACCGATAACAATAGAAGAACTTCAAGGAGCCATAAAGAACACTAAACTAGGGAAAGCCCCAGGCCCAGATGGCCTATCGGCTCAATATTATAAAAGCCTGTTTCCCTCCCTGATTTCATTTATGGTTAAATTCTTTAATTCTCTTAGCAGGACTGCAAGATTCGCTAAAGAGACCACATTAGCTCAAATTTCAGTGATCCCCAAAGAGGGGAAAGATCCATCTTCCTGTGGAAGTTACCGCCCCATCTCTTTACTTAATTTAGACCTAAAGATTTTTTCCAAAATTATAGCAAATAGGATACAACAACACATCACTAGGCTGATCCACTTAGACCAAGTGGGATTTGTCCCTACACGGGAAGCAAGAGACAACACTACTAAAGTACTCAATCTTCTTCATGTAGCAGATAAATCTAAGATACGAAGCGTATTCATAAATACAGACGCAGAGAAAGCCTTCGACAGGGTAAATTGGAACTTCATGATCTCAGTATTACGATTTGGAGGCTTCGGAAACAGAATGGTAAAATGGATTACATCTATATACTCAAATCCCACAGCTAGAGTACAAGTTAATGGTGTTATCTCGGAAACCTTCCAAGTCTCAAATGGGACAAGACAAGGATGCCCACTATCCCCACTCCTCTTTGCCCTGTCGCTGGAACCACTTCTCTGTATAATACGCCAAAACCAGGATATCACAGGAATTAAAATAAGGGAAGCCCAATATAAGATATCAGCATATGCTGACGATATGATGTTCTCGCTGACAAACCCCTTGATTTCAATACCGAACCTGATGAAAGAGTTTAAAAGATATAAATTGCTTTCCAACCTGCAGATTAACTACACGAAATCTGAGGCAATGGGGGTAAATTGCCCACAAGGAGTAATAAACCAAATGAAGGAAAATTTCAGATTTAAATGGACAGATACAGCTCTTACGTATTTAGGAACACGATTGACGTATAATATGGATAAAATATTTGGGTTAAACTTCCCCCCATTGCTACAAGAGGTGAAAATGTTGTTAAACAAATGGAAAATAGGCCTTCATTCCTGGATAGGGCGCTGTAATATAATTAAAATGAACATTTTACCTAAATTTTTGTATCTCTTACAGGCACTACCAATACGGATCCCGGTAAAATATTTTAAACAAGGCCAAAAAATAGTCTTTGATTTTATATGGGCTTACAAACAGCCTAGGATACGCCGTACCCAATTAACACGTACTAAAGAACAGGGAGGATTGGCAGTCCCAGACCTACGTAGATACC